>LPNX010617991.1:597713-650959 GCA_001517045.1 Pseudotsuga menziesii | reverse complement strand
CTTTTAGGGGCGGTTTTGGGGGGGGTTCAGAACCGCTCCTAAAATTCAAAACTTTTAGCATCGGTTCTATCAGGGACAGTTTTGTAAAGACCTCCCCCAAAGCCAAACCACCCCCAAAAGTGAATTTTGGAGGCGAAAGACAACCGCCCCTAAAATTCAAATTTTTTGTAGTGAAAAACTCAATTCAATCTTTAGAAATACCTTTTCCCCTCTCATTTGATTAAAGAGATCAACAATTTAATACATTGGGTACTTGTTTTTCACTATCGCTTTATTCAACTGCTTGTAAACAATACATAACCTAAGTGTTCCATCTTTATTTTTCACAAATAATACAAGTGCTCCCCATGGAGACACACTTGGTCTTATGTACTTCTTTTCCAATAATTTTTGGGTTTCCTTTCTCATCGATGCACTCAAAACTCATGTTGTAGCATTCAACTTTAATTGTGTGTGCTTCCAACCAGTCCATTCTAATGAGAATATCTTTTGAACCAAGTGGCAAAATATTCAGATTTGCACAAGTGAACATTCCATTCATTTGTAATGGACATTTCACCACAAATTCACTAACGTTTCTCTTATTTAATGAGGCTAATTGGACCAACCATGATTTACTATAAGCATAAATCTCAACAATTTTAGGACTAATATAACAGTGATTATATCTAAGGTCAATTGAAATATAAATAGATTGCTTAGCAATCTTACCTTCAACCTCAACCACAGTTGATTAATGATATGTTTGGCGGTCCTCTAGCGCAACATAAATTCTATGGATAGTCCTTTCCACTTAACCCATAGTCTCAACCTCTTTAATGGTGTGAACGTTTTTTGCACTCACATTCCTATGTGGACAGTTTCTAAGCAAATGGTCCTCTCCACATCTCGAACATTGAAGTGGCTCTCTTGTCTCCCTTGGCTTGTCTCCCATCTTCCTAGATGGATTTGTCACACCTTGTGGTGGATTCCTTTGTTGATTTTTAAAATGGGGAGGCTTGAACCCCTTCTTCCTTTGGTCAAACTTCTTACTTTTCTTGTCCTTCTATGCCTTATGGAAATATGGATTTCTTTTGGCTTGATCATAACAATACTTGGCCTTCCTATGGTCTCATCTAGATTTTGAGGCTCATCAAACTCAATTTCTATCTTTGTAGGACTGATACAACCCACTTAGAAAATATTGAATTTTCACCTTATCATCACTTATATACTTGACATATCACAACAACTC
Source organism: Pseudotsuga menziesii (assembly GCA_001517045.1). NCBI lineage: Eukaryota > Viridiplantae > Streptophyta > Pinopsida > Pinales > Pinaceae > Pseudotsuga > Pseudotsuga menziesii. Next base: position 649,725 of record LPNX010617991.1, on the reverse strand, counting down.
CAAGAATTTATTTACATATTCCTCCATAGCCATTTTCCCCAATTTTAGCTCATGGAAATTTTAAATTTTTCCATCATAGTTGTCATAATTTTGACTTAAAATTAATTATGTTAGACTTTCATTTAATTTGTCATAGAACACCATAATAATTGCATGTATAAGGATCACTAAAAGAAACACATTCAATAATAAACACGGAGATTTATCCTAGGAAACCCTTTCACAGAAAAAACCCAATAGAAATTCTCCAATATAGATTCGTCAACAAAGTACAATATTAATACAATGAGGAGGTAAATATCTCACATAAAAATACCCAAGAAGAAAAGATAAGATAAGATAAACCCAAGATAATTCTTCCTCGTGTTACTCTCTCTCTAACTTTTGCACTATAGGGACAACTTCACTGGGGTAGTTTTACTCAACATTGTGGCAATTTTACCCATTGACTAGGGCAATTTTACCCAGTGATTTATGTGGGGCCAACGTATATATTTTCTCTTGATTTCTTGAGAGTATGTTTTAGCATTATTGTTTTAGGGTTATTACATGATCAAATACAATAAGAATATCTTCTGAAGCTACAAAAAACATCAACACTCCCTCTTAGCAAAGAAGGTATTCTTCTAGTACGATATTTAACACTAGTTATGCACAACTATATTCTTTGATCATTTACTTGTTGTCTTTCATGAATCTATCCATCAGTATAAGTTCTATACATGAGCAAGCCATCATTCCCATCATGCATCCAGGACCTCAACATCATAGCATATCACTAGTGGGTACAAGCTAGGAGCACACAATACGTGATACATGAATTTTTCTAGCTCACACAAAATCTAGACACACACATCCAGCTCCAACTGGATACCAACTTGACTAGATACCATATCCAACTAAACAACTGGCTCATGTAGAATTTGGGTTTATGATCCAACCAAACTGAGCATGGCCACACTCTCTATCCATCATGAGTCTGGTCACGCTCTCCAATCCTCCTAATTTTGGTCATGCTCTCGAGTCCTACTGAGCCTATATACACACACATACTAGCTCCAACTAGATACCAACTCAACTGGATATAATATCAACTAGACAACCGACTCACACAAAATATGGGTTTATGATCTAGCCAACCTAAGTATGCTCACACTCTCTAGGCATCCTGAGTCTAATCACGCTCTCCAATTCTACCTAATCCTAGTAGTAAATGACCACTCATTGTTTCCATACTCTGTGTGCTACGTCCCCTAGAATTGCATATGTAACTCACCACTCCCTCTCACAGGGAATTCCATCTGGACCACTCCAATATTGTCCTTGAAGTATTCAAACTTAATCCTTGACAAAGGCTTGTTTAACAAATTGGTTATCTGCTCACCAGTCATGACACACTAGAGCTTCACAGCTCCCTTCTGTACCATGTCACAAATGTAATGGTACATGATCTCGATGTTTTTGGATTTTCCATGAAACACAGGGTTCTCTAACAACTTTATGCAACTCTGGTTGTCACAAAATATACAAGTCACCTCTAACTTAAGATCAAAGAATATTCCAAACAACTTTCAAATCCACACAGCTTCGTTATTGGTTGAACATGCTGCTATATACCCTGCCTCGGTCGTACTGAGTGCCACACTAGTCTGCTTCCTAATAAGCCACTAGACCATAATTGATCCCAACCTAAAGCAACATCATGATGTACTCTTTCTCTCTATGACGTTACTGACCCAATCTAAATCAACATAACCATGCAGTCTCATCTCGCAATCTAAGACATATCTAGTCCATAATCAACTATATCTTTCAAGTACCTCATCACATTATTTTCCATAATTAAGTGAACACGCCTCATCTCAACCATATACTAACTCAAAGTGTTCACTGCAAAGCATATAAATATCCTCGTGTTCGTCAAATACATCAACGAAGCAATCATTTTCCTATACATGGTGGCATCCACTATATCTGATGAAGTGTCACTCAATAACTTCATGTTCGTTACTATCGATGTAGGCATGGGTTTAGAATCCATTATCCTATATATTTGTAGGATCTTAATTGTGTATGTTTCCTTGACTAATGAAAATCTCATCGGGCCTCAGCCACACATCTCATCCCTAGAATCATGTCAAGATTCTCGAACTCTAATATCTACTCCCTCTCATTAAGAGGAAACATCCAATATCACCCTAAGCATATCCTTGAGATATTGAGACAAACAACCCTTGCTTAGGATAGAGACTTAGTGATAATGTCTCTCAATTTTTTTACGCAATATTTGTTGTAGTCACTCCCTATTAAGTGAAGTATTATGTTGCTTCTGTAACTTAACAATATCCTCCCTCTACATCTTAACATATTCTACTCTGTGCATCGAGACATTTTGCACTGGAGTGACCTGTAGACTTCTCTGTTGTTGATATTCTATGTATCCATCTATGTCATCTCCCATCAAATCGGTCTACCGAGATGAAGTTCTTTCTCTCAAGATCACTAAATACCAAGATCCTCTTGCACCCATCTATGAGCTTCTCATCCTGTGTAAGCAACCATATTCAACCTTGTAGCAAAGGTTGAAATCTACATCACTCTAGGTGATCCTTAAACTCATCATGTAATTGTATGTCCTGACATCCTATTCCCTAGGTGCCTTCTGAGCCCATACAAATCCTTCTTCAATCTGCACACATGCGATTTTTTGTCAATAGTCTCGAATCCTGGAGGTTGCTTGATATACACTTCTTCTTCAATTACACCATTCAAGAAAGCAGTATTGACATCTATCTAGTGTAATTTCAGTCACTGAATATTTGATAGAAGTGTGTATATCCCATAAATTAAATGTCTCGTCATAGTTGACTCCCTCTTTCTGAGAGAAACCATGAACCTTGCTTTGTACTTCTCCAGTATGCTTGATTTTGTAAATCTACTTGAAGGTCACTATTGAACAGTCATCACTTGTTCTTCGGAACAAGTCTCATCATCCTTCTCTTGTGCATCATAGCGCACAATCCTTCCTACAAGTCAAATCCAATCGCATGATTAGCAACATTTCATAATTATCAAAAGATATTGACATTTCAATGACAATGCATAAATTAGACAGTTATGTAACCATCTTAGCTAATGCTTCAACACAACACTCATCATATCATGTATACACATGGTAACTTTGTAGATGCCTTCCATCTCTACCAAAACATACTATCAAGAATGTGCATTGATCCCAACATGTTAGCAAAGAGGTTTCATTCTAGACAAGGAACAATGGCTCATGGAATGTTATGCAACACTATAGGAAACTTACCCATTGCATGCACATTAAGAGTATATTGCTCATTAATCCTATCAATAACAATGCATTCACTATAACATGCATAATACACTTCTTGATTCTAAGAATACAAATATGCATACAATTGTTATGAACAATATCATATAAACACTTAGAGATTTAAGAAAGTAACTCAAATGATAGATTAAATACTTATATTTCATGTGGTCAATATTTGTCCCACTTCTCTTATGAAAGGTTGGTCAAGCTGTCAAATCCTGTCAATTGTATAAAACTACATTCAATTGTCTTGTCCTTCATCATTTGGTAAGGACACTCACTCTCATCATAAATGTCGTACCGGATATTTCTACCCATAAGATATGGGTAGATCTTGATCACATATCATTGCTTTCATAGCCTTCATAGTGAACCTGGCAGAAATTTCCACACAGATTAACCGGTGCTAATTTAAGAAGTTATATTACTCATCAATAAAAATATCTATGTTATTTATCAATAAGACAACAATTTAAATAAATAACACTTGTTCCATAAAACATTAAATACTTATCTTTGCTTATTTGGTTGACTCCCTCTTGATTTCTACTTCCTTGCAAGTTCTACAACTTTATCTTCTTCTTCATCAAGTTCTGAAATTCTAGAACTTGTTGAAACTTCAACCTTGGTCCTCATGTCTTATGGATGCACTAGATCTTCTTGGAATTACCTGCATAGTTTAGGAAAGAGCATCATGCATTATCTAAATCTACTTAATGCTTGGACAAATTCTTAATATGATCCTTCCTCTGTCTTCTTATATGGAATAGGTTCATCATTATCCACTGTATGAGTACGATGTTATGTTTCCTCTATAGTACCTGATCTTGGACATATCTTTCTTGTTTTATGGTACAGGTTTTATATCAATATTATTGATATACTTTCTCCTTCTTCTTTTCACATGAGCTACAAGTGCTTGATTTTCTTCATCATTGGTCTTCTTGAAATTTGGAGATCAACCTTGGTAGCTTTCTTTTTGTACAACTTCCTTGAACAAATGCATCCTCTACAACATCTTCAATAGTTGCTAATTGATACTTGATTTGAAAAACACTTGTAAATTAGAAAGGCATTGTTTTCAACTTCTACATCATCATATTCCTATTGGTGCTCTTGCTTTCATGTAGCCTTGTTAAAGTTTCAAACATTTCCTTTGCAATTTTCAATTCTGACACATGAGAAACTGACAAGATCCTCCTAGCTTTGATCGTATTCTTCTTGTACCTTGTATTGGCCTCCTCTTCTTCTAGTTCCTGAATATCTTCCTTGACATAGCTTAGGAGGCCATTATGCTTCCATGATCTGAAATTGTTTGCTCCTTCCAATTTATCTTCAACCCTTAGGTTTGAATACATTCTTACAAGAATAGGGTTTTGACCTGGAAACCTTAGAAGGAGGTAGGTCAAAACTAAGAGTTGTCAAATGGAAAAACTGATCCAAGGAAAATATACACCCTCCCAAGGTGAGTTTAATAACCCTTCTTTTCAGTCATATTTGTGGATAGAACAAACAAAAATTGGAAGCCCTAGTTTTCCTGATGCAAGAGTAACTAGGTCAAAAATGAAAATGATCAGATCTAAAAATTGCCTCCACATAAAGGTGTTCCCTTCTAGGGAAATCTGAATAATCCACCTTTTCAAAACAATTTGTGGTTGGAAGTGCCCGGAATAGGGAGCCCTAGTTTTTTTATTCCAAAAAAATTAGGGAAAAACTGAAAAAGTCATGGAATGGAGATCTGTTTCCACAGAAAATGTTCCTTTTGGAGGCAACTACCAAAACATATCTTTCAAGACAAATCTATGGATGGAAAGGAACAAAATTTGATGCCCTAGTTTTTTACTATCTATAGCTTCGACTGTTGCAATGGCTTCTATTCAGTCTTGATTTGATACCATGTTAGAATTTTGACTTAAAAGAAATTATGTTAGACGTTCATTCAATTTGTCATATCACATCATTATAATTTCATGCATAAGGATCGCTCAAAGAAACATATTCAACAATAGACAAGAGATTTATCCTTGGAAAACCCTTTCACAAGAAAAACCCAACATAACTAATTTAATATAGATTCATCAATAAAGTACAGTGTCAATACAATGAGGAGCTAAACCTCTCACACCAAAAAAACCCAAGAAGCAGAGATAAGGTAAGATGACCCCAAGATAAGTCTTCCTCCAACTACTTTGATGCAGGGGCTTCCATCCTTGTAACTGACCAACGAAGATATGCGATGAGGGAACTGACTGAAAGGTAGATGATGTCCTTTTCAAAAAAGAGAAATGGATATTGTGCGATCCCATATAGTCGAGTGGAAACAGAGCGATTGATAGAGATGGCAAATGAGAACTAGTCGGATGAAAGACCAAGAGTGGTGCTGAGCAGCTGTAGTCGAGCAGTCGCGGTTGAGGAAGGATCAATCAAAGAACTAAGTATTTGATGGATATGGTCGATGAGAACTAGTCGAGTTGGCGACCAGGTAGGATAAGGATGAACGGCTGCGGTCATAGGAGAAGAGTCAAAGACCTTCTATGTGAAGGTAAGGGAAATGGACCCAAAATGGTCATGAATATACCAAGAGCTGACTTGAGGAGAAACGCCAATTCATGAGGGAAATTAAGAGACTAGTCGGTGGTGAATCCGAGAGAGAAAGGATATTGACTACAGAGAGGTGGTCAAAGGAGTTATAAGATGGATAACCGAACAATGGATGGAGGAAGTGATAATGAAAACCATTTGTAATGAGTGAGGTTGAGGAGGACCATTCACTGGTGAGCACGACAATGGAAGGTGACTTGGTAAGGGTTAGTGGTCACTAAGAAGGGCCAAGATGGAGAATCAACAATAGGAAAGGTCGACGTAGACAACCAATAGAGTCAAATAAAGTTTGGTCGATGCGAATGTTGTTCGATGAAAGGGTAAAGATGATTTAGAGTAAGTCACGAGGATTCCAACCAAGAGCGGTCGACGACAGGAGACAGGACGACAAAAAGGGTTGATGAAGGTACTGGTTAGAGAAAAGCAAGACAAGTCAGAGGGGTTGACAGTTGGTTGAGCTAATGAGTGTATAGATAGTCGAGCATAATGACTGGTGGAGCAAGGGAGTCATATTAATATAGACAACAAAGGAGAGACTAAGTGAGGAAGAAATCCAGTCGATGTGCTTGCCAACGAACAATGGGCACATGGATATGGCATAGAAGGATGTCGCAGCAGGTCATTGATGAGACTTGATGAGTACCAATTGTGAACCAATCGACAATAATTCTGAGAACGCATAAGTGATAGAGGCATGTCCAAGATGCAATAGAGGTAGGTGAAATAGTTGTAGAGCAATGATGGTGGTGGTTGAGGATGCAATACGGCACTGTACAACATGAAGATATCTAGAGGAATATAGAAGATTCTAGAAGTTGCTTGAGTGGGAAGGTGAGCAACAAAGAAATTGTATAAATAGGGATTGATGCTAAGTGAGAAAGGGCTCAGACCCTAGGGATCAGTTGGTATTCCCCATGATTTTGGAGATGAACCATGTAAAACCATTGAGCTAAGTTGTAGTGTATAGGTCAACTAAGCCATAAGGGAGTTCACCCTTAGTTGTAAAAAAACATGTAATCTATTTAGCATTTAATTGAAATCCATAATTCTTGGTTCTTTTGTTGTGTGTGATATACAACTAACCATCCAGGTAGGGACTACGTCATTTGGTATCAAATATGTGTCTCTGTAAGGCCAACAGTCAAGGCCATATGCATCATACTCTCTCTCTCTCTCTCTCTCTCTCTCTCTCTCTCTCTCTCTCTCTCTCTCTCTCTCTCTCTCTCTTACACTTGTTTCACTGGTTTGAGAAAACTTGTGTCAAGTGTGTCCAAATGAGGAATGCACCCCCCTTATTTATACTCTTTTATGGCTAACTTTTTCACTATAGGTTCGACTTCACTCGAGTATTTTTACCCAACATTGGGGAAGTTTTACCCATTGACTGGAGAAGCTTTACCCATTGACTGGGGTAATTTTACCCAATGATTTTTGTGGAGCCGACTTGTCTATTTTCACTTGATTTCTTGATAGTATGTTTTAGGATTATTCTTTTAGGGTTGTTACATGATCAAATACAATAAGAATATATTCTGAAGCTATACAAAACATCAACAATATTACCTATCAGAGAGGTACTTTTACTTGAAGTGTTTCTTGAATTGCTTTCACACAATATTCGTTTCATTGATCTTCTTCACTTGCCCAAGGTGATCCCACCATATAGATGCCCTTCCATTCATATTGATTATGGCCACTCTTATTTTCATATTTCCTAAATAGTCTTGAACTTGGAAATACTTCCTCATCCCAAGCAGCCAAGCCTCAACTTCTTGACCATATTTCACCTCACCATCAAATATAGGAGGTTTGGCCTTCCTGAATTCTCCATGTAAATTTTCCTTGGAAGACATCTTCCTCTTCTTCCTATGAGATGTAGAGATTAATCCTTCAGTGGAATCCTCAGATTCAGATCATGACTCATTAGAAGAGATTCTTGGAGTATGTGTCATGTCTCTAGAAATATTTATTGAGCTATGGGACCTTTTGTGAGTGGTGTCTAGAGTTAATATTCCTTTGAATGTCTATCAGACTTTGAAGCATAGAAGCATAGATGTCTATGGGAGTCACTTTGTTTCTCCTACCATTGGATTCTATCTTTTCATTCGCAATCTATATATTTTGTCCCATGGCATCTGTCTCGGCTTCATAAGGATCATGAGCATCATCCATGATAATGACCTTCTTGGTCCAACCAAGATCAGAGATTTCCCAATTGCACTATACTCATTGTTGACCCTTAACAACTATTGATATAATTATGAATATGCAAAAGTATTCATGTAAACACATTTGTTAGATTTACTATATCCTTATTAAATCAAAAATGTTTTTCATTTATTCTGGAAAATACCCATATTGATCATTTTTGTCAAATTATGGCTACATGCACTTTTCTGATCAATTTATAGACACATCTGAATCACCAATTTAGAATTTGACTTTGCACCATTGTTACCCTATGGACGTAGCTTTCCAATGAATCTAAGCATGCTCAATTTTGATTCACGAGCAAAAAAAATTGCAATCCTTCTAAACTATCAAATCAGCCCAATTTTTGCACGTTTACTATAGATGCATTTTAATTCCAAAAGCCAAATTCAGACACATGTAGAAGATAATATATTAATAGCTAAAACAATTGTTCTAATGGCCTATATAGTACATGTGACAAGTATTACTCGACAACTTTCCCTCTGTCTAATTTGATGCTCCAGACACCTTTTATGAAATTATGGAGTTGACTACTTTTGCATTTTCCTACTTTCTCCATACTTATAAAGTTTTGCAGTTCTGTAACATCCACCCTCATTCCAAAATATGAATAATTTTATGTTGCTCCAATGGTACGTTTAAACTCCATATCCAACTTTGTTGGTTTTAAAAAAATGAATGAAGATCAAGGGGGCTTGCCCCCTTGCGTCCTCCTGGAGCATAAGTTCAATGTCATTTTGTTGTTGATGTGGCGAGGGTACTAATGTGGCCTAACATGTGCCTGTTGAGGTGTTAAACAGGCTCGACCTATCACCTCATGATGTGGCTAGGTCACCCTCCATTATTTGTCGTGGCACAATACCACCCGATCTTAGGTGTCAATGCATCCACAATTTTCCCATTGCTAAAATCGGTAACTCCTCATGAAGAAAACAAATTTGAAAAGTTCCTCAGTGAGGAGTTATCAATCAAAAAGTGACACATGCCCTGGAAAATTTCATCCCAACTCCTTACTCACCCAAAATTAACTACCACACATGTTGTCGACACGTTATAAGTCATGGTCGTCGATCATCCAAAAGATCTAATGGTTGGATCTTTTTCCGCCCGCTATTACTCACCATGCACATTTCCAAGGTGCTATGAGCCATGACCGTCGATCTGTCCTACTGCTCAAAGGTTAGATCTTCATCTGGACCCACACTCCATCAATTGAAACCACGTGCACATGGGTCTAATGTGGCAGGTCCACATCATGCCTTCCACTCAAGTGTCTCCTCCATGTCACCCATATGCGTGGCATGGGTGGGGCCCACTTGAAAATTCCCAAATTTTTAAAATTACAAAATTACATGAAACTTTAATTTGACATTGAGGGGATTAATTGAAAATTATTCCCAGTCCCTTATTCGTCTTAATAGAACCTGACTTCCATAGAACCATTTCCACAGTAGATCACAAATTTCGAAAATTGCCTCGACCAGTCTATCTCTCCCACTAGTAAACCACATATTTTGCTTGCATTTTGGTTAGAATACCATCTAACAATGCAACCCATGAGTTGTCTTAGGATTCTTTCATCTGCAACTCATATTTCTTCCTACAACTATGCATTTCTATCCCATACAACTCCAATATTGCAACCATAAGCTTTGATACCACTTTGTAACATCCTCATCCGTCAATTCGAATAGTATAAGGGGACATTACACTAGATCGAGGCCTCTAAATTCAACCTAAAACCATAATTATGAAATCATAATAATAAAAACATATGTGCATATGCATAATAAAAATACACAACGGAAATAAAATATCTACACACATCTAGCATGCATATGAAAGCTTAATCATTACATGCATATAAATAAAACCATTGCACATCATATACAAAAGAGCGCTTATCTTTAATAAAGAAGATCTAAGAAACTAACTGTGTAAGAGTGATTTTCCACCCAACCGTAGGCACTCTGTCCAACATATACTCTTTCTATTGAGAGGTTATTGAGAGGCCACCCCCAAGCTGGTCTATTGTTAAAATATTGTAACTTCGGAAGATATTCTAGTTGTACTAATTGTATTCCTCTTTCAGGAGATGTCATTGATGTAATTGGTCATGTAAAAGTCATTGAAAGAATCAATGTAAACCTTCGGATGTAAGTCGGGTCAATAGTACCCTTGAGTCATATAATAAATATTGTTTTGGTGTCCTACTAGTCAACTCATCCCTATCAGTTAGACAAGTCGTCCCAGTTAGGGTTTAGGTCAAGTCAATAGTCAAAATAAATAGGGAGGTGCCTCCTTCATTTGTACTCACTTTCACTCAAGCTAGTCTGCAAGAGGAAGAAGAAGAAGTGCGCTAGAAAGAGAGAGAAGAAGTTGTCTTGGGGTTTTACACTGCTCTCTAATTTTAGCCTGACCATTATGATTACTAACTAATCAAATGCCAACGCAGATGCTCTTCCCTTCTTCAGCGCGAGTCTAGTTTTCTTCAGTGAGAATGTGGCACATAGGCTCCTCTTTATCGTGGCTGATGGAATGGTGTCAAGCTCAGGAAGCATACACGGTAGGTCTTCTAGAATGGAGACTCTCCATCAACCGAATGTGTGGATGATAAGCATGTGTGATGTCGAGCAGTGGCAGCATGAGGGCGATCTTCTAGAACAGGAGCTTCTCCATCAACTGAATGAGTGGATAGCAGGCCGTTTGCGTAACAGTTTCAACAATAAATGCCTGAAATCAGTTATGGACAGCGCACAGCCTGGTTGACGAGCTGGACGAAAAGCCGGACAGCGAGCTGGATCATGAGCTAGACAGCGAGCTGCGTGATGAGATGGACAGTGAGCTACATGATGAGCTGGACAATGAGCTGTGCAATGAGAAATGTCAGGTCCCACTAAGCAAAGAAAAAGATAAGAGATCATATTTTCAAACCAAACTTTGAAATGTGAGCCAGCAATAGGCATATGCATGAATGAATGAGTTCATAAAGTTTATAATTAGTTCAACCATGTCCAAAGTAAAACTTTGGATAGGTTGAACGTACGATATGAAAGGTATAGTTTTCATTTATGATAAGATTGATCAACAAGAAAATCAGTCATTTGATAGTTTACATGCATGATTGGGTAAAAGGATAGGGTTACTAAGAGTGAAATGATAATTAAAAAAAACTTTTAAGGGTACTATTTGTCAAAAACAAATTTTGATTAGCAAATTTTAATCATAAGTGTTGTAATATCACCAAATTTTATTAGATCGTCATTTGGTATTTCATTTGGATTATCCTTCGATCCTTCATATAGTCTTCCATATTGATTTTCTGTAAAAATATGCTCGATGCTATAAATTCCATTGATACTGAAAAACACTTATCATTTTGTTAGAGATAAACAGTTTTGTCATAAATAATAATAGATAAAAGAAGACAAATCTCCCTAATCCTCCCCCAAAGCAAAGATATGGCGTGTCCCCAAGCCATACAATAGAGAAGAATAGATTGTTCCAGATAATAAAAAGTACTAGCATGTTGTTTTATTATTTTGTAAAAAGAAAAACTAACTAGTAAATGGAAATGATTCAAATATGTATATTCATGAAAAGTAAAACAGTGCTAAGAAAGACCATGTAAAATGAGAATAATATAATTAAAATAAAACCATAAGAAAAACTAGACATCCATGCCTCATTGTAAAGATATCTTATCACCGTCAAGTATTTTAAGTGTACCCCAGAGTGTGTGAGATTTATAGCTATAGGTCCCATTTCTAAGATAATGATATCTTAGATATATACGGAATTAGACGGCTGGGGCAAAGTCAACTTAGAGCCATTCTCAAATGACATTATAAACAATTGGCCATGACATAATTTTTTGAAATTTTTTTCATATATTATCACTATTTGGCGAACTATGTGTATAGTGGTGTAGTAACTAGGCCTCATTTACCAGATATTGCTTCGCTGCCAGCAGGCTTGTTCGGTACCCCGACGAATCTTGGTACCATGCAAGCATAGCCCCGCTTCCAACGAGCCTATTCAGTACCCCGATGGGTTTACTTGCATTTATAGAGCTTCATGTTATAAGGTTTTTATTTAGCATTGACCCGCTTCCAGCAGGCCTGTTCAGCACCCCAATGGGTTTGCCTTGTATAATGATATTAAAGATATGGAAGTCGATTGGTACTAGAGCGTGTTAAGTCCTTCTAAACACATAGTTCAATTTTGTAAAATAAACTTATAAGTAATTTCATAATGGCCAGATCATAAAACATGTCAAAAGAGAATAACTAAAAGTTGTTCTTTAACCTAACAGTCCTTCTTTATAAAGTAAAGTAATGTTCCCCACAGATAAAAATTCCACTTACTTTCGAGTTATCACCAAAATACTCAAGAGACAAGTTTTGATAACAAGGATGAACTAGTAATTCATAGGTAGAAATGTGAAAAATATGAAAGTGGGTCTTATCAAGCAACTACTTAAAATAGCATATCAGAAATATACACGTTTAAATCAAAATACCAAAACTATCTTAATCATAAAAGAAACGATTAAGAATGATATACAGAAAATTGTTTTTAATTATTACTCTAAGATGGAAAATTTAAAAGTACTTCCAAGAAAAGTTAAGATACCTTATAAGTGTTTTAGTGTACTTCCCATTTTCGAATAATACTCCATGAAGTGCTTATAGAGATAAAATATTAAACTGCAAAACCACTTGTTAAATGATTCAATTTATTCATAAAAACATAAAAACAAAAGAGTCGCATGTAATCAATTTTATCAGAAGTGACTCTTATTTATTTGATAAAACAAAAACATATTTACATAATATCCTATTCTACTCAGAAAGAAAGAAAACAATTCAAGTATATGAATTCTTCCAATGTAACCAAGTTCGAAACAAAATTAAAAATATACCTTTATCCACATACAAGAAAAATATTACAGTGATTGTCTGGATATGAAGAACCAAGCAACATGTTTGATTTAGTAGTAATAAGCATTGAAAAAGAGGATGGTACCGTGGCTTGGTTCCCTCTTGGAACTATATTTCAATGTGGCTTATTTATTTTAGGTTCTCTCCTTCATTTGTTATGTCACGAGGTCTTTCATTAAACCCTAGAATGCATACAGAATCTGAGTTTGGTGATGGGAAATATTCAGGTTCTAATGCTTGTCCTTCATCAAATGAGATGGATTCTATGTTGATATTATCTTCTTGTGGAAAAGGCCAAGTAGAAACTTCATTTTCTATTGTATTGTCTATGACTCCTAGATCTACCACCTCTCCAGGTCTCGTATGAATTTCTTGTAATAATGTTGGTGAGGTAGGTGAGGTGGGTAAATGTTGCAATGCAACACTGTAAGCATATTGTATTGCTTTATTATTGAGGAATGTTGAATGGATTGAACAGGAATGTGCGTAGGGCATAGAGGAGGTTTATGAGAAGGTGTTTGCGGCCGATGCAATTGATTAGCTTGTGTGGTCGATCGTGCCTGGAAAATGGTATATTGTTGAAAATCTTGTAGAACGGGAAGTGTTGCATCATCAGAGAGAGTATCCCTATGATCATAAGATGAGACAGAAAGGATTTGTGAACAAGGTTGATAGGGGTTAAGATGAGGCTGAGAAGAGGGTATATTCTTACTAATCTTAAATTTTCCTCTTGAATACCTTCTACATAATTCACAAACATCATCATATGATAACTGAAATACATCACCTGTTCCCATCAGATTTAAAATTTCTAAATATTCATTTTTATACCTTTGAGTAAAAGTTTTTCCAAGGTATCCTTCCTTGACTGTCTTAGTTTTGATCTTTGAAGGTTGTACTGAAAGCGTTCAATGTAATTTTCCAATGTTTCTTCTTCTTCCTGTGTTATTTCCAAGATGTCCTCATTGACCCTACAATAATCTTGGTATCTTTTCAAGAACATATATTTCATGTCTTCCCAAGTTTGAATGAAATTCCCACCTAGGCTCATGAACCATTGGAGGGCTGCTCCTTTCAGAGTAAGAGGGAAAAAATTCAGATTTTGAACATGATATGCTCTATAGAATAATTCCAATTGAAATAAAAATTCATCGAGGTCTTCATTCTCTAGTCCGTGAAAATTTGGAAAAAATGGATGGGGGAACGTATTGTATTTGTGCCACTCCTCCTGGATCTCTAATAGGGAATTCAAACGTAACAAATTCTTCATCCTTCTCTCCTACCATATCTTCCCACAATATAAATAGTTTTTCATGTGTTATCTTAAGCTCCCCTTTCAAATTTTCATGTCCGTTTGTTAGAAAGGTGGGTGGTGCTTACCCCGAATGCGGGTGACAGGACACACGACATGGAGGACAGGACAGTCAGGGATGACAAGGCCATGGATGTGGATTTGGACAAGGCTCAAGATGGCATGGATGGGGCTCAGGATGAGGTGGATAGGGGCACAACACAGAATGACACGGACTTGGACGCGGCTCGGGATGACAAGGATGAGGACGTGGCAGAAGATATGGATACGAATGTGGAAAGGGACATGGAAGGTGAGAACGGCTAGGTGAACGATGATTGGCAGCATGCAAAGTGACTCCCTCATGGGCTCGACACCTTTCCTATCTATGATGAGAACGGGGACTTATTTTCCGGCAAACGACATCCGGCCACCTTCGTCGATGATGCAAGCACCAACAGAAATGCCAGTAGTTCCAGTCCCCTTGGCAATTAAGGTCGAACATGATGCATACAGATTCATTAACGCTCACATGGAGGTTCTTTGAGCTGGGTGCATTATGGCTCCTCCCTTTTTTCTTGCTCAACATTCGAATTTTTCTATCGACCGCACTCAGAGCTTTCCCTGTATATTCAAGCCTGTTTCACCAAAGCCTTCCCCATGGCCTGTTTTAGTCACACGCCCCCCGAAAACTTGGCTCAGTCATGCACTCCCCTATTGCAATCTCCATCTGCTCCGCTCCCTCGTTGCTTGTTTCAGATACACGCTCTCTAGAAACCCCATGTCGTCGAGACGAAGAGCACCTCTCAGAGGCAGGGGAAGACTCCCTAGAGGTGGAAGAGGCCGCAGTAGGGCTGGTAACCCTGAGGAACCACCCTTCCACCCAAATGTCAACAATAAGGAATTCAAAACCGAGATACCAGTCGCGATAAGGTCCCTAGTTGAAGACTGGGAAGACGAACTCTCGGGCTCCACTACTGCGGCCACCCGCACCACCTCCCGCTAGGAAAATTACAGGGTGTTTAAAAATTTGCTCACCATACTCATTCTTCATGTCGTTAACGATATCCTCGACCCTGCTCAGCCACCCCATCCCCCTCCACCCCCTCTGTCGCCTCCTATTCCTCCTCTTCTCACCACTCCTCCACCTCCACCCCCTCTGCCGCCTCCTGTTCCTCCTCTTATCCCCACTCCTCCCCCTCCACCACCCCCTGGTCAGAGCACCCTCACTGCTCCACAGCAACAGTTTGTAAGGAAGAAAGGAAAATCCACCAGGAAGATGTCACCACAGCCTGTCAAGCAACCAACATCGGACTCAGACAACTCCACGAATAGCGACTCCTCAGGCGTGAGCAAAAAACCAGAACATGAGCGGGAGAATGGCTCGAAGCAGGTACTCCAATGGGGCCATGAATATAGCTGCCCAATCACTGAGGTTCCATATGAGCCACGCTAACACCAGGTGTTTCGTTCCTCCAGATGTCTCGAATCCTCGGTTTTCATGTTTTTTCTGCTTTCCAACACATGACATCTGTCTAGTCTTTGTTTGTCTGTTTTCAACTACTCTGTTCAATATTTTTGGACTATTTAAGATATGTTTTCCCCTCTTTGGGGAGGATCATTTTTTATACTCTTAGATCGCCTTTTTGGATTGGTTTTGTGTTCTCGCAACACACAGACTTGTATCATTACCTGTATTTTATCTTTACTTAATAGATTAGACCTGAACTTACAAAAAAAAAGTTGGTGGTGCTTACAACACCACTAAGTGATTTAAATGTCAAATAAGTCCTACACTCACATATGAGTAAATTGTACGAAAGTAAGTTACCTAAAGGCACACGTACATCAAATTGAACTTATGAAAAAGTAAACTATCTACGTCTGCGAAAAGAAAAGTATGCTTAAGGGAAATAAAACACACTTATGCGAAAAAGGAACAATAAGGCTTTGGGGCGACCCACTAAAGTGGATACGTCAGGCTGTCACACTATGGAAATTTCATAGTGAAGTCGTATTTGCGTCTTACCGTATCCCCTTCCCCTTGCTGTGTAACGTAAAGGAAACCTATCTATCCTTATCTATCTAGACTCTATACATGAAAAACTAAAGGAAAGGAAAACCTAGACTATTGCTACTGCTGGGTATGGGGGCGCTTGTTATAACAGATTCGCAGGTTCTTACCTCTCGTCTTACTGCTACCCCACCACCAACCTATCACTAAACTTCATAAGCAAATTCTATTTTTTCTACCTTACAGAACAACTCCCCGACAACGGCGCCAAAATGTTGGGTGTTATATCGACTAGATTAATACACCTAATATTTAATTATCGACCGGGGTTGGTAGGCTTCGATTTGATGCAAAATATATGCGAAGGTAGATGGGTTCCTAGGGCGTTGTAGAAATACTTTAACAAACAAAAGATTGGAAGATCTTTCAAAATGAAAAACCGAGTCAAACTACTAAGAATCTAATCATCAATGTGATTGAACTAGAACAAAGCATCAAACTAGGATAATATCATACTATTCTAATTAGCAAATGAGAATATAACCATTGTTTTTTATAACGAAGTCTATTAAGTAACTTCAAGAGCTAACTATTCAAAGAAAGTGTATTTTTGGAAATTCAATTACGACAAGTAAATAATTTATAAACAAATAACTCCTAACTAAAAAGGATACTATCAACTACTACTTAAAAGGCTATAATGCAAAGGAATCTTAAATAAGTGAATGGAAAACTAAGGAAGAGAAACAAGTAGAAAAACTAAGTAAAGAAAATTGAATAAGAGAAGCAACTAGAAAATTTAATAAAAGAAACTGAATTCTATCCTACAAGTCTTTATTGGTAATCACACAGTGAAAAGGAAACTATTCCTAAAGATAACACTACTAATCCTAAGTTTACATGCAAATAGATAAATTAATCAAAAAGCATAATTATAAAACAATACAAGAGTGTCAAATAAAAGAAATCAGAAACAAAACATGACCTAACTCAAAACATGTTTTAAAATGAAAGGATAAAACTTTAATAAATAAAACAATATAACTTTAAGTCTAAATGATCAACAAAACAGTCATTTAACTATTACAGTCAAAGCATATCTAAAAACCAAAGAAACAAAGCTTCAAACAGATTCAAAACTCATTAAAAACGAAACAGTAAGTTGAATAACAGACTGGACGAATCGCTAGACAGACTGACTGAATGAAAGACAAAACAAACAGTCTGAATGGCAGTCTGTATACAGAAAACGGTAGAAAAAGACCTAAATGATCTAATTAATAGCTACTTTTGTGCACATGTTTATGCAATGCATAAATAAAATAAATAAACCTATTTAATCATCATATTTTACAGTGAAATAAACAAATACAAATACATAAAAATAAGAAAATCATTGCATATTAATAAACAAACTGGAATTTAAATTGCATAAACTTATAATAGGAAAGAAATAAACAGAGCTTAATCTATTTAAATTGATAAAAAACAATTTACTCTATTTAAATTGATAAAAACAATCTACTCTATCTTCTTATGAACAAATCTAAATAATAAGCTGGAAATGAAATGACAGAAACAAATAGAAAACAACTATGCACACAATCTAGCCATGTAATTCTGGAAATAAAATGCATTACATAAAGCAAATGAAATAAACATTTATAGTAACTTGATGAAATAAACAAACTAGAAATCAAAACTGAATTAGCTACAAAGAAAAATAATGAAACTGACAAAAGAAAACCTCTGGTTGATGAGGGGCCCTCTCAGCAATCAAGGGTGACTCCTGGCTAGCGCTTACTCAAACAGAATCATAAATAGCAGCACATATAGTTCTTTATTAAAATGATGGATCAAAGTTACAAAACTCTCCAAAAACGACCGTTTAACAAATGAAATGAACAACTACCATACTCACGCAAAGGCTGGTATTTATATTGTTTACAAGAGATTGAGCAATTCGACCCTTTAGTGGTCGATTGCTCTCTAATTTTAGCCTGACCGTTATGATTACTAACTAATCAAATGCCAACGCAAATGCTCTTCCCTTCTTCAGCGTGAGTCTTGTTTTCTTCAGTGAGAATGTGGCACACAGGCTCCTCTTTATCGTGGCTGATGGAATGGTGTCAAGCTCAGGAAGCATACATGGTAGGTCTTCTAGAATGGAGACTCTCCATCGACCGAATGTGTGGATGATAAGCATGTGTGAGGTCGAGCAGTGGAAGTATGAGGGCGATCTTCTAGAACAGGAGCTTCTCCATCAACTGAACGCATGGACAGCACCCCGTTTGCATAATAGTTTCAACATTAAATGCCTGAAATCAGTTATGGATAGCACGCAGCCTGATTAACGAGCTAGACGAAAAGTTGGACAATGAATTGGATCGTGAGCTAGACAACGAGTTGCGTGATGAGCTAGACAGCGAGTTGTGCAATGAGCTGTGCAATGAGTTCTGCGATGACCTAGACACACACCTGGAAGGTGGACTGCATCGTGAGCTGGACATATAGTTGGAAGGCAGACTGCATCATGATGTGGACATGCAGCTGGACAACGATTACGCAGATCGGGTTGAATGGTAAGCTGAATGTGTTTTGTTTATAAATTTAGCCCAAAAGGATTATAAAATCTGCAAACAAATATGTAAATCAATTAATATATCAAATGTACTCCAATAATGTTATTTTTAATTAATTAAAACCATAAAAAATGATAATAATAAAATGTTTTATATAAACCTTAAATATACTCATACCTGAGGTTGAATAATGATCTGCGTGACATAAAATGTGCAAAAGATAATAAAATATGCATTGAAATGTGTTATTTTAATGCCAAAAATGATAACAAAATGAGGCTCAACATTCCCCCAAACCAGAGAAATGCCAAGTCCCACTAAGCAAAGAAAAAGATAAGAGATCATATTATCAAAGCGAACTTTGAAATGTGTGCCAACAACAGGCATATGCATGAATGAATGAGTTCATAAAGTTTATAATTAGTTCAACCATGTCCAAAGTAAAACTTTGGACAGGTTGAATGTACGATATGAAAGGTATAATTTGCATTTAAGATAAGATGATCAACAAGAAAATCAATCATTTGATAGTTTACATGCATGATTGGGTAAAAGGATAGGGTTACTAAGAGTGAAATGATCATTAAAAAAAACTTTTAAGGGTAAAAACTATTTGTCAATAACAAAATTTTATTAGCAAATTTTAATCATAAGTGTTGTAATATCACCAAGTTTTATTAGATCGTCATTTGGTATTTCATTTGGATTATCCATATAGTCTTCCATATTGATTTTCTGTAAAAATATGCTCCATGCTAGAAATTCCACTGATCCTGAGAAAAACTTATCATTTTGTCAGAGATAAACAGTTTTGTCATAAATAATAATAGATAAATGAAGACGAATCTCCCTAATCCTCCCCCAAACCAAAGATATGGTCTATCCACAAGCCATACAAGAGAGAAGAATAGATTGTTCCATATACTAAAAAATACTAGCATGTTGTTTTATTATTTTGTAAAAAGAAAAACTAACTAGTAAATGGAAATGATTCAGATATGTATATTCATGAAAAATTAAACAATGCTAAGAAAGACCATGTAAAATGAGAATAATATAATTAAAAGAAAACCATAGGAAAAACTAGCCATCCATGCCTCATTGTAAAGATATCCTGTCACCGTCAAGTATTTTAACTGTACCCCGGAGTGTGTGAGATTTATAGCTATAGGTCCCATTTCTAAGATAATGATATCTTAGATATATACGGAATTAGACGGCTGGGGCAAAGTCAACTTAGAGCCATTCTCAAATGACATTATAAACAATTGGCCATGACATAATTTTTTGAACTTTTTTTCATATATTATCACTATTTGACGAACTATGTGTATAGTGGTGTCTTAACCAGGTCCCATTTACCAGATATTACCCTGCTGCCAGCAGGCCTGTTCAGTACCCCACCGGGTTTATCTTGGTACCATGCAAGCATAGCCTCGCTGCAAGCGAGCATGTTTAGTACCCCGACGGGTTTACTTGCATTTATTGAGCTTCCTGTTATAAGGTTTTTATTTAGCATTGACCCACTGCCAGCAGGCCTGTTCAGTACCCTGGCAGGTTTGCCTTGTATAATGATATTAAAGATATGGAAGCCGATTGGTACCAGAGTGTGTTAAGTCCTTCTAAACACATAATTCAATTTTGTAGAATAAACTTATAAGTAATTTCATAATGGCCAGATCATAAAACTTGTCAAAAGAGAATAACTGAAAGTTGTTCTTTAACCTAACAATACTTCTTCTTTATAAAGTAAAGTAATGTTCCCCACAGATAAAAATTCCACTTACTTTCGAGTTATCACCAAAATACTCAAGAGACAAGTTTTGATAACAAGGATGAACTAGTAATTCATAGGTAGAAATGTGAAAAATATGAAAGTGGGTCTTATCAAGCAACTACTTGAAATAGTAGATCAGAAATATACATGTCTGAATCAAAATACCAAAACTATCTGAATCATAAAAGTAACGGTTAAGAATGATATACAGAAAATTGTTTTTAATTATTACTATAAGCTGGAAAATTTAAAAGTACTTCCAAGAAAAGTTAAGATACCTTATAAGTGTTTAGTGTACTTCCCATTTCCGAATAATACTCCATGAACTGCTTATAGAGATAAAATATTAAATTGCAAAACCACTTGTTAGATGATTCAATTTATTCATAAAAACATAAAAACAAAAGAGTCGCATGTAATCAATTTTATCAGAAGTGGCTCTTATTTATTTGATAAAATGAAAACATATTTACATAATATCCTATTCTACTCAGAAAGAAAGAAAACAATTCAAGTATATGAATTCTTCCAATGTAACCAAGTTCGAAACAAAATTAAAAATATACCTATATCCACATACAAGAAAAATATTACAGTGATTGTCTGGATATGAAGAACCAAGCAACATGTTTGATTTAGCAGTAATAATCATTGAAAAAGAGGATGGTACAGTGGCTTGGTTCCCTCTTGGAACTATATTTCAATGTGACTTATGTATTCTAGGTTCTCTCCTTCATTTGTTATGTCACGAGGTCTTTCATTAAACCCTAGAATGCATACAGAAACTGAGTTTAGTGATGGGGAATATTCAGGTTCTAATGTTTGTCCTTCAACAAATGAGATGCATTCTATGTCAATCTTATCTTCTTGTGGAAAAGGCCAAGTATAAACTTCATTTTCTTCCGTATTGTCTATGACTCCTAGATCTACCACCTCTCCAAGTCTCGTATGAATTTCTTGTAATAATGTTGGTGAGGTAGGTGAGGTGGGTAAATGTTGCAGTGCAACACTGTAAGCATATTGTATTGCTTTATTATTATTAGAATGTGGAATGGATTGAACAGGAATGTGCGTAGGGCATAGAGGAGGTTTATGAGAAGGTGTTTGCAGCTGGTGCAATTGATTAGCTTGTGTGGTCGATCCTACCTGGAAAATGGGATATTGTTGAAAATCTTGTAGAACAGGAAGTGTTGCATCATCAGAGAGAGTATCCCTATGATCATAAGATGAGACAGAAAGGCTTTGTGAACAAGGTTGATAGGGGTTAAGATGATGCTAAGAAGAGGGTATATTCTTACTAATCTTGAATTTTCCTCTTGAATACCTTCTACATAATTCACAAACATCATCATATGATAGCTGAAATACATCACCTGTTCCCATCAGATTTAAAATTTCTAAATATTCATTTTTTATATCTTTGAGTAAAAAAAATTTCAAGGTATCCTTCCCTGACTGTCTTAGTTTTGATCTTTGAAGGTTGTACTGAAAGCATTCGACATAATTTTCCAAAGTTTCTTATTCTTCCTGTGTTATTTCCAAGATGTCCTCATTGACCCTACAATAATCTTGGCATCTTTTCAAGAACATATATTTCATGTCTTCCCAAGTTTGAATGCAATTCCCACCTAGGCTCATGAACCATCGGAGGGCTGCTCCTTTCAAAGTAAGAGGGAAAAAATTCATATTTTGAACATTATACGCTCTACAGAGTAATTCCAATTGAAATAAAAATTCATTAGGGTCTTCATTCTCTAGTCCGTGAAAATTTGGAAAAATGGATGGGGGAACGTACTATATTTGTGCCACTCCTCCTAGATCTCTAATAGGGAATTCAAAGTTAACAACTTCTTCATCCTTCTCTCCTACCATATCTTCCCACAATATAAATAGTTTTTCATGTGTTATCTTAAAGTTCCCTTTCAAATGTTACTGTCTGTTTATTAGCAAAGTGGGTGGTGCTTAGCCTGGATGCGGGTGACAAGACACATGACACGGAGGACAGGACAGTTAGGGATTACGAAGCCTTGCATGTGGACTTGGACGAGGCTCAGAATGGCGTCGACGGGGCTCAGGATGAGGTGGACAGGGCGTAGCACAAGATGACATGGACTTGGACACGACTGAGGACGTGGCAGAAGATAGGGATACGAATGTGGAAAGGGACATGGAAGGTGAGAATGGCCAAGCAGACGACAACTGGAAACATGCAAACCAGCTCCCTCATGGGCTCGATACCTTTCTGGTCTATGACAAGAATGGAGACTTCTTTGTCTGCAACTGGCATCCGGCCACCTCTGTCGATGACACAAGCACCAACAGAAATGCTAGCAGTTCTAGTCCCCTTGGAAATTAAGGCCAAGTAGGCTGCATATAGAGTCATTAACACTCGCATGGATGTTCTTCGGGCTGGGTGCATTATGGCTCCTCCCCTGTTTCTTGCTCACCATTCCAATTTCTCTGCCGACCGCACTCAAATATTTCCCCATCTGTTCAAGCCTGTTTCACCAAAACCTTCTCTGTGGCCTGTTTCAGTCACATGCTCCTTGGCAGCCTAGTTCAATCATGCGCTCCGCCATTGCAATCTCCATTTGCTCCTCTCCCCCATTGTCTGTTTCAGATACACACTCTCTGGAAAGCCCATGTTGCTAAGACGAAGAGCACCTCTCAGAGGCAGGAGAAGACCCTCGAGAGGTGGAAGAGGCCATGGTAGAGCTGGTAACCCTAAGGAACTGTTGATTGCATGGGCAGACCCGGGTTTACTATAATTAATCAACAATACCCCAAACTCACTGGCCCTTTCGGCAACAGACCGCAAAGCGATCTGAAGTCTCACCCGAAGTGAATCTAATGGGTTGGCCAAGACTCAAGTGTCTTGGACCAGGTTCTGTTCATCCTACTTCTTTCCCCTTTTCTCCTGTGCGCCACTAAGTCAACTAGCTCTGCGCATCGCACGTCCCCTTCTACTCGCAGCACTTTCACCCGAGCGATGCTCAACCCCGCACCGGTTGCTCGGATTCCTCTCGCGTCGCACAACTTCCACTTACTCGCAGCTTCCCAATCCTTACCACTTCTCTGCGCACCGCGGAACACCTATCCTCTCCTCAACGCTAAGCCCTCAGCTCGCAGTATCTCGCATCGCAGCTCCTCTGCCGATGCGATATCGCTTCTCTGCGATACCTTACCACTGCGACTTTACGCTCTTAACGTTGATTGCGCCAATGTGCGACACTCTACTTTTCAGGAGTTTATTATGAATAACCGGTAATTAGTGACAGACGTGAAATAATCCTTAAACGACCTACTGCAATACTTCGATCTATCCTTAGTCTTTTGCAATATTATGAACGAAACAACACATACATTCGTCTACTGCTACTATCATTACATGAATAATAACTAGTAACAATAAGCAAATACAATCACATCCATTCAACACATAACACGCAGATTTAACGTGGTTCACCCCCGGGCTGGGAGCTACGTCCACCAAACTGTGCTTCTATTATATCTTTTGAGGGAAGTTGGCACAGTTTGTTGCTCTGCCCTTGCAGCGCAAAGTTTCTCCTAGATCTCTGATCTTCTCTCTATATCTCTTCCCTCTCAGTTCTCTCTCTGCAAATGACTACCTACAGACTCAAAATGACTCACAGACGGCTATGTGTCTGGATCGTTACAACGCAGTCTGTCTGACTGATTTCTGAATCTACAAGACTATCAACTGATCGACTATCTACTGATTGATTAGCTACCCAACCAACCCTTTACAATACAAAAATGCAAGCTTTTATAGGCAGCCCGAAGGTCGTGCCATTACAACACTGTGGGCCTGTCCCAACAGTAAACCCATACCCTAATAGTGACAGTCGGTCCTCTCTGTCCTTGAGGTAGCCGCTTCCCGTCACACCGCAGCTCTCTGCAGTCTTCCATGCTTCCCGGTACTGACCATGGGTACTATGCACCGCTTCTCTTTCTGTTCTTCGCCTTCAATGCTTGAGCCTCGTTGCTCCTTCTTCTTTATGAGGGTCGCTGACCCCTCCTGTCTTCCGCCGCTGCCTTCAATGCAGTGGTTGAGCTTTCTTCTCTCAGCCGCTCTGGTACCGTTGTCTCCTTGACTTTTCTATCCCAAAAGTCGTGGTTTCCGGCTCTGCTCTCCAGCTAGAAACGTGCTACACCGTCGTAGCTCTGCCCTGTCCTTTTTCCGCTAAACTTCTCTCTTTCCGCCAAAATTAGCAGCTTCTTCTGTATCTGCGGAGTCCTGCTCCAACAGGAACCGCCCTTCCACTCGAATGCCAACAACAGGGAATTTGAAGTCAAGATACCGGTCTCTCTAAGGTCCCTAGTCGAAGACTGGGAAGACGTAGTCGAAGATCGGGAATACGAACTCTCGGACTCCACTACTGCGGCCACCCGCACCACCTCCCGTTGGGAAAATTACTGGGTGTTTAAAAATTTTCTCACCATACTCATTCTTCATGCCGTTAATGATATCCCCGACCCTGCTCAGCCACCCCCTCCCCCTCCGCCTTCACCCCCTCCACCGCCTCCTGTTCCTCCTCTTCTCCCCACTCCTCCCCCTCCACCACCCCCTAGTTAGAGCACCCTCACTACTCCATAGAGGTAGTTTGTAAGGAAGAAAGGAAAAGCCACTAGGAAGACGTCACCACAGCCTGTCAAGTAACCAGCACCAGACTCAGACAACTCCATGAACAACAACTCATCAGGTGTCAGCAAAAAACCAGAACAGGAGTGGGAGAATGGCTCGAAGCAGGCACTCCAATGGGACCATGAATATAGCTACCCAACCACCGAGGTTCCATATGAGCCACACTGATGCTAGGTGCTTCGTTCCTCCATATGTCTCAAATCCTTGGTTTTCATGTTTTTTCTGCTTTCCAACACATGACACATGTTTAGCCTTTGTTTACCTGTTTTCAACTACTCTGTTCAGTATTTTTGGACTGTTTAAGATCTGTTTTCCCCTCTTTGGGGAGGATCATTTTCTATACTCTTAGATCACCTTTTTGGCTCGGTTTTGTGTTCTCGCAACACACAGACTTGTATCATTACTTGTATTTTATCTTTACTTAATAGATTAGACCTGAACTTACAAAAAATAAAAGGTGGGTGGTGCTTACAACAGCACTAAGTGATTTAAATGTCAAATAAGTCCTACACTCAGATATGAGTAAATTATACGAAAGTAAGTTACCTAAAGGCACACGTACATCAAATTGAACTTATGAAAAAGTAAACTATCTACATATGCGAAAAGAAAAGTATGCTTAAGGGAAATAAAACACACTTATGCGAAAAAGGAACAACAAGGCTTTGGGGCAACCCACTAAAGTGGATGCGTCAGGCTGTCACACTATCGAAATTTCGTAGTGAAGTCGTCTTTGCGTCTTACCATCTCCCCTTCCCCTTGTTATGTAACGTAAAGGAAACCTATCTATCCTTATCTATCTAGACTCTGTACATGAAAAAATAAAGGAAAGGAAAACCTAGACTACTGCTATTGTTGGGTTTGGGGGCGCCTGTTATAACAGATGCGCAGGTTCTTACCTCTCGTCTTACCGCTCCCTCGCCACCAACCTATCACTAAACTTCATAAGCAAATTCTATTTTTTCTACCTTACAGAACAACTCCCCGGTAATGGCACCAAAATGTTGGGTGTTATATCGAATAGATTAATACACCTAATATTTAATTATCGATTGGGGTTGGTAGGCTTCAAGTTGATGCAAAATATATGTGAAGGTAGATGGGTTCCTAGGGTGTTGTAGAAATACTTTAACAAACAAAAGATTGGAAGATCTTTCAAAATGAAAAACCGAGTCAAACTCCTAAGAATCTAATCATTAATGTTATTGAACTAGAACAAAACATCAAACTAGGATAATATCACACTATTCTAATTAACAAATGAGAATATAACCATTGTTTTTTATAACGAAGTCTATTAAGTAACTTCAAGAGCTAACTATTCAAAGAAAGTGTAATTTTAGAAATACAATTAGGACAAGTAAATAATTTATAAACAAATAACTCCTAACTAAAAAGGATACTATCAACAAATACTTAAAAGGCTATAATGCAAAGGAAGCTTAAATAAGTGAATGGAAAACTAAGTAAGAGAAACAAGTAGAAAAACTTAATAAAGAAAATTGAATAAGAGAAGCAACTAGAAAATTTAATTAAAGAAACTGAATTCTATCCTACAAGTTTTTATTGGTAATCACACAGTGAAAAGGAAACTATTCCTAAAGATAACACTACTAATCCTAAGTTTACATGGAAATAGATAAATTAATCAAAAAGCATAATTATAAAACAATACAAGAGTGTCAAATAAAAGAAATCAGAAACAAAACATGACCTAACTCGAAACATGTTTTAAAATGAAAGGATAAAACTTTAATAAATAAAACAATATAACTTTAAGTCTAAATGATCAACAAAACTGTCATTTAACTATTACAGTCAAAGCATATCTAAAAACCAAAGAAACAAAGCTTCAAACAGATTCAAAACTCATTAAAAACGAAACAGTAAGCTGAATAACAGACTGGATGAATGGTTGGACAGACAGACTGAATGAAAGATAAAACAGACAGTCTGAATGGCAGTCTGTATACAGAAAACGGTAGAAAAAGACCTAAATGATCTAATTATCAGCTTATTTTGTGCACATGTTTATACAATGCATAAAGAAAATAAATAAACCTATTTAATCATCATATTTAATAGTGAAATAAACAAATAAAAAAACATAAAAATAAGAAAATCATTGCATATTAACAAACAAACCGGAATTTAAATTGCATAAACTTATAACATGAAAGAAATAAACAGAGCTTAATCTATTTAAATTGATAAAAACAATCTACTCTATCTTCTTATAAACAAAACTAAATAATAAGTTGGAAATGAAATGACAGAAACAAATAGAAAACAACTATGCGCGCAAGCTAGCTATGTAATTCTGGAAATAAAATGCATTACAGAAAGCAAATGAAATAAACATTTACAGTAACTTAATGAAATAAACAAACTAGAAATCAAAACTGAATTAGCTACAAAGAAAAATAATGAAAACAACAAAAGAAAACCTCTGGTTGGCGAGGGGCCCTCTCAGCAATCAGGGGTGACTCCTGGCTAGCGCTTACTCAAACAGAATCATAAACAACAACACATATAGTTCTTTATTAAAATGATGGAACGAAGTTACAAAACTCTCCAAAAACGACTATTTAACAAATGAAATGAACAACTACCATACTCACGTAAAGGCTGGTATTTATATTGTTTACAAGAGATTGAGCAAGTCGACCCTTTAGTGGTCAACTGCTCTCTAATTTTAGCCTGGCCATTATGATTACTAACTAATCAAATTCCAACGCAGATGCTCTTCCCTTCTTCAGCGCGAGTTTGGTTTTCTTCAGTGAGAACGTGGCACATAGTCTCCTATTTATCGTGGCTGATGGAATGGTGTCAAGCTCAGGAAGCATACACGATAGGTCTTCTAGAATGGATACTCTCCATCAACCGAACGCGTGGATGATAAGGATGTGTGATGTTGAGCAGTGGCAACATGAGGGCGATCTTCTAGAATAGGAGCTTCTCCATCAACCGAATGTGTGTATAGCAGGTCGTTTGCAGAACTGTTTCAACATTAAATGCCTGAAATCAGTTATGGACAGTGCACAACCTGATTAACGAGCTGGACGGAAAGCTAGACAGTGAGCTGGATTGTGAGCTAGACAGCGAGCTAGAAGGTGGGCTACATCGTGAGCTAGGCATGCAGCTGGACATCGATTGCGCAAATCAGGCTGAATGCGTTTTGTTTATAAATTTAGCCCAAAAGGATTATAAAATATGCAAACAAATATGTAAATCAATTAATATATCAAATGTACTCCAATAATGTTATTTTTAATTAATTAAAACCATAAAAAATGATAATAATAAAAGGTTTTATATAAACCTTAAATATACTCATACCTGAGGTTGAATAATGATCTGCGTGACATAAAATGTGCAAAAGATTATAAAATATGCATTTAAATGTGTTATTTTAATGCCAAAAATGATAACAAAATGAGGCTCAACATTCATCCTAGAAGAGAATGACCTAGAAGGCTTCATAAAGGAGGAAGTTGCAGAACCAGAAGGAGATGAAGCTAAGGCCAAGCGCAAGAAGGATATGATAAAGGCTAAGCGCAAGAAGGATATGATAAAGGCTAAAAGAATCATAGCTGACTCCATCAAAGATAATTTGATCTCTCAAGTATCTTCAAGGAGAACACCAAAAGGAATATTTGATGTCATATCCAACCTTTTTGAAGGAATAAATATCAATAGGAAGATGACTTTGAGAAATCAACTCAAAAGTATAAAGGCTTAGAAGTCAGAAACCATGCACTCATACTTCACAAGCGTATCCCAAATCAAGGAGCGACTGGAATTTATTGGTGACATGATAGAAGATGCAAAAGTTGTAATGACCACCCTGAATGGTCTTCCAAGAGATTGGGAATCTTTTATTCGAGGAATATGCTCCAGAAGAAAGTTGACCAAGCTCCGAAAGTTATGGGAATAATGTGTTCAAGAAGTAGAAAGAATAACAGTCAGAGAAGAGAAACTAAATGAAAGTGAAGATCAAGCCTTGGAAGTCCATACCAAAGGCAAAAACAAGGGGAAGTGTTATGATCATCCTCCCATGAAAGTGCGAGGGTTTAAGAAGAATAAGAAGTTCAAGAAAGACTTCTCAGGTTATGAATGATTCACTTACAATAAGATGAGACACATCTCCATAAATTGTCCCATGAGGGCAGACCAACTCAAGAAGAAGAACAATAGATTCCATCATCCATGCCCATGCAGTTGAAGACAGTGATCAAGAAGAAGAAGAAAGAACTAAAGAATATGAAGATTCTTGTGAAGAATATGTTTTAATCTCAACACTCACAGATTTAGTCTCACCTGATAATGATACTTAGCTGGTAGATAGTGGTGCCTCCAGGCACATGACAAGTTACAAGGATTCACTCTCTTGTCTTGAACAAAAGGATTCTCCACACAAAATAATGCTTGGAGATGATACCAATATCCCATCAAAGGGATGGGAGAATCCTCTTATAAGCTAGACTCGGGAAAGTCCATGAAGATGAAGGATGTTCTGTATGTCCTAGGACTAAAAAAGAATTTTCTTTCTATCTCAACATTAGATAAGAAAGGTTTTAGAGTTGCTTTTGTAGATGGTGAAGTTCTTATGTGGACAAAAGGAAAAACTATAGATGATGCAATAGTGATTGGAGTTGAAGAAGGAGGACTCTATAGATTAAAGGGACATGCACACTCAGCCTTAATGACTAGCACCATAAGCCCATGTGAGTTATGGCACAAAATACTTTCTCACGTACATTACAAAGCATTACCAATTGTGAGCAAGGTGGTGACAGGTTGTCCATAAATTTAGGTAAACCATGAAGGACTGTGCAAAGGATGTGCACAAGGAAAGAATACCAAGAACCCTTATGCAATCAGTAACAGTAAAGCAAAAGGGATTCTAGATATTGTTCACTCAGATGTATGTGGACCAATGCAAACTACTTCATTAAGCAGGTATGTTTACTATGCTTCCTTCATTGATGACTACTCTTGCAAAACTTGGATCTTTTTCTTGAAGAAGAAGGATGAAGCATTTGAGAATTTCAAGGAGTTTAAGGCACTTGTTGAAAACCTCTCTGAAAATAGGATCAAGACCTTAAGGTTAGATAATGGAGGAGAATTCACATCAGGTGAATTAAACGAGTACTGCAAAGAAGTTGGGATTAAGAGGGAGCTCATCATTCCTTGTAATCCACAACAAAATGGTATGGCATAAGGGAGAATAGATCTATCATAGAAGTTGTAAAAGCCATGATCCATGATCAATATCTACCTATGTACTTGTGGGCAGAAGCATCTAGAACAATAATATACGTGCATAATAGAATCTCCCATAGTGCCCTTGGGAATAAGACTTCAGAAGAGGTGTTTACCGGAGAAAAGCATGAAGTCAGTCACCTAAAAATATTTGGTTGTCCAGTATACATACACATTCCCAAAGAGAAAATATCAAAGTTGGATCCTTTAGGAAAGAAGGGATTGTTTGTAGGATATAGTGAGCAATCAAAAGCTTATTGAATCTATATCCTAGGATACCATAAAATTGAGCTAAGTAGAGATGTTACTTTTTATGAAGATACAAATTTCATAAAATCAAGGAAAGACAAGGAAGTTGAAGAGGAGCATGAAACTCCTAGAGCCACGGAAATTTCTAAACCAGTCAGAAAGGAGAAGGAAGAACATATACCTAAGTACCATGACATGACAAAACCTCATAAACCTGAAGAATTTCCTAGTGAGATGATCTCATGCAAAAGAAGGAATGCTTGGGAACAAGAAGTGATTGAAGAATCAGAAAGACATGGTGTCCCAGAAGGAACCATCATAGAAAGAAAGAAGCCAAAGCCATATCCCAGTTATGTGGCTTTGATGTGCAACTTCGTTGACAAAAAACCTACATGCTTTGAGGAAGAAATAAAGCAAAAGGAATGGGTAGATGCCATGATCGAGGAATACCAATCCATTATAAATAATGATTTATGGGATGTAGTACCAAGACTAAATAACAAGTCAGTAGTATCCTTGGAATGGATCTACAAAAAAGAAACATTCAACAAACGACAATATAGAGAAGTACAAGGCAAGATTCGTAGCTCACGAGTTCTCTCAGAAATAAGGAATCAACTATGAGGAGACCTTTGCTCCAGTAGAAAGGTACACCTCAATTAGAACCATCCTTACCTTTGCATCCAAGATGAAGTGGAAGTTACATTAGATGGATGTAAAGACAACTTTCATAAATGGAGTAATAGAATAAGAAGTATACATTGACAACCACAAGGTTTTGAGACATGTAATAAAAAAAGTCATGTATGCAAACTTAAGAAGGCATTGTATGGGTTGAAGCAAGCACCCGGAGCATGGTATGGAAGAATTGATGGTTTCCTGATGAGTCCGGGCTTTACCAAGAGTAAAGCAGATCCCAACCTCTACTATAAAGTTGAGGATGATGGGCTTATGGTATTACTACTATATGTAGTTGATTTATTTTTGATAGGTGAAGACAAGCCCATCAACGAATGCAAGAAGAAGCTCGCTGTAGAATTTGAGATGAAAGACCTTGGAATGATGCACTACTTTCTAGGTCTTGAAGTATGGCAATATCGAGACAAGTTTTTTCTAAACCAAGGAAAATACGTAGTAGAGATCCTAAAGAGATTTGGGATGATGGATTGTAAGGCTATGACTACTCCGATGACAACAAATTTGAAGCTCTTGAATGATGATTCTTCGGAGATAGTGGATGTTATCTTATACAGACAGATTATTGGTTCACTAATATACTTAACCAATACAAGGCCTGGAATATGTTTTGTTGTAAACACTTTAAGTCAGTTTATGGTGAATCCCAAACATCTTCACCTAGTAGGAGCAAAACATGTGATGAGGTACCTAAAGGGG
Organism: Pseudotsuga menziesii; assembly: GCA_001517045.1. Lineage (NCBI taxonomy): Eukaryota > Viridiplantae > Streptophyta > Pinopsida > Pinales > Pinaceae > Pseudotsuga > Pseudotsuga menziesii. The sequence goes on along the minus strand of LPNX010617991.1, from coordinate 617,385 downwards.
ACATTAGATTATGGTATCAGATATGCATCAGATGGCCAGATCATATTACATGGATTTACAGATTCAGATTGGGCAAGAAGTGTCGAAGACAGAAAGAGCACTTCAGGTGTTGTTTTAGTTTGGGATCAGGCATGATCTCATGGTTCAGTAGAAAGCAATCTAGTATTGCACTCAGCATGGTAGAAGCCAAATACATATCAACATGTTTAGCTTGTAGCGAAGCAGTATGGATTCGCAAGATGTTGGCATGATTTTTTGATACATAGGTGGATGTGACTGATAACCATTGCGATAATCAGAGTTGTATAAAGATGACAAAAAACCTGGTGTTTCATGATAATTCGAAACATATCGAAATCAAATATCATTACATCCAGGATATGGTGCATAAGAGAGTTGTAAAGCTCAAATATATTTCTATAGAGGAACAAGTGGTAGAGATATTGAATAAGTCCATGTCTCGTGTAAAGTTTGAATACTTTTGAGACAAGATTGGTGTAGTCCAAAAGGATCTCCCTTGAAAGAGGGAGTAGAAGAAGTAGAAGGCTTTATGTTGCAGTAGTGTGGTAGCTCAGTCTAGGGTAGGGTATGTCTGGCTAGTCTTGTTGGCCATAAAGGGTTAGTAAGTCAGACGAGGCCTGCTGATCCTAGGGGGATTATCATGTCTGGATAGGCTTGTTTGTCCTGAAAGTGTTAGTAAGCCAGACAAGACTTGTTTGGTCCCCAGGGAGATCCATCTATCTGAATAGGCCCTATTGGACCGAAAGGGTTAGTAAGTCAAAAAAATTCCTGGGTGGTTCTACCAGAGAACCCACCATGATGTTGCTCCAAAAGGCCAAAGGGCAAGAGGTGGTTTTAGTATTCCTATACTGATGAGGCAGGTTTAGTATTCTCATACTGATGTTCATGAGGTAGGTTCAATATTTTCATACTAATGTTGATGAGGCAGATTCAATATTTTCATATTGATGTTGATGAGGTAGGTTCAGTATTCTCATACTGATGTTGATGAGGTAGATTCATTATTCTCATACTAATGTTGACGAGGTAGTTTCAACATTTTCATACTGATGATTGATGCGGTAGATTCAATATTCTCATATTGATGATGATGAGGTAGTTTTAGTATTTTCCTACCGATGTTGATGTGAAAGGTTCGGTACTTTTATACTTATGATTGATGAGATGGTTTCAGTACTTTACTGATTGCACAAATAATGATCTAACATTTATTTGTTGATGACGAGGTTTTAGCACTAACATGCTAATGATGTTGTTGTTGTTACTTTAGTATTTACATACTGATGTTGCAGGTATATGCTTCAGTATTTACCCAATGATATGGAAAAAGATGATTCAATATTCACATACTAATATGACATAAGATGATTCAGTATCCACCTACTGATGTTGTAGAAGAAGATTCAGTATCCACATACTGATGTGATAGAAGAAGATTCAGTATCCACATACTGATATTACAGAAGAAGACTTAGTATCCACATACTGATATTGCAGAAGAAGACTCAATATCCACATACCGATATTGCAGATGAAGACTTAGTATCCACAAACCAATGATGCATAAGAAGATTCAATATCCACTTACTAATATTGTAGAAGAAGTTGGAGAAGATGATCCAATATTCTCATACTGAGATTGACGATGAAGATGCATGATGTTGTGCCAAAAATTCCTATGACATATAGAGACTCACCAATCAGATGTACAGTGGCGATCCTTGTTGTTGCCAGTATAGAATACCTTCCTAGTTAAGAGGGAGTGTTAAAATATTGCAACTTTCCAGGATAAATATTTGTGTTCTCTTGTATGATCATACGTGTTGTTATTTCAGTGTTCCTATCATTGTAAATTGTTTTAGAATACCATATAAGCAATTAAGAAAAATTAACAACTATGAGGCCACTGGGTGAAGGAAACACCTACAGGATTATCTCACTCAGCCCACAACCCGTTCTACTCTCTATGCTTAGCCAAATACTCATACAGAGCTCTACATGGATCTCACTAAGCCATCAAATGCATCATCACTCCTTCCAACTTCCCCACACAACACAAGGAAAGTATTTCCCTTCACTAATTCACAGTTCCCTTAGGAAATCCAAACCTTATAGTGCATACCAGTGTGTGCAATAAGAGTCCAACATGTTATATGCTATTGGAGAACCTCCAAAAACTTTTATTCATTACTTCTCAAGCATCCAAAAGAAGAAGAATTCAATGGGTAAGGGTTCATGGATTTGCCCAACCTTTATGCTCACCTACATCCATCTCTTTTTCCTTTCAAAATTCAACTCTATCTCTAAATTCAATTTTTTGGGTAAAAAACACAGTATGGTAATGGACATGAACAACCATAGAAAAATCTACGCAGTATAGAAATATACATTAGAGAATGATCTCAAATTAGTGTTGACAAGGGATATGAGATGATGGTGAAAAGATGACTGACATAGTTCTGACCATAGAAGAAAAGCAGTGGTTATAACTGACAGTACTGTCACAACCCCATGCTTCAATAACTGCATGAATTGACTTTTCCCACCAACCTCACACATGGATTAAATGATTGGGTTTTGTTAAGTCATGAACTTGTTTTCTTCAATTTTATATTTTGATTGTCATTTTTATTTTAAGTTTGCTCATTTGCTTAAGTTTGCTCTTTTACTTACTTTAGAAAATTTTTGGTTTTGAGTGAAATTTTCGAGTTTTGCCTTTAGATTTTTATTATTTTTTGTTTCTTTAGGTTCTGAAGGGTTCTAGGATTTATATGGATTAATTGGTTCACAAACAACACCATGATCAAAGTTTACCATAAAAACCTCATTCAAAATGGAATTAATGGCTAAAAAGTGCCAAAATTGGTTTTAAAATATTCCTGTAGCGCAACGGCCAAAAAATTACACTGCGGCGCTACAGGAAAATCGTTTTTTGCCAGAATGGTCATTTTTCAGTCCGATTTTTTGGGGATTTCGTTCCTAAAGTGTTAAATAAATCATTGGTCACATTTGATATATGTTTTGCCAAGTTTTTTTCATGTAAACAGGTGTCTAGTCTCATGTGAGGGAGATTCTGGCAACTATTCTGGCAACTGGATGCAAATTTCTGGCAAATGATGAGAGTGAGTGAAATAAGGCAATATTTTTGGGGAAGATGTTCTAAATTAAATATTATGAAGCTGGACGGGGATGAGGAAGCAGGAAATAAGACCGAGCCATTTTACAAACGTAAAAAGCAACCAACGGAAGAGGTTATGGAATCGCTGGACTTGGAGAATGATCTTTCACTTGCAATTGATTTTCCAAGTCTGCCTGCAAGCCTAGAACACGAAGGCCGGAAACCGTTCAAGATTGATTTGAGTTCAATTGATTCAACACTGGATCATGCAATCACCGAAGATGGTTCAACTATGAAAAGTGCTGTACACAAAGATTATAACTGCTTGCAAGATGTTAACGTGTTTTCTGCAGCTGCTAATCAAAGAACACTACTGCAAAAAAATCAAGGAACAAAAATCATCCAATTTACCTCCAAGAGAAACAAATCTGGAAAATCTACCTATACAGGGGAGTGACAGAGAAATAAGTAGCAAGGCTGTTAAACAGGGCAACTTAGAACGCACTCAAAGCAGCAGCAGCAGGTTAGAGGACTGGAACTTAAGGTTGGATGGTGGAACTGGTCTTGAAGAAGGTTATGTAGAATTGTTCATCCGACTGCTTGGCCTAGACAATGCTCCACCTAACTGGGATCAAGCAATCAAGATACTTTGGAAACATTCAAATGGAGGAAAACAGTTTGTTGATGAGATTGTCAAATTTGATAGTAGTATTGTTCTGACTATCAGCCTTCTTTCATCAGATATGCCTTAAATTGCAGAAGCAACTGCAGGCCTTTTACGGAATATTTCTTCAATCAATTCCTATAGGACACTAGTTGCCAAAGCTAGAGCAGTTGAAGAAATTGCTGGTTTGTTAACTAGACGTTCTTTACCCCCAGAGGTAAAGGAGAAAAGTATGTGTGTCCTTTGGAATTTGTCAGTTCATGAGAAGCTCAGAGCAAAAATGGCAAATTCAGAACTTCTGTCATCCCTTATTCAGGCACTCAGTGATGACAAAGTTGGGGTAAAGGAGGCAGCAGCTGGAGTCTTGGCAAATTTAGCTATGAGCAAAACTCTTAAACGACACTAAAAATGCACCAAAGTTTGTGAGACGAGAAGCAAGAAATGCCTTACTGGAATTAATGAAAGACAGTTATTACAAGCTTCTTGTTATAGATGAAGGTCTGATTATAGTACCTTTGATTGGTGCAAGTGCATTTAGATCCTTCAAGTCTCCTGTTAAAGATGCACCTTTACTCGAGGGTGTGAACCTTAAAGAAGTATTTTCAACTCCCTCTAGATTTGGGTTGAATGTTAAGTCTATTGGGCATGAACTTGATGAAACATCGAGGATGGCAACAGAGGTGCAAGGACAGTAGCAGTTCCTTGCACAGTGTGGAGTTTAAAAAAAAGGGAAACAGTAAGGTATGCTTTTAAATATGATTCCTGCAGAAGAGATACCTGTTTAATATGTTTTGACATGCTCTGGCAAGTAGAAGGCTGAAAGTAGCAGTATATCGAATCATTACCTATTCAAAACCTATAAGGATAACAGGGTGAAGAGCTGTGCATTTTATGGTGTCTAAACTTCACAAATGGGTCTGCTACCTGTACACAATGCAACGAAGGAGCTGAATATCTGAGATTACATGAAGACCTAGTCTCATTTTGGTGCTAAAACTACTGGGAGCAGAAAGTGAATAGATTTAAGATTGTTTTTGTTTTATATATCTTCTCATCCAATAGATAAACAGTCTTCAGTTGGTCTAAAGAGCTGGCAACTAAGATCATTTATGCAAAGCTTTTCGTCTTAAAATCATACATAAGCATCATTCAGCCATTGGAAAATTGGTGAAGTGGGTGAAGCAGTGGATGGGGATGCTTCCATCTTTGGTATTTATAACACTTCAGCTGCAACCAATCTTTCTGCTAGTGCTATTTATTTGGAATGAAAAAATTACTGAGAATTCTGCTCAGTTTTTCCTGTTTTGGGTTATTGAAGTCAAATGCATACCACGAGCTGATGGAGAGGAATTTTTGAAAACAAAAAGAGGCTTTTGTTCATAAGATATCCATATACAAAAACCTCTCTCAGTTTTGCAACAGCTGTCAAGTTTTGAAAGATCCAATTTAATCTTTGCAGCCTATTTTTCAGGGTTTTTAAATATTTAATATTTTCCTGTTTTAGTGTTCATTTTGCGGGGCAGATTCTGATCGATTGGAGATGAATTTTTAAAAACCAAGAGAGGTTTTTTTCCATCACGGACCTATTCACAAAATTATCTCTCATATTTTACATAGGTGTCACGAATTGAGATATATGGAAGCTTCTTTGACACCTATTTTCCAGAAATTCGCCATATTTGCCAGGAATCCGATTTGCTATTTTTAGTCAATTAGTTGAAAGTTAGTTAATGTAACTGCTGGGTAGTTTCAATTTCAACCTAATGAAGGGGAGATAGAACTACTTCTTTGTAATTATAAAAGAGGGACAAAGGGACAGAAGAGGGGTTCAATTTTTTGGGAGAACTTCAGGAGGTCTTCAGACTTATTTGTGAGCTAAGTATTATGACTCTTGTATGTATTTGATGGCAAAATTATTAAATATATGACACTTTTTACCCTTCAGTTTCTGTGTTGGCTTCATTGTTCAACTTGTTTAGTTGCTTAACTGATAAATTCATTGCCGGTCTATGTTTGTATGCTGGTGATGCTTATCTTTTATGAATGAACTTCAATATGTGTTCTATTGGATCTTGTTGATTATATTATGCATCGTTGTCATTAATTTCTTATGATTTAGTCCTTGTTTAGCTCATGGGTGTATTCCCTATTGTTCACCTGATTTACAACCAATAAACATTGCAGAAACCCTAAACCTAGTTTGTTTTATTGAGTTTTATTTGAGATTGTGTTGGCTTGTTTCTTTGGCCTTGGAAACAATTTCTGGCACAAACAGGTGTAATAGTCAAGATGAAGTAACTGGCTCATTTAAAGCACACGATAGAATTTTGGATGAGTTCTAAAGTTGACACATGACAACAAATGATTTAATTTCCCATAGACCCCTTTCCTCTTCCCCTCTAGTGGAATCATAGCCCCTCTAATGCTCTTTACACAACCATCTTGGACCATTTTACTAATTTCCAACATAATATTTACATACATTTCAAATTGACATGACAAGCCAATCATACGGTCCAAATAAAAATATATACATCATACATGCCCAACCATTCACTATTCAAGCCTTGGCCTTGAGCTCCACACTAGGAATCCATACTAGCATATTTATATCATTTACGTAATTTTTGATTAAATACATTCCAAGTCAAATCTGGGGGTTTTACATATGCATAGATCATGTAGCTTCCCTAGGGTTTTTATTTCGTTCAATTTTGTAACCCACTCTCTAGTGATGCCCTTTATCTTCACTAGATTCTATTGGAAGGATTTCGTTGTGAACTCCCCACTACTAAGATCATATTTATTCCATCCTTTCTTTACCATCTCTGTAAATTCTTTGTAAGAAATCCAATGAGCGTTGAGTTTAAAGGGAGTAAGTAACTCGTTACCTCCCATGTGCATTTGAAGTAGAAAGGGAGAGTGATCCACAATCCACCTACCCCAACCAAAGAACAAATTTTGTTTATTTTTGTAAGTAGGTTATTAGAAACAAAAAAAATGCCAAGCCTATTTGCCAAGATTTATATATATACGCCTTGGAAAATAGGATCTATCTATCTATCGTTATCAATACTCATTAGTATTGTACACTATCTATATTAATCTACAACATACCCTTATTAATACTTATTAGTAATGTACAATCTTGATGTTAATCTACTATATATCCTTATTAATATTATGTAATTCATATATGTTATTCAATAGTTTGTTGAAGCTATAATTCAAAGTGTGTGTTTCTGTGCTCGCACATGTGTGTGTGTGAGAGAGAGAGAGAGAGAGAGAGAGAGAGAGAGAGAGAGAGAGAGAGATTGTCATGACTTGGATTTTATTCAATTTTTTTTAGAGAGCATTTATTAATCTCTTATCTAAAAAAAATACACTATAGATTTGGATGAAGTATATGAAAGTGTAGTGAAAATATTATGCTGTCATTTTTTTTATTTGATGGGAAAAGGTGTCACACTAGTTGTAAGGTGGATAAAATAAACATATTGTGGATCATTTTTTACTTATGGTTGCTATGTATGTGTTGATACTACACATTATCTTGGTACAATGACATATCTTTACATTGAGACTTTGTTGCACATAAATTATCCTCCTCCTCCCATTTCATATTTTTGTGGTTGTTCTTTGAGCAAAACAAGACAAAGTTTCCAAAAGAGTCTTGCTATTTGGATAAACCAAAACACACACACACAAGGTTAATGCCTTTGTTTTTGAAAAGTCTATCCAATAGATCATACTCATGGGCATGCACATCCTTTATCTGTCCATTGCACCTTTAGGAGATAACATTATGCTTTTCTACATCTCCTTCCCAACGAGCAAAGAAATTAAGGGAGTATAAAATGATTGTTTTGTTTTTGCATTGAGCAAAAGTGTAGTGTATTCTATAATTTAGGGGTAGATAGGGTGAATCATCAACTCTTTTTGGGAGTTGTTTAATTATTATATTTTTTGAATCTATATACGACCAGAAAATTGTCGAATCACAACTAAAAATACCAATATATTATTAAAATAGATCCAAAAAATTTAATAATTAAACAACTCCCTCGCTATATATACATTAAACATATGCTTAATTTATAATAATGCATTGAATATAAACACTATACAACTATAATTAAATACCATACAAACTTTCTACGTAGAATTTTAAATAAGATAAATTATTCTAAACATTAAAAACATCATAATTTTTACCTATTCACATATCATTTCAAAATTCTAAAAAACTAAATGACAAATGTTCACTATGAATGTTTGAAAACTAAAATCTCATGAATTACACAAATAATCCATATATCAATTAATATCTATAACTTGCGATGAATAACAAAGTTCTCCAACAATATCTATAACTATATCAAACATAATTGCATCTCATAAACCAAAGGTAGATGAAGAACAAAGTTGTGCAACCATATCAAACATAATTGCATCTCATAAACCAAAGGCAGTAAGAGGTATACATGAATTGACACAAGCCTTTCATAGTGTGGGACCCATACCCTTATGCTAGAGGGAAACATAACATATCCATCACCAATCATTTCATAGTGTGGGACCGATACCCTTATTCCAGAGGGAAACATATCCATCACCAATCATGCTTCACCTTACCTTGTCTATTACTCTTCAAAGAACGTTGGACAAAATTTGTATGAGAACGAATAAGAAACGTTGGGCCAAAGGAAGAATTAGTTGAAGTCCCATTTGCATTCCAAGTGCAGTCAACTCTTAAAAGGAAAAAATTAATTTTCCAATAAACCTACCCCGCACGCACATCTCAGAACACAAGTTGATATTTTCATGTAATGTGATCCAAAAACGAGGGAAGGAAGATGTGCCACTGCCCCGTTTGACTTGTTCGTTTATTTAGAATAAAATGTATAGAGAGTTAGTGGGCGGAGGCGTGGCACTGGCACTCACCGAGATCTTCGTTATTAACACGCACGAGGAAGAGAAAGCGACGTGTCTGTCTTTTTTTAGAAATTGGTCAACGGTTGAAATTAAAAGGAGTTTTGCAGTACACGTGGGACAATCAGGTTCTGACATTTGACAGTGAGCCTGCAGCGTTGACGATTTGCATTTCCACTTTCTCTAACCACATTTGGTGCGAATTACGAGTAATTTAATTTATTCTCATTTCATCGAGTTTCGCGGCATTTGAGGTTCGTTTCATTTGGCCACTGTGCGGCATGAATGGGGGTGGGCATGGGGTTGGAAATAGGGATGCAAGGATATATTGACAAAATGGACGGAGACGGAGTTGCAGGCACGCCGGACCGATTTTAATTCAGCTGGATCTTCCCGTTGATGCCATGCCCCTGTCTGAGACACCGCCGGTTTCCTCAGGTTGAATCGACGGAGAAATCGCGGGATTATAAGGTAAGGTACAGTCTTGGAAACGGTCTTGTTGGTTTCGATACCTGGTCGATAGGGTTGTCGGTGTTTTTTTGTTTTTTTGTTTTAGGTCTTCTGTATAGAGGGTCTTTCGTGGCTCTGAATCGTCCATAATGAAGCGGCCGAGGTCGTATGGCGAGGATTTGATGGACGGCGATGGAAATAGTAAAGATTGGGGGCGAAGGGAGCCCGAGGGAGTGAAGATGCGATCGCTCAAGGGTTTGGAGGGTGAGAGCAATCGACCTAGCAGTTATAAGAAAAACTACAACGGCGGTAGCCGGAGTTTCGGCTACGAAAAATCCATGGAAGAAAGCCGGATGTCGAGGAAGAGAATTGAACACGAGACAGATGGGGGTCTCGAGAGATCAAGGGACAGTTACGGCAGAGGTCCGCCCAGGAGGGACCGTGAGGGTTCGAGAAAGGGGTTCGATAGAACAGAGACCCCAAGATCGAATCGTGAGTCTTGTTATAATAGAGATGGGAGTGATTCTGCAAAGCTGTCTCCGCGGAGATTGCATTCGGTTGAGAGGGTTCGTAGATCGAGCAGCTTTTCGGTTGGATGTGGTTCCAAGAGGGAGAATTACGAGTCCCTTAAGTTTGTGGGTAAGGGTTTCAGGTCCGAGAGAGAGAGGCCTAAGAGGGAGGATGTGCCGAGGTTTCATCTGGGCTGTGAGGGAGAGCGGTCGCATGGTTCCGAGGGGCCCTGTGGTAGCGGCAACCGGTGGAAGAGATCGAGCAGCCGCGATGCTGACGAGGAACACCACCATGCGCAGTCACGGTCCGGGAGAACAAATGAGGCTATTGCAGAGGATATGGTTAATGGGTCTTCTGGAGTTGGTCTTAGCAAGTCTCCGCAAGGGTCCAAGGAAGCGGACGAGTCCTTCAAGGGCGGGGGTACAAGAAAGGCAGAAGAGATGGCGAGTCAGAGCAGCAGCAGTGAAATGGAGGAAGGGGAGTTAGAGCCAGAGCCGGAAGTCGAAACAGAGCCAGATCCTGAGCAGGCATTGGATCAAGAGCAACTGCAACCACAAGAGCCGCAATTGGAACCTGAAAAAGTACCAGAGCCAGAGCGAGAACCGGATCCAGAGCCAGAGCCAGAGCCAGAACTAGAACATGATGATGTGTCCAGGAAGCAGGAAAAGCAGGATACTGAATTCGTTGCCAAGGTAGAGGAGGAGGAGGTGGAAACCAAGGGTGATGATTCAGAGAATCAGGAAGGAAGGGCAGAGAGGATGAATGATGTATTTGAAAATGAAATTGGAGATGCCGAGATAGAAGAGTCAAGAAAGGGAGAAGAACTACGATCAATGCTGGACCTGGAAAAGGCCGACGATGGCGAGCAGATGGAATCTTTACAACCTGGCCATGGCACAGATAGTCTTGATGATTCTGGGTCGGATTTATCAGGAAAGACTGAAACTAATGATGATGCTGAGTGTTGCTTGAATGATGAGGAGATAGAGCAGCAGCCTACATCGGTTCAGGGAATTGAAGAGAGAAAGGGTATAGACCTTGAGGCAGATTTCAAGATTGAGAGAGAGGCTCCGGAGGAGATGGATAGAGTCGAGGAGAAGCACCATGATTTAACCTTAAGTTTTATGTGTGGCACGCTGAAGGCAATTGGTGGCAGCTCAGGGAAGACAGATGAAGGGGATAAAGAAAAGTTCACTAAATCTATGGACTGTGTAGAGCCACAGGAAGAAGAGGACATAGGTGAAGATAAAGGGAAGAGTCTGTCTCTTTTTCTATCAAATAGTCCTGCAGATTTTGACAAGTGGGATGAAAGGGATTTGCGGTTAAGCAGCGATAAAAAGAAAAAATCTCTGCAGGAGGGAGAACTTGGCAATGAATTGGAAAGGACAAGCAGCATAGGATATCCGGGTGATTGCCATACCTGCCCCAAAGTAGAGGTTAATGAGATAGAGATATCTAATGAAAATCAAAGACAAAAGAAGGCGAAACTTGAACCTCTTCAGCTTTCTCTGAGTCTGCCTGACACTTCATTGACTCTAGCTTCTCCTAACCCGAATTTAGCGCCGGCATCTCCTGGTCGAGGAAGAAGCATGAATTTGGCACCTGCATCTCCTGGTCGAGGAAGAAGCATTCAGTCATTAAGTCACACTGCTCATACAACTCATACAGCTCATACACGTACAGGTTCAGACGGATTCACCACATCTATTTCTTTTTCGGGCTCTCAAACCTTTGTCCACAACCCAAGTTGCTCTCTTACACAAAACTCAATGGAGAATTATGAATTTTCAGTTGGCAGTCATCCAGCTCTCCAAGGGAATAGTGACCAAGTATCACACGGTAACTGGAATACATCATATTCAAATGAGCAAGTCTCCCATGGTAACAATGGTGTAGTTGGAGGTGGATCTCAGGATAGGTTCAAGCAACGAAGGGAACTCCCTCTATATCAGAGGATTTTACAGAATGGAAACTTGCAGGTTCCTCAAGGCATGTTGGTTGGAAATAGCAGGGCACAGTCGGCAAATGATAGAGATTCCTTCGGATATGAAAGGGGTGCAACTAATACAGTTTTTCAGGGCAGTTTTCCAACGGCACAGGGACAGCAGGTAAGAAGCCCAGAAGGAAGTTTGGGCAGAAGTAACGGCTCAGAAAGGCAGGGTAAAATTCTGATGGTACAAGGAGGACATCAGGTTAGGAGTTTGGATGGAAGTTTAGGCAGAAGTAATGGCCCAGAAAGAGACGGTGTTTTCCCGAGAGATTTATCGGAACAGTGGAGAGAGGTCAGGTCCTCCCCCACACAAAGTGTGGGTTCTCGTGAGACAAGATCTGAGCAGCGCAATCAACTTGATAGGGACAGGAGTAAGTCAGAGAGAGAGAGAGCTGTTTTGGCTCAAAGAGGTCATCATGGAATGAATGTAGAGAAGGCTGTGTCAGGACCTCTCATAAGCCCAGAGAGGGTTCTCCATGAGATTGTTTCTGAACCTATTCCAACTATGTTTCGAAAGCTCCAAGAGATGTCAGACAACTCACTGGAGCATTTGCGTGAGTGTCTGCGGGAGCTGATTGGAAACAACAAAAAGAGCAAAGAATTTTCCACCTTTCAGGCGATACTACAGAGGAGAAGTGATCTGACATCAGAGGCATTATTACAGTCTCACAGGGTTCAATTGGAAATCTTAGTTGCAGTAAAGACTGGCATTCAGGATTTCTTACGACGTAACAATGTCCCAACTTCAGAGCTCGTTGAAGTCTTCTTACAATCTAGATGTAGAAACATGGCATGCAGAAGTCTACTGCCTGCAGATGACTGTGAATGTAAGATTTGCTCACAGAAGAATGGGTTCTGTAATGCATGCATGTGTCTCGTTTGTTCAAAGTTTGACTCTGCTTCTAATACATGTAGCTGGGTTGGCTGTGACCTTTGTTTGCATTGGTGTCATACGGATTGTGGTATTCGCATGTCACATATCAAGAATGGTCGCAGCATCAGAGGGGCACCAGGGACCACAGAAATGCAATTCCTTTGCAGTGCTTGCGAGCATTCTTCTGAGATGTTTGGTTTCGTTAAGGAGGTTTTCAGAACTTGTGCCAAGGATTGGGGTGTTGAAACTCTTGCTAAAGAGCTTGATTGTGTGAGAAGAATTTTTCAAGGAAGTGATGATCCAAGAGGGAAACAATTGTGGAGCAAGGCAGAGCAGATGATAGCGAAACTGGCAAATAAAGCTGATCCATCAGAGGTCTGTCACAGATTTGTGGCATTTTTGGCTGGTAAGCATTTCTTTGTTGTTGTATGCAAATTGCAATGTCATTTTTCCTTTAACTGAAAAGTTGCAAAAGCAGGGCAGCAAAATATGGCAAATGAAAAAAATAGTGTTTATTTTCTTGTATTTATTGGAACTGTACTATGTCACATGGTTCAGGTTTGAGATCGAGTTTTACAACATTGAAATTCGATTTGAGTTCGAAATATTTCTTGATATTTGGATGAGATTCGTCATTTAGTTTTTGTGTATATCTATCTATATATATATACATACATATTTTTAAAATATCATTAATTTAATTAAAATCTAATTAAATTAAATAAAAATCTAATATAATATATATAATTTTTGCTCGAATATCCCTAGCTTGCGGGGCTGGGATATCTAAGCTGTCAAAATCATCCGTGGATTGCACCCGGCCTGGACCATGGTTTATATTGTATAATGTTCACATATTAATGAAATTTAAAAAATATAATAAAAACATTTATTAATGAAATATAAGAAATTGCAATTGTTATAGTTAAATTAATTTAAAAAGGTAACAAATAATACTTTATATTAAAAAGCTGCCATGCTTCTGTTTTAACCTACCCACGCCAAGCATCAACCACCCCCCTGCGACAAGCATGGAAGCCCTATGTCGATTTCTGGTTTAAGCTACCAACGCCAAGCATCGACCCTACCCTGACAAGCATGGAAGCCCGCCGTTGATGCTTAATACGCATTTTGTTGACATTCGTTGGCTGTTGGAGGCACACCCGCCCTCATTCAAACAGAATTTGGTGTAATCCTTATAGTGAGGAGATTTGGATACGAATGGCCTATTACACAGACAGCTCGTATGCATGTTGGATCACTCTATTTTGCGCTGTGGTTATGGCAGCCTCCTCTACAGGTAAGTACAGGCGAATTTAGAACATTTTTTGAGATTCGAGGAAATTTGAACTCCAAGCTTCAAATGCTCTGAATCTCGTGACATAGAACCTGTACAATCTAGATGCTTTTGCTGCTATGTAATGATTCCATATCTCAACAGATTGTGAATTTTCTTCCTTATTGTAGTTCCCTGTTTTCTCTTTTCCTGATTTCTTGGGCATTTTGTTCATGTATTTGTAGCCAAACAATTTTCATTATGTGCTGTTTGACATCCTTGCTTTATTTATATATTCAGGTGTGCAACTCATAATTTTTATACAGGCATATATCAAAGTTTGCATCCTTATTAATTTGAAATATCAAGTTTTGATCCCTGATTTTGTTCTTCTATCCCTTGAGAAAACTAATAATGGAGGTTTGGTATAAGAATGGGATGCTCCTAATTGATTTTATCTAGGTGGCAATTTACTATTGGAGGCTTTGTTAGATTTGGTGATTAGCTGCCTTTTTTGTGCCCAGCATATTTACCTGTTTGTAGTTACCTGTTTTATTGTTTCCTGATTTCTTGGGCATTTTGTTCATGTCTTTGTAGCCAAACAATTTTTCTTTACATGCTCCATTGTTGAACATCCTTGCTTTATTTATATATTCAGCTGTGCATCTCATACTTTTTATACATGCGTATCAAAATTTGCATCCTTTTGAATTTGAAATATCAAGTTTTGACCCCTGATTTTGTTCTTCTTTCCTTTAAGAAAGTTCATAATGGAGGTTTGGTATAAGAATGGGATGCTCCTAATTGATTTTATCTAGGTGGCAATTTACTTTTGGAGGATTTGTTAGATTTGATGGTTAGCTGCCTATTTTGTGCCAGCATATTTACCTCTTGCAAAGTTGCAAGTACATGCTTCTGGGACTATTGTGCTTGGCCTATTTGTTATCCTGACTATGAGTCTTGGCAGTGAATCAGCTATGTATGATTCCAATGAACACTGGCATTGTCAACAGATATATGATATGAATTCCTTCAAATAGGAAATGCAAAGAATGACCTTGTTAGGCCTTCCCATTGTCAACCACCGGATATTAACAATGGATAACAAGTGGTGCTAGTAGTTGAGGCAACTGTAATAGCAGATTACTGTTCATCATATTGTCGTATTTATACTTGTCTTAGAGTGAACAAGTCACTAAAGCTGAATGGCAGCAACAAACAAATCTTTTTAATTCATTTTGTTCATATGTTTTTTGTAGCGGACCAATTTATTATTATTTTTGTGATAGTTTAACATCCTTGCTTTATTTATCTATTTATCTGTGTACTCATAATTTGATACGTGTGTATCAAAATTTGTATCATTTTGAATTTGAAATATCAAATTTTGCCCCTGATTTTGTTCTTCTTTTGTGAGGTTTTTTTATAAGATGGGTTACTCCTAATTAATTTTATCCTGGTGGCTATTTACTTTTGGAGGCCTTGTTAATTTTGTTAATTTTGGTGTTTATCTACCTCTTTTGTGCCCGCATCTGCACCATTTGCAAGCACATGCTTTTGAGGCTATAGAGCTTGATCTTTTTCATTTCCCTGATTACGAGTTCGCAGTTTCATTGCCATCGCACAGTGGCATTATCAACAGGTATATGATGTGTTCAGTAAAATTGGAAGTGCGAAGAATGACTTTGTTAAGCTTTCCCAATGTATTCTTGATACATAACAAGTGAGGGTAGGAGATGGGGCAACTATAGCAACAGATTACAGTTTACCTGATTGTTGTACTTATACTTGCTCAAAGGGAACAAGCCAGTATAGCTGAATGGCATAAAAACAAAATTTAGTTTATTGAATGTCTTCTGAGAACAACATCAAATATTTTTTTCAAAGATATTTGGACTTGTTTTGAGCCAATTTTTACTTCCAACTTTAGTACACTGGAATGCAGAACTCAATTGATGATAGCAAAGAAAGGCTAAAGCTGTTCTTAAATGATTATCTAATGGTCTGAGACATGAAAACTCCGATCAATTTTCTCTCGTAAAAATAAAGGCTATTATTAACACCATATAAATTTGATTTTGATCTGGGCTTTTGCCAGGTTACGTTTTCTAATGCTACAACTTAATAAGTTAATACATGGTACTTGCAGTTTCCTCAACTGTTTCTTCAAGGGCACCTGCTGTTTTTTATTATACACATGTTTATTAAATTGCTTGGGAGGTGCTTTTTCATATTTTCATAGATTGCTACCAAGATATCATTTCTGTAAAATCATACGAAGATATCATTTTATCCTTGGGGATTTTCAAAAGTTACAAACATCATAAGATATGGGGATTAGAGATATGTAACCTTCTTTATGAGAGCGCATTTATTCTACAGTTGTCATTAGGTGAAAGAGGACACCCCAACAATCTTTGGTTTTATTGTATCTTCTAACATATGCAACATGGATGCTGAAAGGGAAAAGAATTACCATTACACCAATTTGATATCCAAAAACCTACATGAACTTGTAATCCTTCACTAGGACTGCTAGACTGCAGATCCAAGTTCCCTGTAACTCTTTGGAGGCATACAAGGCAGAGTAGAGATGCTAGTGCTTGTGTCCTCATCATTTTAGCAGCTGAATTGGCCTGAAATGGTAGGAGGGACACTTAATCCTTGCCCCATGTTGCAGATGAGGAGCTGTTGACTTGGTCTTTGAGGATAGATTCAGCAGATGGCATCAGTCTGCAGGTCCAAAATTCTGGTGGAAGTTTCAGTCCTCATCTGTGCAAAGCAAGGGCAGTAGAAGCTCATCTATGTTTCCCTCATTTGTCAGGTCTTCTTTGCAATTTGCTATTATTAGATTTCAATCGTGTGTAATGTGGCAAAGTCATTCTTTCCTATGTCACAGGCTAAGTCACCTGGTTCGAATTCATGTTTGAGTTTGACGACCTTCAAATTCGATAAAAAATCGGCAATGAAATTTTTGATGATAAAATTCGGCATTAAATTCGAGATATCATAAAATTGAATATATATATATATATAATCCAATATGATCATATATCAACATTAATCATTAATAATTAAACATATATATTTAACAACACTTTAACTTATTCAAATCAAAATTTAAAGCAACACATGTAAAACACAATATTAAAATTTCATACAAATTTTAAAACACAATATAAAATATTATACAAATTTTAAAACACAATATAAAATATAACACATTTTAAAATGTTAATATTAAAACACAATATTAAAAAGTTATACAAATTCATCATCCGGAAAAAGATAGAATTAGTAAAACACAATATCACCAGCATAGTGTCAATGTGATTTTAATTGCATCTCTGGTGACTAAGCGGCTACGGACTAAGCACTGCCGCTCACTGGTGACAACCCATGGGTCACACAACAATGGCCTTCATACCTCGTTCACGTCACAAGATCCGTCAATCCTGTGTGTAGGAGTTTGCACTGTACAGGCGGCAAATGAAGGTGGCAATTGGGAAAATGCGATAGACAAAGATGGAGGGAGGGCTTCGACTGCACAATAAGGAGAATGCATTTCCGTGCGGATGTATTTTGCTAGGGAGAGAGTAGGGTTAACCCATGGGCAGCCAGATAAATAAACATCAACGAACTTTTGCCAAATTTTATGAAAATCAAAATCGACAAAAAATTGACAAAAAAATCGTCGTCAAAATCGAAATCGACAAAAAATCGTCTTCAAAATCGAATTTGCGATTTGAATCGGCGATTCTAATCGAACAAATTCGGCAGTAGCAAAAAATCGCCGATTTTCGAATTCCAAGGCGAAAATTCGCCGATTCCGGTGACTTAGGTCACAGGGTTCGCCAAATTTGAACCTTGAAGTTTGAAATTCGGCAAACCTAAAAAAAAAACGAGTTCATTTCAGTTCGGTAATGAAATTCGTGGGTTTCACTGTACAGTGTGGTATGGAAGGGTGAAACTTAGTAGTAGGCTGCAGATGTGCTGGCCTTTCTTATCAACAGGTTTTGGAGCTTCCTCAATAAATGTATTGAGAATTTTATATACACGGAGAACTATGCAAGCCAGTGTATATACATTTGGAAACGCATCAACAAACCCCAATTGGCCTGCAATTCTATAAATTTAAATTTCAAGCATTTAAATTGAGTGTTGTGAGACAGAAAATAGCATCGTATTTTCATCAATGGTTCTGGTAGACTGGTTGGTATGCCCTGGTGACTTGAGTATTCCTTTCCATCTATAGCAATGGGTATACTAGGTCAGTGTGCCAGTGAGTATTCCTTTCTGCGCCGGCTAAATTGTAGGGACATTTAAATCATTTCCTTGGAAGAATAAAGTTTGTGGCGATCTCTCTGTTGAATCTATCTACTGCCCACTCAAACAATGAAAGATAAAGAGTATTGTGTGCAGATTACATAATAGGCTTTGGCAGCAGCGAGTATTCCTTTGTTCGTGGCACTGTGCTGGTGGGTATCCGGTTACTCTCTTTGACAGTGTTTTAATTTGTAATTGGTGATTGTCTTTTTATAGCATATTGTAAAATTTCATTGTTAGAATAGAAAAATAATTTTTTTAACAGATTGACTCAATAGCGTGTATTAAATACATATGTTAATGATTATTAATTATCAAAGTTACAAATATCGGCGCGGCGCGGAAATCGGCAGGGTCCAAGAAACATCGTCTTGGGATATCTCGGCAGAACATCGGCAAAAATCGACAAACTTAAAAAACACAAAAATATTCATTTTTTTTCAATTTTTTAAACATCTAAAGCAACAATAACATCAAATAAACACATTGCCACATGAATATGGAAAGAAAACTGATATATAAGATATATAAGATGTCTAGAGATACATCACACATCAAAATGGATCATGTCCTAGTCCTACTCCTGAATAGTAAATACTGAATGTCTGAATCATCAAAAATATAAGTTATAACTTATAACAAATGTATCTCATGATCATCATCATGACTCATGAGTCATCTACAGTGAAATAAAGTAAATAAACTATGGATTCCCTCTACCCCTTTTACGGGAAAAGGTAATCGCTGTGGAAACAACCCTTGCCCTTCCTCTAGGACTAGGTGCCCTCGAGGCTTGTCGGCCTCGTACTTGTATCTGACATCCTCTAGAAGAACTAGAAGACCCTGCACAAGGATCATGATGTCCTCTAGAACCTGAAGGTGGCTGAAACTGGTGTCCTGAAGAAGAAGAAGGAGCTCGAGGAGGTAGTCCTAGAGCTACTCCTCTACTAGTAGCAGTGCTACTATCGGGTCTATCTCCCTCTAACCCTGCCTGTGGCTCTGGATCTAACTGTGGCACACTCCCAGACTCAGTGTGAAACTCCTCTGGAACTGGATCACCCTCATATGGAGCCTCTGTATCATTATCATGATCATGATCATCCGCTAGCCAATCAGGGGCTACCTCCATAGCAGGCTCCTCACACTCCGACCTCCAAGCTGCAGTGGTGTCGATCTGATCTAATGAAATGGCCTTTCCATCAACTTTTCTCTGATATTGCTTCACCCACAACTTGAGATTGTAGTGGACGTAGACCAAATCATTAAGGCGCGGAGTATCCAACCTGCAGGAGGATCATAGAATTAGATATTAAATTATAAAGTTAATAATTTCAATTTGTAATGCATAATTTAAGGCAAAGGGGCATAATAATAAATGATAAAATTATAAACTAGAATTCAATAATTTATATTTTCTAATGAATTTGAAAATTCTCTAACCTGTTGCGCTTTTTGGAGTGTACTTTTTCAAATACACTCCAGTTGCGCTCGCAACCGGAAGAGCTACATGC
>LPNX010617991.1:475255-597558 GCA_001517045.1 Pseudotsuga menziesii | reverse complement strand
ATATAATCTGTTGTCTCTCCTGCCCCCGATCTCCCTTGTCCTCGTAATAGGCACGAATGGACTCTTTGGCCCTATCCATGGCCTCATACAGGTAGCCCATTGTAGGCTTATCTCCATCAACCAAGCGAAGAACCCTTACCAAAGGTTTAGTGACGGCACAAACCTCCCTCACGTCATCCCAAAAGGTCTGATGGAAATTCACTAGCCTGCATATGGCTTGCCCCTCTGGTCTAGTGCTAAATGATAAAGCACGCCACTCAGGTGAAAGGAACATCTGTTGCAAGTTCCACATAGAATCCAAGAGGGACTGGAGAGAGATAAAGCTAGTGGCAAAGCGTGTGATGGCAGGATGCACCAACTCTTTGTCACCTGTGAAAGTTCTCATCAAGCTAATCACCGCTGCATGATTGTATATGAATTTTGTGATGCCCCGTGCTGAATCAATGGTATCCTTGATTCAATCAATCTTGGCTAAATCCTCTAACATCAAATCAAGGCAATGGGCCGCACAAAGAGTCCAGAATAGTGAAGGATACATGTCCATAAGCATCCTACCAGCAGACACATAGTTCGCAGCGTTGTCCGTTATGACTTGGACAACATGCTGCGGGCCAACCTTTTGGATGAAGTCATCCAACAAGCGACATAGTAAACCCGCATCTTTGACATGTGCAGATGCATCCACGGATTTCAAAAACATAGTGCCCCTTGGACAGTGAGCCAAAAAGTTGAGAAGGGTCCTACCCTTCATATCAGTCCAACCGTCTGACATCATTGTGCATCCTGTTAACTCCCATGATTTTCGAAGATCCTCCAACCTGTGAGAGCATTCGGCCTTTTCATTCTGGAGGATGGGTCCTCTCAACTCCTGAAGTGGGGGGCTTATACCCCGGCCCAACAACAGCAGCTGCCTCAAACATGGACATATAAAATGGGTTATTGGCAAAGTTAAATGGAATATCACTCCATAGCAAGCATCGACCCACAAGTGTATCTGCATCTTTTTTCTCCTTTACTTTCAGCATGGACTTTACAGAAGGTTGTCCACCAGCTGAGCATCTCGACACATAGGCACCCATTGGTGATGCAGTCGAAGGTGAAGGCATTGTGGACTGTTGCATGGAGAAGGTTTCCGGACTCGTCCCACTAGCCCCCGCTCCACATCCGGACCCGGATCTTGAGGCAATTTGATGTCTCACGGCCTCCTTGAATTGTTTCTTTTGCTTAGTTTCCTCAATTGCTTTTTTGGCCTTGCCAATGTGATCCTCGTTTGCTGCGGTACAAGGAATCACATCATGCCCCGATATTTGTGCAATGTGATATTTCAGCCTGCTTATCCCTCCCGCCATTCTTTTCCCACATAAATTGCCAGTGAGCGTTTGTCGATTTTCTGGATCAATGGCTGTGCCAAATTCCCAAAATGCATCCAATTTCGACATCTTGTATATGGAAGAAATGAAGTTTCAACATCAAGTAAACCTAGGGCAACAAAAAAAAAAATTAGCATGCTGCAAAATTGCAAATAACAAATAAGTTAAATAACAAAACAGTAAAAAAATAACATGCTGCAAAATTGCAAATGAAATATAATTTTAAAAATAAAAAATAAAAATAAAAAACAGGAAAATTACAATATGTTTTTAAATTTTTAATAATTTAAAGAAAGTTTAAAAACTGCCTTTTCAGGCCCACAATGAGAGACATATACTCCATATCAGACTTCTCTCGGAGCTCAAAGAACACATTCATATAATTTAAGACTGTATATTTATTTTTAATATAAATTAGGCATATTATAGGCATATTTTTATTTTTTAAATAAATTTATTTTTACATAAATTTGGTTTTCTGCAATTCACTGGCAAGCTAAGACAGGTTTTTCAATTGCTCTTCATTAATTGGAATGAATGGCTCTGTTTCAGATCAGTTTTTGACCTTGCTTTCCTGTGGAACCAATGCCTCACCAAGGATTCAAGTCCACGCTACCATTCTGGTATTCCAACAATAAACATAATCTGCATTTCAGAATATAAAAACCCAACACTTTATTTTATCTCTGTATGTCAAAATAAGATGGCATACTCTGTTTTAAAATGAATGTGTAGTTACAGGGATTTATTCAACCATTCCTCTGCTCATAATATATAATTTAAGACTGTATATTTATTTTTAATATAAATTAGGCATATTATAGGCATATTTTTATTTTTTAAACCTACACTAAAACTGTGTGGAAGCCGCAGACTGTGGATTCGTGGAAGCCGGGAGTGTGGAATGTGCACCGTGCAGGGGTTTGTGAGTGTGGAAGCCACGGACTCGCGGAGAGACGCTGTGGAGTGGGTTGGGCGAGGAATGTGGAAGCCGGGCGCGGAGAGAGGCACACGGTGGAGGCATTCAAAATTTTAAATGAAAAAAAAACGTAACATTTACACATTTACTTACCTTCAGCTGCACCCTAATCGCCGGCTCTCCTCTCGACCTCTGTAGCGACCAAATGAGCAAATGAGCCCTAACCGCGGGCATAAAATGTCAAAAAATGAACTTTTTTTCACCCTGTCAAGAAATCGTGAGTCGACGGCGATTTTTCCCGATTTTTTACTAAAAAATCGGCGATATTTCGGACAGAAATCGGCCCGATATTGGTGCCCGATTTTCTCTTAAAAAATCGCCGCTGCAACAAAATCGCCATTTTTCGGCAACTCGCGATTTATCGGGCGATATTTGTAACTTTGTTAATTATATTATATAATAAATAGATGGGTATAATGTTGTTTTTTATATAGAAAATATAAAAACATAGTTAATATGTTAATGTTTTATATTCTGAAAATATCTATATAGTCGAACTTAATGTCAAACCTTATTCGAACTTCATTGGAAAATTGGAATGCGATTCGACCTTCATCCTTGCTGAACCCCAAACTCGAACCCAAACCATGTGACTTAGATTCTTTCAGCAGCCTCAGTTCTTTATCAAAGATTTCGATTGCATCATAAATATCTTGAGGATTCCTTTTGTTCCCATTGATCCATGAAGATTCTCACACAGTGATGGGTTAGCTTCGATCTTTAATTGGAAGGGTTCTATGCTTATGAACAAAATTTCAGTGTATGAATTTTTTCTAAAAAATCATTCAGGTGCTGGGGTTCTGCTCCAAATTGTGTCACTTAGACAGCCTGCCAATTATGATCTTATCTTACTGCAGGGAAATTCTCTCTCAGAAGACTATCCTGTTGAAATTTTGCACATCTCTTGCTGCTTGTACATTTCTCCTACTCACACTGCATGTTGAAATATTCACTGCCCAATTGAGATCAAAATGAAATCATAAAGGATCTAATAGTTTCTATTTTTCTTCTTCATTTATTTTGGTTGCCATTGAAGCTTCTTTGGGACCCTGAAATTCCTCTTTCAACAAGCTTTGATGCTTCTTTGGCTTTCCCAAGAATTTGGTTCATCTTTATATTATTAATTGTCTTAAATTATTTGGAGGCCTCTTGGAAGAAGGTTGTAGGGTTGAGGATCCTTTGGTCTGCCCTTCCCTTAGCAAGTTAGCACCTTTTTCAGAAGTATTACGCCTCCAAATATGTATGCTTTCTCTCAATTCTTAGAAGTCTTATTCTTCTTAGGCCATAAACATGGGCGGATACTTTTATAGCATGACTTAAAGGGCAATAACCTATTGCACCTCTCCCAAATGTTAAAAGGCACTCTGAGTGAATGATTTAGCATATTTAAACAGATCAACTAGTTGGAAATTGGACCATTAAAGTCATTGACAATTCTGTATTTCTTTGTTGTCTATCCCATACATTTTATTTCTTAGTAGCATGGAAATGGGTCCATCGGAATTTTTGAGAACTTCGCATCTGCTGTTTAGATATAAGGAAATGGCATTTCATATAAATGAATGGCCATTGATATCCACATCTGCCTTTTCTGTTATATACAGATATGTAACTTTTCTTCAGTTCTTTTCAAGGACATCTGTTCATCATGAACACGCTTTGATTTATTGAGTGATTTCTGCTGTATTGTTGTTAGATTGTTTTATTGATTACGCACAATCTTCTTTTATTAAAAAGTGTGTATGATGCCTGAATGTTCTCTGTTTCATCAATGCAGAATGTGATTCCAAGTTTTCTGGAACAGCTAGTATTATGCCCAAGGATTCTGTTCAATCAAATCAGGGAGATGCTAGTAAACGAGTTGCAGTTTCTGTTCAAGAAACCATGTATAGTGTAGCACCTAGTTTGAATGACAAAATTGGCACTTCAGATAGAGCTCATACTGTTCTTCAGAACTATGATCGGGATAATGAAGGTAAGAGGACAGAAGCTGTGGACTTGCAGTATAATAGGGCAAAGAATAAGGCCGAGATAGATGAGCTGGAGAGTCTTGTGAGAATTAAGGTAGCTGAGGCAAAGATGTTTCAAGTGCGTGCTGATGATGCTCGCAGAGAAGCAGAAGGGCTTCAGCGTATTGCAATTGCTAAAAATGAGAAGATAGAACAAGAGTATGCATGCAAGCTTGCAAAGCTATGCCTTTCTGAGACTGAGGAAAGGCGGAGGCACAAGTTTGAAGAGTTGAAGATTCTAGAACAGGCACAGCGTGAATATTTTAACATGAAAATCAAGATGGAAGCAGAGATAAAAGAATTATTGTTGAAAATGGAAGCCACAAAGCGACAATTTTAGTTTATCTTCATGCAGGAACACGACAGGCAGGTTGCAATATGAGGGGCAGGACTCGATGCTTTTCTCGTTGCACCATTTGTTTAACATATACAGAAGTATGGCTGAAATAGGCCATGCACTTGTACAATTATTGTGATTTCATCTTAAATTTGGTAAATGAGACAAAGGCAGCTCCACAAAGTGTAAGTAGTTAATATGTATTTGTTTATCTTCAACCCACCCTCCTGAATCCCATGCCTCTACAAAATTATCAGGTGACAGAGTAAGAATTTTCCAACAACATTGTCAGAATAGCTCATGTTTCTGAGTGTTGCAGTTGGAGAACAAAACCTCCAGTATTTTTCCTCACTGTTTTGTTCTCAATGTACAAGCAGAATCTAAAATTCAGTAGTTTGATAAATTTTTATTCATCTTTTAATATATTATCAGCTTATTAAGGTTTGTGAGCTTAAGCAAACCAAAAATTCTCGTATCCTAACATGGCTTGTTAGGTCTACAGAGGGTCTCCACCCCAGCAGTTTTGCTGTTGTTGGATGGTTCTTTATAGCCTTTTATAGTCAACAGTGATTCATGCCATAATCATGGTTCTTGAGGAGACACAGATCAGCTTATCGAAATGGCTAGCTATGTTTCATATGCACATAAGCTTGTTTTGTTGGTAGCAGTTTGACGATGTTGTTTTAATGGTCATGTTTCCCTGACCATTTCTCACCTTCAATTCTTGAATGAAAGACTCGTAACAGATTCTTTATTTTAAGCTCTAGATGTAAGATTTCCCATATGATGGTAATGTTGTTATATCAGGGCTAGATTAACATGTGCTGTTGAGCATCAGTCTGCCACATGTTGCCTAATATATGGGTTGTAGCTTGCTAGGATATGTTTTGCTGAAAGTAGTTTATTGATCAAAAACTAGTTACATCTGAAACTCAGTCGAGTGGCCGAGAGTCTGTGCAGGCAAAACAATGGGGAGGTTAAAGGTAGTTGTGAACTTATAATAAAACAGGGAGGTTAAAGGTAGCTAAAAGTAGTTATCACCTCACAGATTATACTTTTAAAGCTGACAATAATTTTTAAAACTGATGAGTAGTTACTTGACTTGGTTATGTGGCGCTTGATTGAATCCTATTTAAAACTATTTTTTTTCACCTGAATTTTTTTTCTTTCTTGCTATTCAGAATGAATCAAAGAGAAGGACATTTCAAAAGTACCAGAAATATCTCCATGTCAGAGATGTATACAGTACTCCGGGCAGTACAACCAACAAAAATATAGGCTGAAGCCTTACATAAGTTCATGCAGTCGTGATAAGGATAATTTCTGACAACAGTACAAGCATGGAAACCTGAAAAAAACCAGGATACAGAGACGCCCTGCAAAAGAGGAGTCAGAAACAAACATCCCCCAATCTAATAGAAAATAACCTTCTCCTCACTTGATTGAATCCTAATTAAAACTATATCCTTAGAGACTCGGCAAATCCTTCATCTCAAACCAACATAAAGTTTGATTAACTGCATTCGAGTCAAACTTGGCCCTTCTGTTGCCCTTTAAATGCCATTTCCCACTGTCATGGACCAATTGGCCAGCAGTTAAAGCCTATGGTCAACTAAATTGATTCAGCCAGCAAACAGTTCAGAGTTAAAGCAACCAAAATTGATGATTTTCTGTTGTGGTCGTCATGTAGTCTTTCCTTAACTGTGTGATTGGTTCATTCAAGATAATGGTCTCCATGTCAGCTCCATCCTTTAGAGTTATGATGTGAACTCATCCACCATGGTTCTCTTTGGGCCATTCTGTAACTGGTGACCAAAATCCTGGGTAGGAGGATCATTCCTTAACCGGTGCCCAAAATTCTGGGTGGGTATAATTGTGATCAGTCCAATGCTGAAACAGTCCAAAAGTTATCTCTAACAAAGGAAAATCCAAATGCTCTGACAGACGGCTTGTAGTTGTCCTCATTAAAGATAAAAAACCAATCACATTGAAGTTGAGGATAATAATATTCTGCTACCTTGAGTAGCAAATTCTATTAATTAGATTTGCAGCAGTATAACCTATGGGAACTACCCTTTTTGTAATCAATGAGCACACCCTGCTTACACCAACATTCACAGTAATTATCTGTGTGAAGTAATGCCTATACCCTTGAAGTGCTGTCAATATTAGGTCCCCCTCTCAAATCAACCGTACCATTGGTCAAATTATAGGTTGCGGGTATGGGGGAGTGTCTAGGACTTTTCTTTAGCTTGGTAATGACCATTTTGTTCTAAACCTTCTTGTGTGCTTGGGTCAAATTTCGGTTTAAGATGTTATGTTTTTTGGTTCGCTTAGTATTTTTTTATTTGCGAGGGGGTTATCGATTTATTACAGTTGTGCTTGTGTAAGTTATGTATGGTTTATAAGCAATCGTCGCAGAGTCAAGACCATATGGCGATTCATGTCAATCATTCGAGTGAAGAAACACGCCCAGCTTTTGATTTGCTTGTGCAGATGACATCTTGTAGTAGATGTAGATGGTTTGTTTAGTAGTGGAGGCATACCGGGGGTCATTTATGTCTTGCAAAAATGTAAGTAATACTAACATGGAGTGTATGGTAAGGATTATGATTTCTTCTAATTTTTTTTTTAAACAGTAATGGGTAGATTTGTATTAATAATAAAAGGAACAGCTGCGGCCAGACTGTTCAGCCTTCTTGTACAAAAGTTTGAGTACCATTTGTAGATGGGGCAATCTCTTAACAAGATTCAAGGTGGAAAACTCCCAAATTTTTCTCTCACATTTTTTCCTCGTCCTTACTCTTGCTTGCAGGAGTACACTTTGATAAACTCGAAGCAAAGAAGAATACAAAAACATAACATTATACTTTACTGGGATGAGAAGGCATTCCCTTAAGCATGGGGTCCAGCCTTCTTTGTAAGCCCAAAGTTACTTTTTTTCTGTCTCTTTCTCCTTATTTCCCCTATTTGACTTCCGTCTGCTTGTGTGAAGAGGAGAGGGGGAAGAAACATCAAAGGGCTCAGGAGAGTAACTTTTTTGCTGATGGACCTATGTCCTCATCAGATTGATCCACATCGATTTGATCCTCCAATACTGCTTTCTCTGGAGGTTTTGCTTCAATGGCTTCTTCTGCCAAAGCTGTCTCTGCCTCGTCATCTGCCTGGGCCACTTCTTCAATCGGTGGCACACTATTATCTGGATTTACTGAACAATTTTGAGCTAGAGCTGAACCACTCCTTCCAATCTCCAGTTCCTCTAGGTCTTATAGAACTTCGTACCTATTACTGGAGGAAGGATCAGGTTGTGCTGCTACTTGAGAGCTTTTGGCCTTCTTGTTTGGACGCCGATTGGGAACCTGCTCTAGGGCACCCTTCTCTTCATGAGGTTAATTTCTGGTAGGTTGGATTTCGTGAGCTTTTGGGCAGTTTTTTACAAAGTGCCCATATTTGTGACACGAATTGCATTTGAATGGGATCTGCTCATAATTAAGGGGCTGAAGACGGCTCCAACACTCTAAGCTTGAGTCGGATTGCCTCTGGAAACCCCTTCTCTAAGTTTATTTCCACACAGATCTTGGCACAAAAGTAAATTCCTCATTTTGGCTCAGCACTATCTATAAATCACCCTAGCTTATTCCTGATGTCTCAGAGGGAATCTTTGCCCCATAAGAAAATGGGTAGAATCGGCAATCTGACCCACACAAACTGTGGTTAGTTCCATTTCTGGATCAAAGTCTAAAGACCAGTGAGCAAGAATCATGCCTCTAGAGTCAATGAAGTACGGTCTTGATCTAAAGATCACATCTTTCTCTACCTTACTGTTGAATAAAAACAGAAAGAAACCTTGCCCACAAACATAGATAGATACAGATTTTTAAATCTTTGGGTCTCAGTGGTCAGTAGTCCAGTAAAAAAACTGCACGAGGGCTGGGCTAGAGTCCAGTAAACTTTCCAATTAAAGCTTGCTCGTGAAGAAAAAGGGCTTTACTCTTTATCTCAGAAGTGAGATCCAAACTGGGGATTTCATCAGCTATCTTAACAAATGATTCCTCTGGACAGAAGAGGACACAGCCCTCACCAAGTCCGAAAATGAAGACTCTTTGAAAACGAAGTCCATTGTAGAAGATAGCCACCGCAGGCTTGAAAAACCCACTTGCGGCCAGGCAAGATTACGGCAGCAAGGCAGCCTCCATGAAAATTGACCTGGCAGAGATCGTATTTGTGCTTGAATCGAAAGGACGGGCACCTGAGCGGATGGATCCCGGGTTGAAGCTTCACTCCTGGCAATGGCGGCGGTTAGAGCAAAAACCCTAGCTGCAGGCCTTCACTGCTCGCCTCTTCCATTTTTTCCTGCTTAGGATTTTTAGATAGATATTATATTCTTCTAAAATTCTGGCTTCAATGCGAAGTTATAATTCAAAAACTTTCTCATGCTGTAAAATAATTAATAAAATGAGTAGTACGTGGAAGCTACTTCGAGGAAGTTGCTCGGTACTGATGCCACTGGAAATGTTCCTTGTCGTATCTGATTTCTGTATCACTTATGATCAGATGCATTCCCGGAATTAATCTTTGCTAGTTGCTGATTTTGTATGTGCTTATGGTTCACAGATGAGGAGTGTACTAGACGCAGGGTTTTGTAAAATGTAACGATACTGTGTGCCATAAGCAGTTCTTTTTTGTCCTCTAGTCAAGAAGCAAAGTGGTTCTCTCTTTTTTTCGTGGTAATTTCAAAATTACACGCACACAGATCTAGAGTGTCAAATGTTTTATGTAATGATGTAACAAATCTTCTATGGATTGCAGAGTCTAGATGGCACAAATTTTAGGTATTGCAGCGTCCTAATATTTGAGATGGTTGCACAAATTAGAGTTTATAATCTGCAAAATCGGCACAACTCTTGACTCTTGTACCTATTAAATTAAAGTTCGATGCTAATACTGAAAATTCTCCTACCAAGTGCTCTAATAAGCTATAACAAGCTATTACTGCATAATCAACTTTAAATAAAAGTGGATTTCTTTCGTCAATTAGAATCATAGGAACGGTAGTCGTAACCTATCACGCCAATTTTACTCATGGAATTCAATTTGAATAGGCGGACAAAATAAAACTTGCAAAATAAGTTTTCATGTTACAGATGGCTTCTGAAGTTGAGAATCTCATAAAAGTATGGTGAAATGTAACTGAAAACCCGCATATGGAGAATTATCAGGTCAACACGGTAAATATAATTCATGGTCTGAGTTTTGGATTTGTTCAATAACATATTAGAACAACTGCAAGCACATATACCCTTGGTGCAGCTAATAACCCTCCCTTAATTTGTTTTACATTGACTTCTATTGGAATAAACAACTCCAAGGCATGAACTTCAACTAACATATTCTTTCTTCTATGGGGAATATGCAACTCACAAGCATGATGAATAAAAGTATTAATCGCAGATTCAAAATTGGAGTTTTTTCACGGAGAGAAAGTTGGTGGTATCGGTGGAATTTTATGAAGAGAACACTATTTATTATAATAGATATAACAGATATTGGTGGACAAATAATAAAATAATAGATGTTTTAAAAGTTAATATCTGTTTCGAATGGATAGAGTTGGTTTGAATTGTAATAGATATTGGTTGACAAATAATAAATGTTTTAAAAGTTAATATCTATGAATTGATAGATTTACTTTGAAATATGGGTAGACAAATAATAAATGTTTTCAAAAGTTAATATTGGTTTCGAATTGATAGTTGGTTTAAAATAGGTTGATGATTTTGTTTATTGATTGGTTTATTAAAATTAGAAATTGCTTTTAAAAGCTTAGAAGCAACAAAGTAAAAAGAATTTGTTAGTGAAATATACCCATTCTCCTTTAAATAAAAGTGTTTAGTCAATATGGATTTATGCCATGTGTATTACATGACTTTCAACATGAAAAAGAACATAAACTATCTTATCTTAACTATAATAAACCTATATTTTGTAATGTAAAAAACGTATTAATTGTGGTTCTACTTGCCTTTTGACAGAAAAACATGAGCTTGTTGAATGTGGAGGGATTTAAACAATTATTTATGAGCATGCAAATAAACATATATGTATAATCAAAGATTGCAAATCAACTTTGATTGGTATAGCAAGTTGGTACAAGTTATTTATATAGATGGGATGATTTGTGGCATCAATTGCACCATTTAAGATTCAGGTTTGGAAGAAGATGCTTATTGTTGCGCAGCCAATCTTCTCTTATTAGTTCCTTTGTGTATTTTTCATGAAAGTGAATATTACATTTTAAAAGTGCTTTTAATTTAGGAAATGACTAACCAATGGGTTGCATGAGGTAAAGAGGAATGGTGGAAGATTGTAGAAATCTAGTTTCTATATTGGTGAGGTTTATTGTACTTGTATTTGTTGAGATCTAGAAATCTAGTAGAAATATGTTGTATATCCATATCTCTTGATCAAAGGAAAGAAATGAAAAACAACAATAATAAATTTATTTTACGTTAGAAGTAGGTGAGTAATAAAAAAATTATCGTGCTAATATGAAGTACAAGGCAAAAGATAGGAACTAATAATTGTCATAAGAAGATAGGTATAAACAAAAGTAGATGGATTAAGAAAGCTTTGGCCTCAACGATTTCAAAGTAAGCAAAGCTTCTTTTTTATTGTCTATGTTTGACAAAGAGTTGATATTGTAAAACACTATGCGAAGTAAATTCGTAAAATGTTTTCAAAACATAGATTAACAAGACAAGTTTGAAACAATTTTAAAACTGAAATATTTATGGTTCAAATATTCTTAATGAATATTTGTCCATTTAGTTTTATAAAAGTCAAAGTGAAAAAAACAACTTAATAAAGAAAACAAGTCAACTTTTAAAATAGTTTTTCACAAAACAACTTAGTAGAGAAAACAACTCAACTCATAAATAGTCCTTGACAAACAAGTCTAACTCACAAATAGTCATTCACAAAATAGTTTCAAGTCACATATACCATATTAAAAGAGGAGCGAGACATTGTGCATATCACTTTGCAACCTTCTCCAAGCATCATGGGCTATGTTGTAGGTACTTAAACAATTATGAACAATTCCATCCATGATTGCACTATACACATTGTTTTAATGAATATGCAATCTAGTTTGTTGTGGTTACATATAGAACTTGTTTGTCAATATGAAATTAAAAAATGTTTTTTTAAAAGAAAGTAAATATAGAATGTTGTTGGAAATTATACATGAATTAGAGGTTAAGAGTGGTGTAATCATATAAAGCCCAAAGCAATTTCTCATTTTACGGAATATGAATTTAAAAATTAAAATCTCTAAGGAATCATGGAAATTATACATGAATTAGAGGTTAAAAGTGGTGTGATCATGGAAATCCCAAAGCAATTCTTCATTTTATGGAAGAGAGCATTAAACATTAATCTTGTTTCTCCCTCTCTCTCTCTCTCTCTCACATACACATATCTTCCAATAGGAAAATATCCACCACCCTAAATAAAGAGTGATCATGAACTGTTCCAGAGAAACTCTCATTACATCAAAAAATTACAGGTTTTGCAACCTTGACCAAAACTTTTCTTACAAACCAAACTTTCAAGTAACTATTTTACATAGACGACTATAAGTCTCGATGACAAAATAACATCTTTTACAATGTTTCGTTTACAAAAAACATCTTTAACAAAGAGAATTAGGTACAACAAGTTTTCATTTTTTCCCTCTATCTCCAGATGCCCTAGAGTTAGTAGCAGAGCAAGTTTGGACAAGCCATCTGCCTCCATGTTTAACTCTCTGTAAATGTGAGCTATGCTGAAGCCTGAGGATAAATCCACAAGCCTTCTGATTGCTTTCAATAGCTGCTGAAGATGAGGAGTATTAATTTGGATCTTTTTGTTGACCCAATCAACCACCATTTTTGAGTCCCCAAATACTTGTAATTGAGAGAGCTAATACAAGGACCGTATGCCTTGTTATTGGTACAATGCCCAGGAACGAACTTTGCTTGCACCTTATGTTTGTCAGAGAAGTATATCACTCCTCCCAAACCTCCCAAGGGAGGATCTCCTTGACTTGCACCGTCAAAGAAAGCCCAAGGCACTACTTTGTTTATTTCTGGAGGAACCAATATCATTTTTTTGGGCTCTTTCTCTTTTTATTTATGCTCCCTGGTCTACTGTGTTATCTCCTAAATAAATCAATTTTCAATAAGTCCACTCAGACAATTTATTTTTGATAAGTGATGAAGATTTCAGGTGGTATTATGAACAATGTCTGGATGACTAACAAAGTCGGAATATCTGGTGCTCGGTTTCTCAAAAAATTTGAAAGTTTTAGCTTTCGGTGGCTTAGGCGAGCTTTCAAACTGCTCATAAAGCCCAGCTTTCGGCAACTAACGGTTTTGACTCAGGAACATGTTAACCACCGAAAGCCTGTTGATCATGTTTTTTATAATTTTGGGAAAAATGGACTTTCAGTGGCTTAGGCGAACTTACCAATAGTTCATTAGCCAACGAAAAGCCTTGGTTTCGATGGCTTAGCAATGGGTCAAAGAAGACATTAAACCACCAAAAGCGCGTTAAACTTCGTTTTAAATAAATTATGGGAAGGAGACTTTTGGTGGCTTAGGCGAACGGACCAACGGTTCATTAGCCACCGAAAGCCCAACTTTCGGCAGCTAGCGAATTGAACACTAGATTCTCTTAACCACTGAAAAGGTCGAAAAGGGAAAACGGTTATCTGTCCATCAAAATCAAACTCATCAGCGTGAGGCATGTCATAATTTAGCACGATTAACCACCAAAAAGACTGGGGAACTGCATTAAATCATAAATTGATGGCTAAGAGGTCATTATTGATCTGAAAAGAATGATGAAAATCAAAACCCTATCTTGCCCTCCATCTGTCCCACGACTGCAATAAACCTCCATGAAACACCAAGTTCAAATTGAAAATAATTACTAGGCTGGCTTTCTTGCGGATATCACCAGAATCCATCATCATCTTACTCAATTACCAAATCAAGTAGTTAAATCCTCAAAATCAGCACCATGTCTTCAGTACACTCCACATTCTCTGCTTGCTTCCTTACTGCTCAAGGCCATCTCTGAAACCAGCACGCTGATCCCCATTTACAGAATTTGAATTTTGGTTTTTGCAAGTACTAAGAGCATAGTCTAGAGATGAAGAAAGGAGGTCTTGCTCTCAGATATGAACTAGGGGACATCAGTTATCTAGAGTCACATCCAGAAGTCTGCCAATTCTTCAAAGATATAGGTTGTTACAGGTTTTGTGAGAAAATCCAAGGTTCACACCCGCAGGTTGCAGAAACATTTTCCCTTTCTTTTGATGGCTCCAAGGCATTGATAGGCAAGGAAGAGTTCCTAGTGGATGAAACCCTAATTGCAGAAGTGACAGAACTTCCAAGAACTGGGGAGAAGTGGTTTAAGACGACCATTACTAAAAATGTGGAGTTTAAATCATATTTAAAACTTGAACACAGAAATGTAGTATAAAAGAAAAGTGTTCCATCTACCTGGCTTGAGGAGAGGTGGAAGCAATTATTAAAAGCAATTTTGGTGTATATAACCTGTGAAGGCAAGTACAACAGGGCAATGGTATATCACTTCAAGCTGATGAACCATTTTACAAGAAGAAACCCTTTAAACCTACCCTTCTACCTCCACAAGAGCTTAACCAAGATGGCACACCAGGTAAAGGCCCATCCCACCAAAATCGCAGGAAGGTTATCTCACCATGGCCTAATACAACTCATTGTCCAAGAATCGCTGCAAAGGAGAAATGTAGCATGGGGATATTTTTTATTCTGGAATGAGTTTGAAACATGCATGCAACCAGAAGATAAAGGAAAGTCACCTTCAAGAAATCCACTACCCCTAAGAGTGGAAAAGGGAAGAGGAGGGCTATCTCACCAGTAACAGTGGATCAACCTTCTCCCACTGCTAAAACCAACCAAGCTAAAAGAAACCTGGACTTCAGTGAAAAAGAGAAGGAGGCCCCAACACAAAGTGGAAATATTCTGAGCTTACCTTACTCAGACTCAGAAGAAGAAAGGGAGGAAGAAGTTGACCTAACATAGCAAGTTGTAGTAGAAAATGAAGAATTTCCATCAGCCACACCAAAAGAAGACCAGGGTGAACCAGTGGAAAAGGCTTCCTACAACAAGCCTAGGTCACAAAGAGTCAACTAGTTGCTGAGGCAAGTATATGAATTGGAAGTTTTAGAGAGAGAAATAAAAAGAACTAATGCAATGTTAACCAAGAAAAACACTCAATTGAATAATTCCTTGCTAGAAATGAAATGAAGGTATTTTTTGCCGCAAAAAAAGAATCTGAGGTTTATGAAAGACAACACTAGGCTTTACAGGATGATTAGGATTCTAAGGCTGTAGGTGAAGAATTCCAAATCAAACCCTAGCTCTTAGACTCACTTTGCACTAGAAACCCTAGCCGAGGCAACAGTGAGCCTTCAGAATCCAGAGGTAGCCCGAGATGCTACTATTTTTCCAAACCTTATGCAGGCTGAAGGAGTGCAAGAAGATCAACAACAAAGCTGAAAAGAGATGATTGGGAGACTGATTACAATTTTGCAGAAACAGGGCTTTCGGTGGCTTAGGCGGACGCAGAAGCAGTTCATTAGCCATCGAAAGCAGAGCTTTCGGCAGCTAACAGACCCAAGATTCAGCTTCCTTAACCACCGAAAGCAAAAAGGGGCGCAGAAAGATATTTTGGCACGCAAAACCAATTATGGTGAATACAGCTATCTTAGGGATGAAATATAAAGATGAAATTTGCTGGAAAACACCATTAGAGGAGGTTTGTTCCAGTTTTGAGGATACAATCAAGGAGAAAAGGGTCATAAACCGTACTTGTTTTTTTACCAACAGTGGCTCATCTATCAAATGACAGGTTACAGCTCTACTTCAGTACTCATTGCAGTCATCAAAGAGTTCAATGAGTGAACAAGTGTTAAGAGTTAGACTAGTAGTTAAATTAGGGTTTCTGACTTAATTTTGCAAAAAACATTTATTTTATCTATTTTTAGTAAAACAAATCCAACTTTTCAGGATTTGAATATTTTTTTAAAGGCTATAAAGCCTAAGAATTATTTGAAACAAGGGTTCGACTTCGGGGACCTGTAGAACATTATCATTACCAAGCTTCTCATGTTATTCATAACTTGATATAAGCTTTTTTGCTATTATATGTTCAACTTCCATATCTTTTCTGTTTTGTGCTTGTGCTTGAATGTCTGATTCAGGTTTATTCATGTTATTTAATATTTGATAGTTATCACCCTATCTGTATGTTGATGAGTTGAATTACAAGTACTTTTCCTTGTTGTGATTAGCCATTTATGTGTAATTGCTTTATATATAAATCTGCCAGCACAGTGAGTTCTCCATCTTTTCACCCTATTATCAAACCTCTGAACATTGGTAGTTAGAAGCCTTATATTTTGATTGAGTTTTATCAATGTCTTGAGTGTGTGAGGTCCTTTAGGTCATATGACTTGATCCATTTAGAAAAACCATAAAAACATTTAAGTTACCAGGCATCCTCGAGTTGCAACCTAGAGGAGTTTCTTGGAGTGATAACACACTGCACCACAAGAGCTGTCGTTACTTCATGAGGAATCACTTTGTCATCAAAGATGGCAGTATTTCTATCCCACCAGATTCCATATGAAAAAAAAGATGGAAGTGCGTTGAATAAACATACCGATCTTTCAACCCACCAAGTATTGGAATTTTGTTCATGAGAGCCCCCCCGGCGTCCCTTGAAACTTTAGTTCTCTGCACACTGCTTTCCAGACTGTCTCTGCATAAGAACAGACAGTAAACAAATGAGAACCAGTTTCTTCATCTGAGTGACACAGTGCACACCAGCTTGGACCAATCCAACCCCTCTTTTAAAGATTTTCCCAGGTTAATAGCTTGTTGTTAAGTGCTAGCCAAAGAGTTATCTTTTCCTTAAGAGAGCCTTCCCTCTTCCATACTTTACTCCACCATTCCACTTTCTCTCCCTGGTATTGCTCTAATGCCCAACTCTTATAGCCTAGTTTGGCTGTAAAATCCCCTGTAGCAGGATTTTTTGTCCAGACCAATTTATCTTTTTCCTCTTCCTCTAGATGGATAATGGAAGACTGCAGAAGAGAGACATACTCATTCCATTCGTCTTTAAGACCTTCTTCTAAACCTAGATCTTCAGAATTCTTCCAAAGAGTTTCCCTCTGTAGGGTTAGAGAGCAAGCTTGGATTAGATTCGAGATCCCTTGGCTTCTTAGTTTCTCAATTAGAGCATTTGATAATTTATATCTCTCCCCTGCTCCTACCCATGGATCTTCCCCGACCCTAACTTCTTTCCCATTTCCTACAGGGCAAGTAATCCAGTTCCCTACTTGAAGGAATGCTAGCACCAGAGCTTTCTAGCCTATAGAACCATTCTTGAAAGATTTATCCTATTTTCTTATCCACTCTTGGATTGAGCGATTAAGGCAATATTTAGAAGTTAAGACCTTCCCCCATAAGGAATTAGGGTTCTTTATTAAGCGCCACAGAGTTTTTGTAGCCACTCTCACATACACATATATTGACATGATTAATCCTATTATGTGTAATTACAATAATTACAAATATATGATAAATATATAAACCCTAGAATAAATTAGGAGAATATTAAAACTTCAAGATACCTTATCAATGTCCTAATACAAGATCCATTGCATTAACCAAGCAACTTATCAACACCACTTTGAAGAAGCACAATATTCTACCTACATTCCAAAGAATCTCAATTCAATTTGGTCTCAAATTCAAAGTCATACTTGGAATTACAATTAAATAAATTTCATCCTACAAGAGAAGATCCAAATATTAATTCTAAACAAACCTTTAACAATCGCGACCCTTCAATTAGTATTATCAATTATTAAGTAAACTTCTACTAGTTCAATAATTATTATCAATCAAGTAAACTGAGAGGAACTTAACTTGAAGATGTGTTAATATGAAGTTTGGGAATCTTGATTTACTTTTTCTTTAGATTACTCATATAAACTCAAGTAGGAGTTAAAATGCAAATATTGGAAATAGTTTGTACTAGGTATTTTTTCAAAGAATACTTGTATCAAGGAAAATTTTAGGCGCGAAATTTGGCCCATGGACTATTTTTCCATGTTAAAAAAAAAGATACTCCAATTTGCTTTTTTTGAAGCCCTATTTTTCCCAATTTGACGGGGTAATTTTTTTTCACTCTAAAAATCATAAGATTATTATGTAGATTATATAAAATCCTTATAAATTGAAATATTTGTAGAAAAATATTTCCAAATATTTTATAGTTGACATTTTAAGAATATGTAAGATTTGCCAAGGTTTATACACTTTTAAATAAGTATGGATCCTTAAAATTTTCTCTGATTGGTATCATTTTAAAAAGACTTCGTGAATATTGAAAATAACTTAGTTTAGGTGTTTTCCAAATAATACTCATATATTATAATAAGCCTTTATTTTATATTTTTTAATAGATATCAATTCCAAAGACTATTAAATGGATATATTTTCTAACATTACCCAAATAAACCCCAAACTTCATTAGGTCATCAAAACTTACATATGGACTTTAATCTATCCATTGAGTTTAATTGACCAATATTAATAAGCACTTTAATATATCTATTAATTGACCAATATTAATAAACACTTTAATATATCTATTGATTTTTATCCACCGATAATAGGTGGTCAAATGTGTCACTAAAAAATATTTCAATGTAGAAGCAATATTCAATTGCTACTTGAAATGAGAACTCAATAAGCATATACCTACATGAAGAAGAACTATCTCACATAAATTAAATTGAAATCGATATGGTAATATATTTATATAAAATATAAAAGAATTAGAGGAAATTTGGAGTCTAAAATGGGCCTTATAAAAAACTGTGACATGGATGAGCTGGATTGAGTTGAATTTTTAAAACAATAGAATTTCAATATCTTTGGTTAACCATTATGGTTGAGTTGGACACATAATGCTTATGTGTCATATTTTTATTTGACAATAGCAAACTCCATATCAACCTCACTTTGGTTAAGTTTTTGAAAAGATCACCGCGAAATAAGATAAATAAACTTTAACTAATAAATATAGAATATTTTATTTTATCACTACTTCCAACTCCTCTAAAACATAACCTTTGCATTAATTAAAATTGTATTGGAAGCATTTTGAAATACCAAAAACATTTATTAATCAAATTTTTAAAAAGAAAACTAAATAATATTTAATTTTAAATAGACTTATCTTGAAATACTAAATAAAAGATATTTAGTAGTTTTAATATTGTTAAATAATATTTAAAAAATAAATATATTTAATTATTACATCCAAAAATAAATAAAACATTTAAATACTAACAAAATAAAAAATAAAAAACTATTTTTAATGTTACTAAAATTATAATAAAATTTGATTTTACCTTTTTTCTCTCTTACCTACCAATCCATTAAACCACAATTTTTTTTTAT
This sequence comes from Pseudotsuga menziesii, assembly GCA_001517045.1. Classification (NCBI taxonomy): domain Eukaryota; kingdom Viridiplantae; phylum Streptophyta; class Pinopsida; order Pinales; family Pinaceae; genus Pseudotsuga; species Pseudotsuga menziesii. Next base: position 578,296 of record LPNX010617991.1, on the reverse strand, counting down.
ATTAATATAAAAAATAATATGAATATACATAGTTTATTGTTTTTTTATTTTATGTGATGTAATATTTTTTATATGAATTAATATAAAATTTATATTAAAAAATAATAGTGATTTTTTTTAATACTATTATAATTATATTTTTCATTATAAATGAATATATTTGAGTTTTACATTTATTAAATATATAAAAAGTAGTGGTCTATTCGTTTAAAAAAATAATAATATAAAATTTAAAAGTTTCCTATCATTTATTATGTGTGCACAAGAATCTAAATATTTCATTAATATTTTTAATCAATATCTCTTAACTCTATATTAACTCAATATAGTTGTCAACTAACATTAATGAGACGATTTAGGTTGACTTTCATTAGATTTAATCTGACATGGCATATTTGTAGTGTGATGTGGCTTTTTATTATTATTTTCCTTAGGAGGCCCATTTTCGTGCAGAATTCACGTAGGTGATGGTACACATTGTACCGATTATTCTCCAACAAAAAATGGCTCAAAATTTATGCCAACCTTTGCCTCGATTTTTGTGCATAAGATTGTTGTATGTCCAACAAGAAATAGTGATGTACGACCCCCACAAATATGTACAATATAACTGCCTTAAATGTCACTGCTACTGCCTCAATTTGCATGCTCCTCCTCTTCTTGAAAGTGCACCCACACTGTTGCAAATGCTCTCACTTAGTCAACTCTCTCTCTCTCTCTCTTCAATGCTCATGAGGAAAATGAAAATGAAAAATGGTGTCTCAAACCTTCAACTCCCCCTTTTTATTTATCTCAATGAGAATGACCTAAAGCTACAAACTAATGGCTGAGATTAAATCCCAGGCCATCTACATCTAGATCAACGATTGAGAGAAAATCACTTTATCTCAACTTAAAAACATTTGAGTCACCCCTCTCATTTGGTAGGCTCAAAAAGTCACTTTATATCTCATAAAATCAACTTAACTTTATATCTCATAGAGTTAATGTCTTAGGGTCACTTTTGGACATTTCCCCTTTTGCTAGACACCAAGCCACCAAGGGTAACACTTGTCCAAGGTACACATTTTTAACAATTTATAATAAGGGAATAAGGATTCATAAAAAAAAACCTAAGTTGTATAACTTTCTATGTTACGTTAATCTAATATTAATTAAATTAAAGAAGTGGTTGTTTGGAAAATATAATAAAATAATAAATATTGCCTAATTATATATTAAAGGGATGAGGGGAATATTGCATGAGGACATGTGTCTAGCCAAGGAAACTTTGGAAAGATTAAATGGGGAAATGAGAGGGGAAGGGGTTCTCTCCTCCTTTATCCTCCTCATTTATTTTAGGAGGAGATGGTGGTTTTGAAGGTGGCGGGTGGGATTCTGGTGATAAGGGTGTTTTTGGCTTGGTATTCCTATGTAAGAACTCCTAGTCTATGACTGGGAGGTTGGTTGGGAGGAGAGTGGTCCCTCACAATGGTAGTTTTATCTATGAATTTTCCAACAATGGTACATCCGTAAGTAATTTTTGTTGTAATAGGTACACAATTTCCTTCCTATCTAATTAATTATCATGTTTTTGTTATTATTAATATATTTTGTAAAAAAATAGCTTTGTTGAAAATTGGGTAAAAGTTTCCTATTGAAATTTTGGTAGTGGTTAAGATATAAAGAAAATAAACAAATTATTTCCTAAATATATTAATATCATGCTTAATTTAATTGTTGGTCAAACCAACCTTTTTATGTAATTCTTCCTTAAAGCAGATGTTTGTTATTTTAACTGTTATTACTATGACCTATACTGCTATGAATTTGTTTATGAAAAACATAAATTAAGTTCTTCATGTTTGATCCCTAGATAGATTTAGGTCTTTACACATTGATGCATCAACATATAAGACACACTAGTGCATAAAAATATCACACGTACCAAATGTAAGAAAACCCCAAATTTGGAGGAAAAAATATGCTTATTTTTATTTTACGAATTCACTCACCGATGCCTTTAACATGACATAACACACCGGGTCGTCACAACATAAAACATACTAACTCTTATACACACACACACATACGATGGTTGCATTGGGAAATATGGATTATGGTTGACATATATACCAATAAATTCTTCATTTGAATTTTTATCTGATGAAGGTACCGATGCCTCTGGATTTGGTGGAGTAGGCATTGATGCCTCTGGATCTAATGGTGGACCAATTAGCTCACAAAAATTATTGATCACATGTATATATTTGATTGTGAGATGTATAGTTCACATATATATTTGACTTATATATTTTTAATATTATTGTTCATATATATTATGCATTTTTATATGCTAGTACAAAAGGGTACTATTTTCGACTTTAGACACACACCACTTTTGATGTAAGAACATCAGAAATAAATTACTATTGCATATTGAAAATCATGTGTCATAATTTTGTTGTAACTTTAACTCATCATTCCCTCATTGGAATTGAGAAATTATTCTCTACTTACATGGAAATCTCTCTAGATATGTTTTTTGGTCCCATCATTGGTATTACAAAACCCCATCGATGTAATGACACCAATGAGTTCCATGTTTTGTGAGAACTGCTATTGGAAAAGAGTATTTACCGAGTATTCCACGTCAATACACCAACATCAACCATGACTTGGCCATTAGAAGAAATTTCAACTCAAAATGGACCTTCGAAAAAAATTTAATAAAATGATAGTTAAAATAATAAAATAATATTTATTAATTTTGGAGGAAGAAAAGAAAAAAACTACTTTTTTGTTTGTATTGTCGACATATCTCCCCGTGTTTTTACTCAAATTTCGATTGGGAGAACTCGTTGGATGCGGAATTTAATTCCGCATCCAACGAGCTCTCCCAATTGAAATTTGAGTAAAAACACGGGGATATATGTTGAAAACACAAACAAAAAAAATAGTTTTTTTTTTATGATACATATCGCCAAATTTATATTAAAAAAATGTTTAAGACCTATACGGTATTTCAAATTTAAATCAATTTCATTGGTTAACACATGATGACATGGAATTTGAGTTAAAGTTAACTCGTCCATTTTGAGTTGAAATTTCCTTTAATGGTCGTCAAAACACAATACCATGTATTTGTTGAATTTTGGTTGAGCTTTGATCTTTAAGTGTGGAAATACTAAAGACTTAAAACAATGAACCATTCAATCACATAAAACACATTCAACCATAACACAGGATGTACCTTAGGAAAATCCTCAAAACAATGAGGATGGAAAACCCCAACAAATCTTTAGAGTATGATTATGATAGATAACATAGAATGCATTTTTTACAATAGCAAATTCCTTTTGGAAGATAAGAGATCACAAAACACCCGAGGTGTAGATACAGAGCAATAGAGAAGAGAGATCAACCATACCAATTTTCCATATGCCCAAAACATTAATAAGAAGAAATTATCACTGCCATGCAAGCTGTAGCGAATGGTTGCATGGGGAATGGTGCATCACATGAAAAAATAGCGAATTACCTTCTTTGAGAAAATTGTTATGCTTTGGTTTCTTTAATCTTGCATAACATGATGCATAATTACCTTTAATCTTTGGTATTAAATCATGCTTAACTGAATCCAGAGTGAACTCGCTTCTTAACTGGATGTAGGATCACCCAATGAACAAACTCTTAAGTGTCATCATGCAATATGTGTAGCTCAAGTGTCATAACTTAAGTGTCATATTTTAACTTAAGTGTCGTCATTTAGTTTAACTAAAGTGTCGTCTTTTAGTTTAACTAAAGTGTCATCATGCAAAACACTTTAGTTAACTAATTCCTTTTTATTAACACTTTTAGTTAACTAATCTTTAACTAAAATCATGTTGATTGATTTACTTCAGTGACCACTGTGAGTTCTCCTTAATTAATTGATGCATACATTGTAGCTTTAACTGAACCTTAAAAATATTTAACCAATGCATACATTGTAGCTTTAAATGAAGCTTAACAATATTTAATTGATGCATACATTGTTACTTTAACTGAAGCTTTAACAATTCGAGTTCACTTAGTCAACTGGAGTCTTCTTATGAGCAATTCGAATTCTCTTTGTTCTCTATGCATTTATATTTTATCTCTTATCTTTATCATATCGGAGTATACTCATAATATTTTTCAGATGATGTGATCATATTATATTACTCTTGGAACAATTAATCACATGGTAAAGTAATTCACTCTAGAGGTGGTCAGTCTCTAAAGGAGACTTAATAACAATCACTGATCATGGTTAGTAATATATCACATAGCAATGCATGCTTCAAGATGAAAAGAATTACCTCTATATGGGAGGTCCACCCCATGGGTACCTACTATAACTGGAGGTCCACATGAGAATCTTGAATTGACATACAAGTACGGAGCCTTGTGCAACAAGACTTTACAACATCATCACTTTGATAAATCAAAGCATTTTCATCTATACGAGAGGAATAAACTTTATACAAAAGGATTAGTCATTCTTGAGTCCAACTCAAGAATATACTCCAAGTACCTAAGTCCAACTTAGGTTCCTTACCTCAACACATGAGGTCCAATCCTAGATGCACATAAGATTGGCCTGGAGAATGACTTGTGATGTTGTAAATTTAACACTCCCTCTCAGCGAGGGATGCATTCTATTCCATACCAAGCTTATCTTGGAAGTACTTATACTTCATCACTAAAATATTCTTTGTTAACAAATCTACAATATACTCATCAATAGTAATGTACTGAAGTTTAACTTTCTATCCCATATCTCTGATGAAGTGATGCTTCATCTCAATGTGTTTCGGTTTGTCATGAAACATAGGGTTTTTAGAAAGCTTGATGCAACTTATATTGTCACAACGAATGAAGTTAGACTCAAGTTTTTAACCCAACAAGTATCTTTCTAAACCACACTGCTTCTTGCCTGGTAGTACTAGCCGCAATATGCTTTGCTTCTGTAGTACTAGTTGAAATACACTTTGCTTCTATAGTACTAGATGCAATACACTTTTCTTATGTAGTACTAGCCACGTTACACTACCCCTCCAATTAGAGTTGGCACGACCAAGTAAATTTACCTCACCATTGTAGGTAAAACTAAGTCCATAAGCAATAGTACCTCAAAGGTACCTAGGAACATGCTTAATGTCTATGTCTGATCTCAGGCACGATCTGAGTCATGCAACATAACATTTAATGAGTCTATTATGTATTAAATACATTAAGGGCCCAATAAACTGTCTATACTTGGTAATATCCACTCGATCTGATCCATAATATAACTCATGTAGTTTCCTCAAAATAGAAACTATCGGTGTAGACATGGATTTGCAATCCACGACACCAAACCTTAGCAACACATCAAATGTGTGCTTTTCTTGCAAAAAAGAAACTATCACCTTTTGTCAATCTTCAACACTTGCTAGGCTACTTGTTGACTTCTAAAATATTCTACACTATAGCGGATTTCTTTGTTAGCTTTCCATTCTATGTGATATTATCCAATGCCTGACCAATTTCAAAGTGGTTTCATTTTTATTTTCTATCTTACTATAACTCACTCGAGTATCTGATAGTCTCAGAGACCTTGACTATTATATGATAGTCACCTAAGGTCTTGACTATATATCTGCTCATGTGATTGCACTCCACATAAGATACGACAACCCTCGGATGAGTCATGTACCTTGACTAACTTACATCTGAGTTAGGTATTCCTACATGATTAATATGGCTATGTACATCTGAGCGTCTTATCCCCAACATGGATTATCTGAGCCATGTACCATTACATAGCTAATATGAGACGTATATTAATGTATGGCTTAACCAATGTGTGAGCCATGTACCATTGCATGACTTATCGGTGGGGAGAAATCATGATTCATGTCCCACATGACTAACTAGTGGGGATTTTATCTATCTCCTACTACCTATGGAGAAACATCAATACTCCCTCTCAAACAAAGGAGTCATTTTGTACTACACCAAGCTTGTCTCGAAAGTACTCAACTTTACTTTCGACAGAGGCTTAGTAAGTATATCAACAATATACTCATATGTGGATATGTACTGGAGTTGCATTGCTCCTTTCTGCACCATGTCTCGGATATAACATGTTTGAGACATATTTGAGTCCATATCCAAACGTACCATGTAGGTACCTCAACACATGCTTTGTTGTACATGTCTATGTACTCAATGGAAATCATAGGATCTAATTGTCTGTGAGATCCTCCAAATTTGAAGTAGAATCAGCTTCATATTCATCATCATATATGTGGCCATGGACTTACAATCTATCGTCCCGAATCTCTTTAGGATCTCTACTATGTATTTTCCTTGACTAAGGAAACTCTCATCAGGTTTTTGCCACACCTCTAATCCCAAGAACCATACCAAGATTTTTGAATACTGTAATCTGATTCCTTATGTATATGAGCACCATGCAAATCTCCTTTTAGCAGGAGGTTCATTAGTCAATTCTACTGTTTTTTCAGGATCTAGCGAATCTGACAACACTTATGGATTCTCCCTCTCAACATATGAATAGGGAGAACCAGAATATAGGTCCTATTCTCTTTCGGGATCCACCATCAATACTTGTCATTCTTCGCTTGCAGGTCATAACATATGGTATTACCCTGCAAGCCAAATTTAGTCAAGTGATTAGAAACCTTGCATAATCATGTAATTCAATCTTATGAATAATTCAATGCAATGACAAATAGTTCACATAGTCATGCAACATTTTAACCAATGTATCAACACAACTTCCATCCATATATCATGGAATGTTATGCAACTCCATATGCTACTTATTTAATCATAACATGTACTACATGAGATTTACTATTTTCCAATAAAAGAAAACTATAACATATACTCATTATGTTATACATACTTCCTAATTCTAGGAATAAATATATGCATATAACTGCAATGAAACATATTAAAAAACATTCATATCTGATTTACAATAGTAGTTGATAATCAAAATACAAATACTTATTGTTTATTTATTTGTGGGCTCCCTCTTCATCTCCGCTTCCTTGCAAACTAAACTAAATGCTCATTAGAGGAAATTTCAACTCAAAATGGGCCTTCTAAAAAAATTAATAAAATAATAGTTAAAATAATAAAATAATATTTATTAATTTTGGAGGAAGAAAATAAAAAAACTACTTTTTTGTTTGTATTTTCGACACATCTCCTTGTGTTTTTACTCAAATTTCGATTGGGAGAGCTCGTTGGATGCGGAATTAAATTATGCATCCAACGAGTACCCACTTGGCATACTTTTGACGGACCCTACTACCCTAAAAACAAGAAATACCTGAAAAAACATGACAATGAGTAGTTTTTTTATGATACTATCCCCAAATTTGTATTAAAAAAGTGTTTAAGATCTATACGCTATTTAAAAATTAAATCAATTTCATTGGATAACACATGATGACATGGAATTTGAATAAGAGTTAAAAGGCCCATTTTGAGTTGAAATTTCCTCTAATGCTTCTACTAATTAGGCAATCATATAGGTAATTCAAATTAAATACTCCTTTTGTCGGCCATCTTATTTTTCATTGAATGATTTCTTCTGAGTTGTTTCATCTTGAATAGTTGTACACGCATGTAACCTACTTTTACCCTTTTGATTTACTTGGAATTCCCTTTCACAATGACCCTTCTTGTTGCAATTGAAACATTTTATTTGTCACTTGTCAAAGTCTTTTTTGTATACCTTCCTCTTTGAATGAAAAAACTTCTTTTGAGAGAAGTTCTTCTTTCCTTTCTTCATCCTTACCATGAGGGTAAGGTTTTCTTCTTTGGTGCACACAATATTGCTCTGGATTACCCCTTCCTCTTCAAGGAAGTCATGCCAATACCTCTCAAATTTAGGTTGCACCTCTCGACAATTAAGCACAACCAAGAATGTCTCTCATGAGGATGGGATACCGTCAATAGTGGTTTGAAGAAGATCATCTTCATCCACCACAACTCCAATGATAGCAAGATGATCTCTTACCTAAAAGATATTGGTGAAGAAATAGGCCACTATCTCTTCCTTCTCCAGCTTTAGGTTTCCTAGCTTGTTCTTCAATGCCCTCTTTTGGCTCAGGGCTTTCTTCTCATATAAGTTTTTCAATGTATCAAAACATGATTCCTTTGCGGTCTTCAACAAAGTGATCACAGACATCAAGTTGTACTTTATCGAATCATAGATGATCCATTTGGATTTATCTTAGTTCTTCTTGAAGTTGATGCACCTTGCATTATATGTAGGCTCCTCCACCATAGTGGATACATAGCCATCCAAGTCATGTTCCTTTAGGATGTTCAGAACCCTAGCCTTCCAAGTGTTGAAATTTGAAAATTAAAATCTATGCCATTGATTTCAAGTCTTGTGCTCAAGATTTATGTAGGCTTCTAGTTTGCTTGCAAAACTCATATCCTTCTTGCCCTGAGCTATGATACCATGTTGAATTTGGGTTGAGCTTTGATATTTAATTCTTTAAGTGCAGAAATACTGAATACTTAAAACAATGAACCATTCAATCACATAAAAAAAATTCAACCATAACACAGGATGTACCCTAGGGAGAACCCTCAAAACAATGAGGTGAAAAACCCCAACAAATCTCCAGATTATAATTATTATAGATAGAAAGAATGTCTTTTTTACAATAAAAGATTGTTTTCGGAAGATAAGAGATCACAAAACACCCCAGGTGTATATATAGAGCAATAGAGAAGAGTGATCAACCATATCGACTTGCCATGTGTCCAACACATTAATAACAAGCAAGAATCACTGCCATGCAAGCTGTAGAGAATGGTTGCATGGGGAATGGTGCATCACATGCATAAATAACGAATTTCCTTCTTGGATAAAATTGTTGTACTTTGGTTTATTTAATCCTACATTACATGATGCACAATTACCTTTCATCTTTTCTATTAAATCATGCTTAATTGAATCTAGAGTGAACTCTCCTCTTAACTGGATGTAGGATCACTTAGTTAACAAGCTAACTTAATTGTCATCATGCAATAGGTGTAACTCAAGTGTCATAACTTAAGTTTCGTCTTTTAACTTAAGTGTCATCATTTAGTTTAACTAAAGAGTCGCATTTTAGTTTAACTAAAGTTTTGTCATGCAAAACACTTTAGTTAACTAATTCCTTTTTATTAATACTTTTAGTTAACTAGTCTTTAATTGAAATCATGTTGATTGATTTACTGAAGTGACCACTGTGATTTCTCCTTTAATTAATAGATGCATACATTTTAACTTTAAATGAAGCTTAACAATATTTAATTAATGCATACATTGCAGCTTTAATTGAAGCTTAACAATATTTAACTAAGGCATACATCGTAGCTTTAATCAAAGCTTAACAATATTTAAATGTTGCATACATTGTTACTTTAACTAAAGCTTTAACAATTCAGGTTCACTTAGTCAACTAAAGTCTTCTCATGAGCAATTTCGAATTCTTTGAGTCTTCTTTATGCATTTATATTTATAACTTATCTTTACTGCATTGTCAATATGTGCTAACTTTAATTATCTATCATATCGGATTATACTCAGAATATTTCTCGGATGCTGTGATCATATTATATTACTCTTGGACCAAATAATCATATGATAAACTAATTCACTCTAGAGGTGGCTAGTCTCTAAAGGAGACATAATAGAAATAGGTGATCATGGTTAGTAATATATCACATGAAATTAAATTATTCAACATGCAAAGCATTACCTCTATACAAGAGTTACACCCCATGGGTACCTACTATAATTGGAGGTCCACATGAGAATCTTGATTTGACACACAAGTATGATCCTTTTCCAACAAGACTTTACAACATCATCACTTTGATAAATCAAAGCATTCACCTCTATACGGGAGGAATAACCTTTCTATGGAAGGCTTAGTCGTTCTCGAGTCCAACTCAAGAATATACTCCAAGTACCTAAGTCCAACTCAGGTTCCCTACCTCAACACATGAGGCCAATTAATCTTGGATGCACACAAGATTGGCTTGGAGAATGACTCATGATGTTGTACATTTAACAATATTATAGGTACCATTGCTTGAATTTTGGTCTATTGACATCATGGATGATGTAGGATGTCAGACTTGTAGCGATCACATTGCATGTCGTCATAGTTTGAAGATGATCGATGTTAGGATGTCTATTTATTGACGATGTATTCAACGTCCACTCATCAAAAATAGAACCCCACATCAATAAAATATTACTCAACATTGGTGTTTTGACATGATGCACAAGATCAAATTTGACTCTTGTTGACTGCTCTTAGTAAACATCATGATTGGGTTTGATGATGATAGGTTCTAGTACTAAATATTGTGGTTGTTATTGGAAGTTTTAGACCCATCCTTTCGAATTGTAGTGTCTAACAAGACCCATATTTTCCATTATGGCAATACTTTTATTCAAAATCCAAATCTTGTTAGACAATAAGCTTCCAAAGGACAAGTGAAAAACCTGCAATAACAACTATGAGAGTTATTGCCACAACCTTTCATGTAATGTCCCAAGTCTAGTGTACAGACCTGAACACTCTAATTCTGTAATTTTTTTCTTAAATATTTCTGAAGTTTAAGGGGTCCACACAGAGCCTTCTCAGATTGGCAAAACAATGGTTTCTTCAGGAAGATTTTGTAGAGGACAAGAGTGATCAGTGAGCAGAAAGAAAAGGGATGTCAGACATTGAATTTACTCTCCCCTAACACATTTATATCTGGTTCCATATAGGTTTCAGAATCCGCACCACGGAAACCTACTACCACGCTTTTGGGCAGCCAAACCGTGCAACTAAGGAGAGTAGTTCCGCCTGCTTCAACCAGAGGCTTCGGAAAAATTACAGAGGTTTTTTATAGACTTAATTTATTATATAAAAGGTATTTATATAGTTTACTGAAGTTCTGGAAGGTTATAGGTGTTTTGGGTGATTTTGGGGATTTATGGCTATTTTGGTCAAGAGAGAGACTACACAGAGGAGGATGAAAAAGGGTAGTACAAACCAAATAAAAAATGGTTTTGGAGATTTATATGGGAATGTGGGTCTATTAATGATCTATAGGAACTGACAGAGCTCAATTTGGGTTAACAGAACCTATTTTGCATCAATTTTAGTAAAACTAGTTATTACAAACTAGTAATCTAGCTAGGGTCTTAAAAGAACTATTAAATCATCTTAAATAAAATTTTGTGAAACTTGAGATTTATAACATAGATAATTATGAACTCTATGAACATGAATATTTATTTTAATCCCTTCCCCATCATGAAATATTCATTACAACACACATATTCACTCAATTCCCCAATACACTGATAAAATAGAGTCTTTTAATGGAACTGAGATAATATCCTTCAAGGCCTGAGATATCTCGAAATGATAAATGTAATGTTCAGAAGATACTGAAACTACAGAATAGAAATAACATTATTTACTGACCATTACAAGAGGCTTCCAAAACTAAGGGGCAGGAGGCCCGAATCTTGACCAGCAAGGGGCTGTGAGCATAGGTGAAGCATGGGATTCATTGGAACTCAACCTGAAATTGATGGAGGCTGTAATAAATTTTGGAATAAGCTTCAATGGCTGACATTAGTGCTCCATAAACCTGCAATAGATATAAAGGGAGATGGAAGAGAAGGGAGGAGGGATTTGGGGATCATCACCCAATGGTCTGAGGCACAACACTTAGAGAGTATGCTCACATAGCATAACCACAATGTAAAATAATCCAAACTGAGTCAATGGGGTCTAATTCACCTTTAATAGAGTGTTTAGTGACCTTCTTAGCAAGTGAGGATCCAAGGTGACCTGTGAGAGCAAGTCAACCCTCAACAAACCCTAACCCTGGCCGCATAGGTGCCTCCTTTGGTGAATTTAGCAAGTAGGACCATGTGAAATTATTTCCAAGTTTAAATCCTCCTTCATAATTAGAAACTGCACCCTCTCTAAGTCAAAAGTTGCTTCTTTTGAGTTATGACACCTTTTTTTCTTTTCCAGACTCATAAGGAAATTGTTCTTTCCTTTGAAAAATTTCCTACTTTTCTCTGATTGCTTTTCTGAGCTCCATAAGAGGCAACTGTGCCCTCCTTTGAAAAAATTTCGTGCTTTATCCTTGACTATTTTTTTCCTGCTTTTTGGTACTTTCCTCTTTGTTTCTTATGACAGCTTTTGTCATAGTGTTTCCTCTTTCCTTCCTTGGCTAGTAGACTTGCCCAATGTGCCCCACCTGACTAGGCAGCTTATTTACACCTCATTAATTAGCAATAATAATTAAAATGGAAAATAAAACTTAGATACATGCCTTAATTAATTATTACAAAATTTCCCTGGGGAGCATGATTAATGTCAATTTGAGCCCCTCCTAGGAGTCGAGTATGGTCAACACTTTAATGGCCACTTTGAGGGGACATGACAGTCCTCCCCTCCCAAATCTGCTTGTCCGCAAGTAGAAGCACCATAGAGTGCTACAAATTTGTCCACCATGTTTCTGCTGCACCACTCTGATCAAAGTCATTTCTTTGATGCTACTTCCTTTAGAAAAATTGCCAACCTAGTTAAAGTAACTGAGTAGAATTCTTGGATCCCACTGCCTCCTCTGCAAGGACCCAAATTTTTCTGCCACCTTTTTAACTCTGTCATTCCTAAGAATGCATGGATCCCATGGTTTTATCTGCCTCCTTCCACCCATCAATAAAAACAACAAAATTTTATCATTGTAGAGGAGCAAAATGAGGTTATGAAAATCATACCACCATACTGGGAACTCATCTCTCCCCATGCCAAACTGAATTTTTTAAACTCTCCCACCAAACATGGAATTCCTCATCTGCTATCTTTTTTCTGGTGCAAGACCTCAACATTATGCTACTTGTTCCACCAAACTGACTCAAGTGGAACTTCCATTCATAGCCATGCATGATGAAGACATCAAATAGATGCCTCTGATGTTTCATGTACACATAGAAAGGTAATGGTGAAATTTTCATACCACATGGCTGAACCATTAAGTCATCAATGGAATATGTGAGAGCCTCCTGCTCCTCATGTGGCATCAATAGGAAAAATCCCTTCACCCAATTTTCATCCCTATGTGTGCCTGCTGAACTAGAAGTGTGGACTGATTTATAGTAAAACAAACCTCTGCAAAATGTGCCCACCAAAGGTGTGGATGCATCAAACCCATCATGGGCTGGTCCAACACAAGGTATCTCTTCTGACTCTTCACTGAAAACAGGACTCCTTCCATGAGAAAATTCATCCTTTCTTGGGCAATGGGCATGTGCTTGGAACTCATCATCTGCATCCCAAAATTCCTTAAGCACAAAGAATTTAGAATGCACCTCATGTGCATGTGTATGGTAGATATCCAATGGCTTCAAATTAAGTCTCTGTGGCTGCCCACATGTCAAGACAATGTCAGTCCAAACCAAAAACTTATTGTAGAAATTAAATTCTTCACCTCCCACATTCTTCACTCCAAAGGTGTCTCTATCCACCAATCAATGGATGAATAAGGAAATTTATTTTCTGATCCATGAGGAATGCTATCATCCCTCTTTCTGGTAGAGAAGAGCACTTCATCCTTCCTCTCCACCTTAATGAGTGATTGGCCACAATTGTCTTCCTTATACCTTTTCACAAGCACCTGCAAATCTGCCCCTTCCTTATGGATGTCCTCCACATGAGGTTCCTCCATTAAACCCAAAACATTTCCTTCCATGCAACATAAAAGGGGTGACACCTTCAAATCCCTTTGAAGTTGATACATCTAAAACTTTGAATCTTGAAGGGATCTCTGTGTGCTCTTCAATAAGTCATTAGTGATCTCTAACTTATTAGTGAGCCTTTCTAATTCTTCTTCTTCCTTCTTGACTACACAGTGATACATTTTAGCCATTATGAGGAGATGATCTCTGTCAGACAATAGGTTCATATAGTTCTCCTTTATCTTTTCCATGCCTTCTTTCAGTGCTAAGAACTCCTCTAGAAAATATTCTCCTTCTGTTTCTCCTCCAGAAGATTTCCAACAACATCTGGCCACCAAGGCATTGATGTCAACAAAGTTTTTTATGGCTTCCCTAAGATTCCTTTTGTCCTCCTTTAGTGATCCACTCAAATGGTGTGGCTCACCAAGAATATCCTCCATGAAGGTTTATTCTTCTAATAGTTGACATATATGCCCATTTTTCTTGTGGCATGAATCCACCACATAAAACTCATCCTCAACATATCGGCCATCCTTTGAATTTTCTGCACACTCACTTCCATGATGTGAAGTGGAGGGTATCTCTGAATGCTGGAATGACATGTGATCTGTATAAAAATAAAAAAGAATCTCATGCCTTGGAATTTCAGCTTCATCATGCTGCAAGAGAGTCCAACATTCTGAACTGTGTCCCTCCCTTTGCATCAGATTTTTCTCCTTCAAATTTCCTAGTTCACATCCTGCTGGTGGGGGCTTGCCTACCACTTCATTAGGAAATTCAAATGATGAATTCATAAATGATATTTCTTGTTCTTTTGGATCTGATCCAAAATATTCCTTCACCATATTATCACCGTTGACAATATCACCCTTCTTTTCACTGATTGTGTGATCACCAACAGGGAAACTGTGAGTGAATTTATCTCCCTCACAAGTGGTCTTCCTTTTGCAGTCCTCAGATGCAAGTGAATAATTTTTATATTTACATGGATCAGATGGTTGCAGGTGTAGATGGCTTCTACAAAAATTAGAACTATTATTATCCATGTTCTTAACATTACCATCTTCCTGTATGGATACTATGGTAGCCTGCTCTTCCACCAAAATTTTTGCTTTACACCCAAGCGGTGTGGCCTTGTTTTCATCTTCATTATGTGGCTCAAAAGGTGACTGTAAATATGATTTGTGCACCTCTTTTGGATCTGGTCCAAAATATGTCTGACCACCCATACATGAGCCAAAACCTTGAGCAGTGATCTGGAAATAACCCACCAAGAAACTTGAAGTGCGTTCCTCTTCAACTTCTTCTCTTATGCAACCACATTGTGGTGATTTGCACTTCACTTCATGGATATCTGCCTCTTCCTCAGTTCTATTCTCCTCCAAGAAACTTGAGGATTTTTCATATTTAGGGGTAATCATGTCACAATATTCTCTGTTTGAAGAAAAACCAAACAAACTCTTAGTTTTGAATATGCAGATGGCTTTGAAGAATCTTCACCTTTGGTTCCTTCTTCTTCTTCTTTTCTCGGAGAGGTGGAACAACACGATTCCTCTCTGGATGGCTTGCTAATCTTTAAGTAATGCTCATAATCATGCTTGGGATAGAATCCATACTTGAAATAAATATAATCTCTAAAAGAAAGGTTTGCACAAATATTCCTACCCAAAGCTAGGTAGTCCTCGTAGTAGTGAGGCATGTTCTCACATGCTTCAATGATCTCTGCCAAGTTTTTCTTAACCATTGGAGAATCATATCTAATCTCTTCCCTGTTTGATGT
Organism: Pseudotsuga menziesii; assembly: GCA_001517045.1. Taxonomy (NCBI): domain Eukaryota; kingdom Viridiplantae; phylum Streptophyta; class Pinopsida; order Pinales; family Pinaceae; genus Pseudotsuga; species Pseudotsuga menziesii. The sequence continues at coordinate 562,730 of LPNX010617991.1, read as the reverse complement.
CTAATAGTCTTCATGATCTTCATTTTTTAGTATGCATCCATCAACATTGAGGATTTCTTCTTCTTCATATCTTCTGCAGTATTCTTCATACTGCTCATCATAGTCATCCTCATAGTATGACATGGCTGCAAATTTCTTCAGTGAGATTTCTTTCCACAGGATGATCCAAGGAAAGTGCTCTGATACCACTGTAATGTCCCAAGTCTGGTGTACAGACCTGAACACTCTAATTCTGTATTTTTTTTCTTAAATATTTCTAAAGTCTAAGGGGTCCACACAGAGCTTTCTCGGATTGGCAAAACAATGGTTTCTTCAGGAAGATTTTGCAGAGGACAAGAGTGATCACTGAGCAGCAAGAAAAGGGATGTCAGACATTGAATTTACTCTCCCCTAACACATTTAGATCTGGTGCCATTTAGGTTTCAGAATCCGCGCCGCGGAAACCTACTACCACGCTTCTGGGCAGCCAAACCGTGCAACTAAGGAGAGTAGTTCCGCCTGCTTCAACCAGAGGCTTCAGAAAACTTACAGAGGTTTTTTATAGACTTAATTTATTATATAAAAGGTATTTAGATAGTTTACTGAAGTTCTGGAAGGTTATAGGTGTTTTGGGTGAATTTGGGGATTTCTGGCTATTTTGGTCAAGAGAGAGCCTACGCAGAGGAGGATGCAAAAGGGTAGTACAACCAAAACTAAAAATGGTTTTGGAGATTGATATGGGAAGGTGGGTCTGTTACTGATCTACAGGAACTGACAGAGCTCAATTTGGGTTAACAGAACCTATTTTGCATCAATTTTAGTAAAACTAGTTATTAGAAACTAATAATCTAGCTAGGGTCTTAAAAGAACTATTAAATCATCTTAAATAAAAGTTTGTGAAACTTGAGATTTATAAAAGAGATAATTATGAACTCTCTGAACATGAATATTTATTTGAATCCCTTCCCCATCATGAAATATTCATTACAACACACATATTCACTCAATTCCCCCATACACTGATAAAATATAGTCTTTTAATGGAACTGAGATAATATACTTCAAGGCATGAGATATCTAGACATGGTAAATGTAATGTTTAGAAGATACTGACACTACAGAACAGAAATAACATTATTTACTGACCATTACAAGAGGCTTCCAAAATTAAGGGGCAGGAGGCCCGAATCTTGACCAGCAAGGGGCTGTGAGCATAGGTGAAGCATGGATTTCACTGGAACTCAAACTGAACTTGATGGAGGCTATAATAACTTCTGGAATAAGCTTCAATGGCTGACATTAGTGCTCCATAAACCTACAATAGATATAAAGGGAGATGGAAGAGATGGGAGGATGGATTTGGGGATCATCACCTAATGGTCTGAGGCACAACACTCAGAGAGTATGCTCACATAGCATAACCACAATGTCAAATCATCCAAACTGAGTCAATGGGGTCGAGCTCACCTTTAATAGAGTGTTTAGTGACCTTCTTAGCAAGTGAGGATCCAAGGTGACCTGTGAGAGCAAGTCAACCCTCAACAAACCCTAACCCTAGCCACATAGGTGCCTCCTTTGGGGAATTTAGCAAGTAGGACCATGTGAAATTATTTCCAAGTTCAAATCCTCCTTCATAATTAGAGACTGCGCCCTCTCTAAGTCAAAAGTTGCTTCAAAAGTTGCTTCTTTTGAGTTATGACACCTTTTTTGCTTTTCCAGACTCATAAGGAAACAATTCTTTCCTTTGAAAACTTTCCTGCTTTTCTCTGATTGCTTTTCTGAGCTCCATAAGAGGCAACTGCGCCCTCCTTTGAAAAAATTTCCTGCTTTATCCTTGACTGTTTTTTTCCTGCTTTTTGGTACTTTCCTCTTAGTTTCTTATGACAGCTTTTGTCATAGTGTTTCCTCTTTCCTTCCTTGGCTAGTAGACTTGCCCAATGCGCCCCACCTGACTAGGCAGCTTATTTACACCTCATTAATTAGCAATAATAATTAAAATGGAAAATAAAACTTAGATACATGCCTTAATTAATTATTACAAAATTTCCCTAGGGAGCATGATTAATGTCAATTTGAGCCCCTCCTAGGAGTCGAGTATGGTCAACACTTTAATGGCCACTTTGAGGGGACATGTCATTTCAACAACAAAGCTAATCATGATATTAATGAAACATAATCAATAAAATCGAAACACAGTCTTCCAAAATACTGCAACAAGCTACAAGTACACAAGAAACAAGAAAAACATTAGTTAATTCACTCTACATATATTTCATAGCATGCGCCTGTCCCTAGCCTATATAATGTACATATATATCTTTTGTTTTCAATGCCTTTTATTTAGTAACATACCTTTATAGATACCATTTATACCTATTCTCTTTGTAATTACCCAAAGTAAACCATTAGGCATAGTCATTAGAAAGTTCATTAGGTATCCCTTGAACCTAAAATTGTCAACTCCATAGTCTCTCACAAGGTCCATGCTTTCCTCTCTTTTAACGAGAAGAAAAATGCCAAAGATTACCTAGTTAACTATGTTTCTTAGATCTAGGAGCGTCTTTAATATTAGTTAGACATCATGGCTAAATTGTTTTCATACTCTCTATCTAGTTATGTTTCTTAGATATAGGAGCGTGTTTAATATGAGTTAGACATCATGGCTAAATTGTTTCCATACTCTCTATCTAGTTAAGCGTTATAATGGTTCCATAACCTTCATTGAGCTTCTATAAACTATTTTGATATATAAATTTATTTAAGCTTTTCTTTATATTTTTGGCTTATCTCTAGCTAAAGAATCCATTTTAGCCAAAATTTTACCCATAAAATACATTAGAAATTGAATATGAATATGCTTTTATATGGCATTGTCAAGTGGTTTATTGTAAGGTCACTATATATATTCACAAGGGTTAAGTCCCTTATTTTCTCATAAAATCCCATTAGAATTCAAATTGAATTAGTCGTAAATAACATATTATACAACTTATTGAGCACTCTCAATAGTTCTCTTTTTTATAAGTTGCAATTAGTTTCTATTTTTACCTTGAATAAAAAATTGGTGCTATGTGTAACAATTTTTTTCGAGGGTTAAAATTACAACTTTTTGGAAAACCTCGACCGATGACTGTGCAAACAAAAGCCTAAATCAACCCCTAAATCGAAAAGTGTTGTTGTTGTTGTCGCTGATGATAATGATGGTTAATGTCCACTGAAACCAACTTTGGTCTATCAGACCTTAAGAAAGAAAGAAATTACTTGGTTTGTAGCACCTATTTTTTTCGGGGTTAAAAATATGACTTTTGGGAAACCCTGGCCAGTGTTAGTGCAATCAAAGCCCATAATCAACCCCAAAATAAAAAAGTAATGCTACTCAGTGCCCCCCTTTATTTTCTCATGTTATTAATTAATGCATTTTGAAATCATGCACAATATAAGAAAAAACTATTTTTTTTATTTCTTTTAAATTATTTTTTTAAAAATGAGAAATAAATTTTAATTAAAAATAATTTTCTAAAAACACAAAAAAATAGACGATTTTCAAAAAGAAAAATAATGAAATTCCTAAATGTTAAAATAATTTTGAAATAAAAAACATAAATATTTTAAAAAATTAAAAATATAAAAGAAAAAAGTATCATTATTTTCCTAAACAAAAAAACGATAAAAAATAACAAAAATACAAAATGTTTATTTTTTTTAATAAAAAACCATGAAAACTAAAAAAATAAATTAAAAAAAGCAAAAAGCAAAAATAAATAAATACAAATTACAAAAACAACAATTAAGAAAAGCAGAGCTTCTTGTCTTGTGGGGGATTTTATGGTTTGCTCCGAAGAGAGGCATCCTAAATCTTCAAGTTGTAGGTGATTTTAGAGTGGTGACTGAATGGGCTGTTGGAGATTTAGAATTACAGGTCCTCTAGTTAAAGTAGTGGTCCAGAGAGTTCTAGAATTGAATGATTGGTTTGTTTATTTCTTTCTCTCACATCTATCGAGAATTTAATTGTGAAGCTGATCTTCTTTCAAAGAGAACAATTGGCGATATGGATAATCATTTACATTATGAGGAATGGGTTGATCACGGTGTGGTTGACAGTGGATCCATAGTCTTATTTTAAGATTATCAAATTTTGGATTGCCAAGCTAGCAATCACTAGATTCTGGTCTTTTTTTTTGGTATGTATATTTAGTTCCAACTATAGGTTTTGAAGTTGTTCTAAACTTTTGGTTGAGCTTGTATTGATGCATTTCTGGAATGCCTCTGTTGGCAGACTATGCTCTCTAAGCATCTTGTACAAAGTCTTTGTAAATTTTTGTAAATTTGATTTTCCTTCCTGATGAATATCAAGTTACTATTTTTTTGTTTTGTTGAAAAAAAATAAAAAATAAAATACAAAATATATATATTTGAAAATAATTAAAAAAATTCAAAATCTTAAATTAAAAAAAAAAAAAAAATAATAATAAAAACAAAAAAACATAATGAAAAATCATGATATGAGGTGGCAGGGCGCTCGATTCCTAGAATCAAGCCACCACCTCCTACGCTCCCCCTCCCCCCACATTCCGTCAACCCCCTCCCCTCTAGTACGTCCTCCGCTCCTCGTCTCCCCCTCACATGCCCTCCCCTCCCCACTTTCCACTCCCCTCCTTGTCAGTTCGCCCCGCTCGCCTCTTTCCTTCCCTCCTTCCCCATGTGCGCTCGCCCCTATCATGGTTTTCGTTGTGTTTTCAATTTTGTTTGTTTATTTGTTTTTTTAAAATTTTTATTTTTGACATTTTCTTTTTAAATTAATTGATTTTTTTAATATTTAATATTTATGGTTTTGTTTAAAGTTTTGTTTTGCTATATATATATAATTTTTATTTCAGTTTTTTTATAAAATTTAAATTTAAATTTTTTTATTTTTTAAACTTATGTTTTTTTTAGTGTTTTTTTTTTAAATTCTACATAGTGAAACAAAACGTTGGTCAATTCTTAAAACTCCATGTTAGAAAAGATTTGCCATCTTTGCGAGTCTATGGGCGTTGATGATGAAAATCAATATCTCTTAGAATTCCCTGCTTACACCCACATAAGATCTCAGTTTCCTAGTATTTGTTGTAATACAAACCTTTCCAACCTCATAACTGGGCCAAAACTATAATGAGGTAGAAAATCTTCTACTCAAGCTTTTTGAGCACAGGAATACAATTTTAAAACAAACCAAATAACTTCCTTCTTTATTTCTTTTTAAGGTCTGATAGAATAGTTTGGTCTCGGGGCACGTTAATCACCATCATCATATTATTTTTGTTTAAATAAAAAAAACAATTTTTTAATAATTTTAAATATTTGTGTTTATTTTTTCTTAAATTTTAATTTTAAAATTTATTTTAAAAATTTGTGCATTTCAATTTTTTTGATGTACTTTTTTCAAATCCATTTGTTATTGTTTTTGAGATTTTATTTTTTTTTGGGAGAAAATTATTATTTTTAATTAAAGTTTTGCTCTCTCATTAAAAAAAAATTGATTTGAAAGAAACACATTTTTTTCTTATATCATGCATGATTTCAAAAGCATGAAATAGTAAACCGACGAAAGAAAGGTGGGTCATTAGTAGAATAACTTTTTGATTTGAGTGGTTGATTGTGGGAACTCATTGCATTGACACTCATAAGGAATTACCAAGCCCAAAATGTATCCTAAATAAGAAAAAAGTAGAGAGAGATAGGCAAAAATGAGAGAGAAAAAAAAGAGTATTATAGTATTTTTAAGATAACTTTTATCCTGAAGTCGGATTGGGGCGCTCTTGGTATTGTTGGAAAGGTATCATCAAGGGCTACAACTTTTATGTTTTGAGCTTGATGAGATCCATCACGGTTTGGTTGAGGCATGCATTTTTGTAAATCTGGGCATGAAGAATTTTGAAAAACATCTTTTCAAAGAAGCTTTATGAAAATCATCCTTTAAAGCATCTTTGAGACAAAAATGCACGCACTGGCCAAACTGTGAGAAGATGCTTTAAAGGATGATTTTCATAAAGCATCTTTTCAAATTCCCCATGCCCAGATTTACAAAAATTCACGCCTCATCCAAACTATGAGGAATCTCGTGAAGCTCAAAACAAAAAAGTTGTTGCCTCGACGAGACCTTTCCAACGGTACTAAGAGCGCCCCAATCTGACTTAGGGATCAAAAGTTATTGCAAAAATACCGTAATCTTCTCTTTTTCTCTCATTTTTGCTTATCTCTATCTACCTTATTCTTATTTAGGATACATTGTAGAAGAGGGTAGAATGTTATGCTAGTTGGGGTTTCCCAAAAGTCATAATTTGAGCCACAAAAAAATGGTGCTACCGATAACAACACTCTTTGATTTAGGTTTTTGATTGCATAGTCATTGGTCGAGGTTTTCCAAAAAGTCGTAATTTGATCCCCCTCCAAAATGGTGCTATAGGTAGCACCAATTTTTATTTGGGGGGTTGTTTTTTATGTTTTTGATGCAAAAATATGAATAAGGTAGAGAGAGATAAGCAATATTTCTATGGCAAGATTTCTCCTTTTCAGTATAAAGTTCTCATCAAGTTGTATAATGTGGTAAAGGAGCTTGCTACCTATGGATAAGCTTTAATTTATGTATTAAAACATAATAAGCTGAATATATAAATAATGCAAAACATTTTTAGCAATATATGATATTCTCTTAACTACTTAATTCATAAAAATAATTGCTACGACAAATTAGTGCAAAAATGACATTTGTTATATTGAAAAAAGGACACATACCTGAAGCAATGTGTTGACATTAGCACCAAGAAATTTACGCGATGAAATAACATCTTTGTTAAATATCACTAACAATACTGCAAATTCCAAACAAATTAATAGAAACCAATGAAATATCTATCACACAGAACGATTTGCTGGATCTAAAATGGCAAAAGAAAGAAATGATAAGAAGAAATACTTGGATAAAATATCATATACAAATTTTGAATACATGAATCATCTAAGCAACCATATAGATGGTGACTGCACACAATGTGGAAAACACTCTTAGAACATCAAAATGTAGCATCCGCATAAAGGCACATAATATGTATAATCAACTAACCAATACCGTGTTTATTTAACCATTTTTAACATCCCATCAATAAAATTAAAAGTGAAAGATGCCCAAATGCATACTTTCTCTTGCTTTGCTTGGCTTTGAGAATTGTTTATTCTCTACTAGACAAGGCCATCCACTTGAAGGTGGAAGCTTATATTACCCCTCCCCCCCTCACACCTCTCTCAATTCCCCATAACCCATCTATCTACTGAAAAAGAAATAAAATTAACATATAATAATTAAATATATAGAATTGATAAGGTAGATTACTTACAAAATAGTAGAAAATATATTATATTAATAAAGTTGAATGTACAATAATATTAATATATTATATCAATAAATTTGATCGTACATCACTTCCTATGGGGTTTCTTATTCTTAAAATTTTTCATAAGAGATAGGTCATTCTCATTTGTGTTTTTGTGGACATTGCTCATTTGTTGATTCTTGTTTCCTAATATTGAACCACAACACACATCTCATGGTCCATATAGGATGAGTGGCCTCATCAATGTTCATACCAACATCCACTATTATAGTTAGCACTCATGATTACAGTTTAATAATAGTTCATTGTTAATATGAACTCAATATTTCTTACCTAGTTGAGGTAAAGAGGTTGTGGTTTGGGAAATCACCTCCTCTAGTCTCCTAGTTTCTTCATCTAGTACAACCTCTACCCCTAAAATAGAAGGGAAGTTTTAATTATACCAAATTTAATCTTAAAATTAAATATCTCATACATATGATAATTGTACAAGTATAGTACCATCACAAGGTTTCTCTCATACAACTTAACTACCACCAACTTTCTCCCCATCTTTTTTGCTAGCTTACACATGTTCAACCACAACTTAAAACCCACACTTGAACTTGAGCTTTGTTTCTTCTTTTGTGGGTGCTCAATTCATGACATCTCCCTGCATTTCATAACAATATCAATATTTAACTAGTTGCATCTTTTTGGTATTGAGATGGTAATTTTTTTTCATACTTACAAACTGTGCATACAATTTTAGGTATCCACCCTAGCCAAGTTTGTGTTGATCGTGCTTCTCTGACCTTGCTAATAATCAAATTAACACCCTTAAACAAAGAAGGCTAGAAACATAATTTACTATTCACCTACAAGATTCATATAGAAATCAAGCACAATAAGAGACATGATCTCTTAATATAACCACAACTTCCGTAAATGGAAGATGTGAGTGAAGGCACAACTAGCCTAAAAGAGACAAGATCCAACGATTGAATTACCCACTAAAGGACAAGATCCAATCTCCATTAGCACAAAGTTGGAATAAATGCATGGCATATGCATTAACTGTACATTAAAACCTAAATTAATCATGCAAGTGCCTGAAAAACTATGGAAAAGTGTGTTTTTAAGGAAATAGATCAAAGTGAGGAATTAACGTTATATCTCACATTGTATTTTTGCTCCTGAACACCCAAATCCTACAACTATAAAAGGAGGCAACTGGGGCGAAGTAAAACACACAAGAGAAGAGAAGAGTTATATTGAAGTATTGAAGGAAAGAAACTCTTTTGCTTCAAATAATTTTGGTGATTAAGGGCATGGAAGGTGAAGGAGTTGATCTAAACAAAGGAGGAAAAAAACATCTTCAAGGAAAGGATTGTAAGTATATCTCTCTTTGAATTAATACAAATCAATTTAGTTTCCACCCCAAATTTATTTTGAAAGTTAATTGGTGGGCAATTAGATTTAAGTTATATTTCTTAAGGTTTGCAATTAGAAGAGTAGGAGGATGCACAGTGGTTGAATTTATATGTTTAATGAATAACTAAGTAGATGCAAGGATCAATGAGCAAAGAGATTCATTGAGAGAAACCTCCTACAATAAATAATGAAAATACATGATATAACATAAATAACAGAATACAAAAGGAATTTTATTGATCACATACCACTTCAAGGAGGCAACCTCCTTTGACAAGATCAATACAGATAACTTGTGGATACCTTCATTGGCCTCACCACTTACTTATATACTAAGTCTAATCTAAACAACTATTACTCCTCATGAATGTGGGATAATGCAATGTACTCACGAGACGACTTACAAAGCATACAACAATATACTTAACAAAGGAAAGATAAAGGTTGACATGGGTTCCTAACATCCCTTCCCTCTTAGAAATCTTTGTTCGCAAATATTTAGATATGGAAATTGTTGTTGAATCTGAAGAAGTGGTTCCCATGTAGCATCCTTGTTGGTGTATTTGTAACTTCGAAATGTATTCATCTATGTATCTTATGTATTGTAACCCGATGTTTATTCCGAGATGTATCTATAATGTAATTGAGTCATGTTGTCATGCCCCGATGTTCCGATCGGGAGGATCAATAATGTAAACAAGTCATGTCAAGTAATTGTGGGTAACCCTTTGATTGTCTAAGGGTTAAAGTCCCCACAGTTCCGAGGCACTAGGGTTATTAGACTCTCCTAGTAGAGGTCGGCCCTAGTAGGGTTTTAGTCATGTCTGGATTAGTATAAATAGAGAGCTGGACTCTCTATTTAATACACAACTCATACACACTCAAGTGTAGCACATAGTTGAGGAAGGAGAAGGCACTGGGTCTAGATAAGAAGAAGGTTACTACTGTTGGGAGATCACTTACTGTTTTGGGCTTTTACTGTTTTGGTGCTAATTCTATCTCTAAGGAAGTTGTGGGGTTTTCTCCATTTATGGTTTCCCCAAGGAAAAACACTATGTTCATTGTATCTTGTGTTTGATTGCTGTACTTGTCATTCTCTCAGTTAAAGATCCTAATAATGCTAGCTTAATGTTGAAAAACTAACATGGTATCAGAGCTAACCTGAGAAGAAGAAACCGTGCAACTACGGGAACTAGGGATTCCTAGTTTGTGGATCTTCCTCCACAGATTTTCAGCAAAAGTAAGGTGGAATAACTCTCCTCCTTAGGGCGCATCTTTTTGTCGAAGCAGAATCCAATTCTGAGGTTTTTCAGTTTTGGACCTGTCACTACTGCAGAAATTAGGGCTTTTTACAAAAGAGGAATTTTTTAGTGAGCCCAGGCCTGGATTGATCTCCTCCCCAAAATCAAAGTTAGGGATAAATTTCAAGGCATTTGGGTGGACAAAACTCCAGAAAAGCAAAACCCTAATTTGTTCCTGATCGAGTACTACGGGATTTCAGCTCCAAATCCAAATCTGACACCTTGACCTGGTAAGATCTAAATCTTTTGTATTTCCATTTGAGGTTCTTAGTTTTAAGATGTCTCATCATACCAAGCTTGATGAAAATCTTGAGGGAGCTGATAACTTCCGAGCCTGGAAGTATAGGATCTCCCTAGTCCTAGAAGAAAATGAGTTAGACTCCTACATCCATGAGGAGGTTCCAGTTCCAGAGGGAGAGAGGAAAAGGCCTTACATAAGAAGAAGATGGTTATGGAAAAGAGGATCATTGCTGATTCTATCAAGGATCACCTTATCCCACATGTGTCCTCTCTCAAGACACCTAAAGCTATGTTTGATGCCCTAACCAAATTGTTTGAAGGGAAGAACATAAACCGAAAGATGACTCTGAGGAATCAATTCAAGAATGTGAAGATTCAAAATGCAGAGATTGTGATGACAACTCTGAATGGCCTCCATAGGTCATGGGATTCATTCATCCAAGGAATCTGTGCCAGAAAGAAATTAGTCAAATTCAGTAGACTATGGGAAGAATGTTCTTAAGAAGAAGCATGGATAATAGCTCAAGAAGAGAATATTGGAAGTGAAGATCAAGCTCTCACAGTTCACTCCAAGAAAGGCAGAAGAAAACCTCATCACTTCAAAGGTAAGAATCCTCATCATAGAGATAACAGCCAAAAGGACCTATCTAGATTAAGATGTTATACATGTGATGAAATAGGACACTTTGCAAAAGACTGTCCTAAGAACAAGGTCCACTCTCATAAAAGGAATGGGAACAAAAGAAGACATCATGCTCATGCTGAAGAGGATGATGAACCTTCCAAGAAAAGAACCAGATATGAAAGTAAATATTCTTCAAGCGAGGATGAATATGTTTTGATCTCCGCTCTCACAGGTAACATTACTCATGGAAGTGATGATTGGCTTATAGATAGTGGGGCTTCCAAACATATGACTAGATTCGAGGAATCTTTTGTGAGACTATCAGAACATGAATCACCTCACAAGGTGAAACTAGGAGATGACTACCAATATCCAATAAAAGGTAGTGGGGAATCTTCCTATAAACTAGACGCTGGAAAGTATCTAACAATGAAGGAAGTATTGTTTGTGCCAGGACTCAAGAAGAACCTCCTCTCCATATCTACACTAGATGCAAAAAGAATGAGGGTTACATTCATAGATGGACAAGTCATCATGTGGCAAAGAGGAAAGACTATGGATGATGCGGTGGTAATTGGAGAACAAGGAGGATTGTACAAATTAAAGGGCCATCCAGAACAAGCATTGGTTCATGACACAGTAGAGCCAAGTGAACTTTGGCATAGAAGGCTTGCACATGTGCATTACAGAGCACTGCCAATTGCAAGCAAAGTGGTTTAAGGTCTTCCAGAATTCCAAGCAAACCATGATGGGGTCTGCAAAGGATGTGCGAAAGGAAAGAATACAAAGAAGACATTTCCTAGCAGCGAAAGTAAAGCCAAGGGAATCCTAGAAATCATCCACTCCGATGTATGCGGTCCTATGTCATCAAGATCACTAAGCGGGTATGCATATTATATTTCTTTTATTGATGATTTTTTGAGGAAGACGTGGGTTTACTTCATGAAGAACAAAGACGAAGTATTCGAAAAATTCAAGGAATTCAAAGCCTTGATCGAGAACCACACTGAAAAGAAGATCAAAACTTTTCAATCAGACAATGGTGGAGAATTCACTTCGAATGAATTCAAAGAGCTATGCAAAGATTTATGGATTAAGAGGGAGTTGTCCACTCCTTATAATCCACAACAGAATGGGATTGTGGAACGGAAAAACATAACTATCATGGAAGCAGCAAGAGCTATGCTTCATGATCAAGATATTCCTATGCATATTTGGGATGAAACTGCTAGAACAGTAGTGTATGTACAGAACCGTACTCCACATAGAGTACTCAAGAACAAGACTCCTGAAGAAGTCTTCTCCGACAAGAAACCAGAAGTCAGCCATCTCAGAATATTCGGCTATCCTGTGTACATACACATTCCAAAAGAGAAGAGAACAAAATTAGATCCTTCAGGAAAGAAGGGTATATTCGTGGGATACTCTAAAAGCTCGAAAGCTTATAGAATATATTTCCCAGGATACAAGAAGATTGACATCAGCAGGGATGTGACATTTGATGAAGACATAGCTTACAACAAGTCTAGAAAGAGACCTGCTTAAGAACCTGAAGAAGCAGAAGCACCCAGAATTCATGATACAACCATGAATGAAGAAACTCAAGAAGAAGACCGAGAATTTGAAGAACCACAAAGACCTGTAGATCCACCTCTGGAGAAGAATCCTCATAAGAGGAAACCTGCTTGGGTACGAGAACTTATCCAAGGTGCGAAAAGATATGGGGCTCCAGAAGAGAATCATAGAGAAAGAAATAGGACTAGATCCTGCTCCGGGTATGTAGCATTACTATGTGATTTCATTAATAAAGAGCCTTCCAGTTATGAAGAAGCAGTAGAACGGAAAGAATGGAAGGATGCTATAATCAAAGAATACCAATTGATCATGAAGAATGATGTTTGGGATGTTGTCCCAAGACCAGATGGGAAGTCAGTTGTAACTTCCAAATGGATCTACAAGATCAAACCTGTTGCAGACGATAGCATTGAAAAATATAAATCAAGATTTGTGGCTTGGGGTTTCTCTTATAAAGAAGGAATAGACTATGAATAAACCTTTGCTCCTATAGCTAGATACACTTCCATCAGATCGGTAATTTCTCTAGCTGTAGTGATGAAATGGAAGATACACTAGATGGATGTCAAGATTGCTTTCTTGAATGGTGTAGTAGAAGAGGAAGTGTATGTAGAACAACCACTCTATTTTGAAACACATGACAGAGAGTCTCATGTGTGCAGATTGAAGAAATCCCTGTATGGTTTGAAACAGGCACCCAAGACCTGGTACGACAGAATTGACAGCTTTCTATCCAGTTTGGGCTTTACCAAGAGTAAAGCAGATTCCAACCTTTACTACAAGGTTGAATATGGAAACCCAGTGATGCTTCTACTATATGTAGATGATCTATTTGTGATAGGAATGGATGGGTTGATTACTGATACAAAAATAAAGCTTGCTACTGAGTTTGAAATGAAGGACTTGGGGATGATGCATTATTTTCTAGGTATGGAGGTGTGGCAGAGTACAAATGGAATCTTCCTTGGACAAGGGAAGTATGCAGTAGAGATCCTGAAGAGGTTTGGGATGATGGACTGCAAGGCTATGGACACACCTATGGCACCGAATCTGAAGCTCTTGAATGATGCTTCATTAGAGTCAGTTGATGCTACGATGTATCGTCAGATGATTGGGTCTTTGATGTACTTGACGAACACGAGACCAGATATTTGCTTTGCTGTGAACACCTTGAGCTAGTTCCTGACAGATCTGAGACATGTTCACTTGATTGCTGCAAAGCATATTCTGAGGTACTTGAAGGGTACAGTTGATTATGGGTTATGTTGATTCAGATTGGGCAGGCAGTGCCATCGATAGGAAGAGCACTTCAGGGTGTTGCTTCAGTATGGGATCAGGTGTGATCTCTTGGTTTAGGAGGAAGCATTCCTATGTGGCACTGAGTACAACTGAAGCAGAGTATGTCACATCTTGTTCAACTAGTTGTGAGGCAGTATGGATGAGGAAGCTACTGTCTGATTTATTTGATCTCTAGTTGGATGCTACTTGTATACATTGTGACAACCAGAGTTGTGGGAAGTTGTTAGAGAATCTAGTGTTCCATGACAAGTCGAAGCATATCGAGATAAAGTATCACTATATCAGGGATATGGTGCAGAGGGGAGCAGTGAAGCTCCAGTATGTTGCGATGGACGAACAGATAGCTGATGTGTTGATGAAGCCATTAGCCAGGGTGAAGTTCGAGTACTTTAGGGAGAATCTTGGTGTTCTCCAGATCGAGGTTTCCTCCAAGGGAAAGTGATGAGTCCCATAGCCATTCTGACATGGCGAGAGGATTGGTTCCTTCCATGGTCAGATGTAACGGCTGAGCCATTCTATCATGGTGAGAGGATTGGTTCCTTCCATGTCAGATATGAGTGTTGGCCATTCTGTTGAGTAGGATAGATGTAAGGGCAATTGCAATTATGAGAATGGAGGTACCTGGTCAGTTACCAGGAAAACTCAGTCTAGGGATGAGAAGCCATTTTGATGTGATAGAGGGATGTGTTCCCACTTGATCAAATGTAAGGGCTAAACCATTTTGTCATGGATAAAGGGTTAGGTTCCTTCCATGTCAGATGTGAGTGTTGGCCATTCTGACAAGTAGGCTAGATGTAAGGGCAACTTCCATTATCTAGGAGAATGGAGGCACTTGGTCAGTTACCAGGTAGCTCAGTCAAGGACTAGGGTCCATTCTGATGTGACTGTAGGATTGGTTCCTACAAGATCATATATGAGTGCATAGCCCTTCCATCATTGTGAGCAGGATGTGTTCCCACTTGGATGGATGTAAGTGCAGAGCCTTCTCATCATTATGAGCAGGATATGTTCCCGCCTGGATGAATGTAAGTGCAGAAATATTTCATCATTGTGAGCAGGATGTGTTCCAGCCCGGATGAGAGTATTTCATCATTGTGAGTAGGATGTGGTTTCGGCCTGGATGGAAGAACAAATATCTTCCATCATTGTGGTAGGATGTGGTTCCATCCTGGATGAAAGTATGAAAATATTCCATCATTGTGGTAGGATGTGGTTCTAGCCTGGATGGAAGTACATAACTCTTCCATCATTGTGAGCAAGATGTGGTTCCGGCCTAGATGGAAGAACGAAGATCTTCCATCATTATGGTAGGATGTGGTTCCAACGTGGATGGATGTGAGTACTATGCCTTTTTGACAAGTAGGTCAGATATAAGTGCTGAAGAAGACCTACATGGAGGCTAGGCCTACAACCAACATGAAAAAGGGATGGCTCTGTAGAACTTCCTGTGACGAGAAGAATCACGAGATAGCACCCATAATGATCTAGATCGAGAGATGATCCAGATCCAGTGATGATTCCTAGTGATGATCTAGATCTAGTAATGATCTAGATAGAGAGATGATCCAGATCCAGTGATGATGCCCAGTGATGATCCAGATCCAGTGATAAGATCGAGTGATGATCTAGATCTAGTGATGATGTCCCATGATGATCCAGATCAAGTGATGATCCAGATCTAAAGATGAAGATGACTTAAAGACGAAGATGACTTGAAGACTAAGAAGACTTGAAGATGTATATGATCCAGTTGATACAGAGAAGAAGACCAGTGCTAAAAATTGTGTTGAAAGAATACCTTCCTAGTTGAGAGGGAGTGTTGATGTATTTGTAGCTTCGAAATGTATTCATCTATGTATCTTATGTATTGTAACCCGATGTTTATTTCAGGATGTATCTATAATGTAATTGATTCATGTTGTCATGCCTCGATGTTTCGATCGGGAGGATCAATAATGTAAACAAGTCATGTCAAGTCATTGTGGGTAACCCTCCAATTGTCTAAGGGTTAAAGTCCCCGCAGTTCAGGGGCACTAGGGTTATTAGACTCTCCTAGTAGGGTTTTAGTCATGTCGGGATTAGTATAAATAGAGAGCTGGACTCTCTATTTAATACAAAACTCATACACACTCAAGTGTAGCGCATAGTTGAGGAAGGAGAAGGCACTGGGGCTAGATAAGAAGAAGGTTACTGCTGTCGGGATATCACTTACTATTTTGGGCTTTTACNTCTCCATTTATGGTTTCCCTGAGGAAAAACATTGTGTTCATTGTCTCTTGTGTTTGATTGCTGTACTTGTTATTCTCTCAGTTAAAGATCCTAATAATGCTAGCATAATGTTGAAAAACTAACAATCCTCTAGTTGCATGCCATGCCACATAATTAATGCTTATGTAATGGATCGAGAGAGAAGATGACAAGTGTGCCTATTGAGGATGGTGTCCAGATTAAAAATGATGGAACCTTCATCATCCAGTTTCATTAAAACAGATTGTGCTCTGATGTTGGTGCCAATAACTTTATTGAAACAAGAGACATGAAATACTGGGTGAACATGAGAAGAAGGAGGAAGTTCCCATTTATAAAAAACATACCCAATATTTTGAAGAACCTTATATGGCCCATAGATCTTTGGATCCAGTTTATGATTCCCTTTGAGTTTCATGAAGGATTGGTTGTAAGGATGTAGACGAAGAAAAACCATATCATCGACTTGAAAAGTACACCCATAACGGTGCTGACCGGCTTGTCATTTCATTCGATTTCTTGCCATGTGAATATTTTCCTGCAAAATGTGAAGAGCCTGATATCGTTTTCGAAGAATCGTGTCAACTGCTTGAACTCGTGAACTACTAGGGGTGTATAGACGGAGCACTAGTGGCACCGGACCATAGATTGCTTCATATGGAGTCATTTTAGATGTAGTGTGGTAGGAGGTATTGTACCACCATTAAGTGAGAGGGAGCCACTTTCCCACTGATTCTATTGTTCAGAAGTGAATTAATCAAGATACATTTCCAAACATTTGTTGATAACTTCAGTTTGATCATCTGTTTGTGGGTGATGCCCTGAACTCCTCTTTAGTTTGGTGTCAGTGTGGTGAAATACTTATGTCCAAAACTGACTTGTGAAAGTTGCATCACATAATATCTAGTCCATGAAAATTTGTGTGACTGAGGAGGCAGTATATGGATGGATTAGGGCACAAAAAAAACTATATTTTGAGAGACAATCAACCACAACCAAGATCAATATATTCCCTACAGATTTAGGGGGCTATTCAATGAAATTAATTGAAATACCTGTCCAAATCCGTGTAGGGATGGGATTGATGTTGGGAGGGACACTTCTAGGAAGGATTTGAATGTGATGGTCATATGGTTTTGATAGTGGAATTTCCATTCGTTCAGTGGAGACACATGCATATCGATTCAAATTTTTTTGTAGAGCCGAGGGGGTAGTGGATATTTTTGATGGTTGCATCTGAATACAATGGAGCTGAGTGATGACACCATGCGAATGATCCTTAAGGATTTTTTTCATGTGATGTGAACTGATGATGTTGAGTGACCCTAGTTGTAAGCCCTTCAATGTGTGTTTTTTCCCATTGACTTAAAACTGCATCCAAAGTTAAGAAAAATCCTATTAGATGGGTCCAAGTGTGTGTAACCATTGAATGGAAAAAACCACATCACATCTTCTTAAGGGAAAGGAAAACATGTTGGAGCGCAAGTTATAATATGCAATAGAGATACACACACTGCGACACTTCCATTTGTAAGGTAAGGTGCTCCCATTGAAAATCATGGCTTTAAATCTAGAGCAAGGATGGACAAAACAATCATCCTGTTTGGTGATTTGAGGGTCAATGAAGTTATGAGTGCTACCAAAATCAATGAGTATTGTAAGAGGGATATTATAGAAGAAAACATTGACCCACATGGTTTTTGGGGTGGTGAATCCGACTAATGAATGGAGATATATCTCAAGGTTGTCGTCTTGAGAAGGAGGGTCAACATGTGACTGCAGAATGTTGACTTGATCATCTACTGGATCCTGAGCATCGTCACAACTTTTAGGTGCATGCGGAGAAGCCACATCCAAGAGATATATATTTTTATCAACACATCAATGTCCTTGGGTGAATTTTTCATCATAATTATAACAAATCCCCTTTCTCTACGTGTCTGCATCTTGAATTTAGATAAATGTTTTATAGGAATTGTTCTAGGACCTGGCGTGATTGGAGGTATTTGGGAAAACATATTTATGAATGGAACAAAAGTGGATTGGGAGCATTGTTGAGCTATGATCTTATCCTCCGCTAACTTAACCCTTGGGATTCCATCATTGTTCTAGGGAAAAACATTTTAACCTCAGATTGGATTGCATACTTTAGACCACTGATAAAACAACTCCTGTAGAATGCATCAGACAATACTTCTGTGTGATTGGACAATTTCTCAAATTATGTATGATACTCTCTCATAGTGTCAGTTTGATGAAGTTTAGTGAGTGCTCATGTGAATTTAAAGCATTAGGGCCAAATCGTTGCAAAAGGACTTGGCAAAAATATGCCCATTTTGGCTCTTCATGATCCTTGATGTACCAATAGAACCATTGAAGGGCTTCATGTTCCAAATGAAAGGATGCAAGTGGGAATTTGGTGACATCAAAAGTTTTATGCAAACTGAAATATTGTTCTGCCTTGTATATCCATCTAGTTGGATCATCACCATTAAAGCGAGGGAAATCAAGCTTCGACCCAGGAAAATTGCTGGAAGAAGAGAACCTAGTGTCCTTAGAAGGCTATGGCTGACTTCTATTATTCATGGTTGAATGTTGAAGATGGAGGTCGAGATTTCTTTATACAAATCTTGGAGTTTGATCTTGAGGGTGGTAGATTCATCTTCCATTTGTTTGTCTGTTTCGGCATGGGTGATAACCATGAGTTTTTTTAGGTGGAAATTATCTGTGATGGATCTAGATAGATGAAATATTCTATTTATCAACTGACAATAGATATGGACCCCAAGTATGTTCAAATTCCTAAAGGTTTAGGGGATTCATTCAACCACCAATGCCGTCTAACGACTTGCGTATTGGGGTAGTATCCCTCACTCCACGACTCAGGTAAAACAAATTACCGCTTTGCCACAAATGAAAGCTCTTGGTTTACCTCATAGGTAGGAACTAGTCAATCAGGTAGGGTTCATTTCCCTTTTCACTAGCAGGTCCTATCAATGGCTAGTTACTTTGGGGTTCCTATGGTACTCCTCACAATGAGTTTTAGGGCTATGCCTAGGCACTTCTCACAGTTAAGCGGATAAGGGTTATTCCTTGATCCAAAATTGTAATTGAAATGAACAATACAGATGCAAAGAATAAGAACTATAGCAATAATCACATCACTGAAAAAAATGGCAGAAATTCCACCCAGCGAGCCCAAAAAATCCATAAATAGAACTAGGGTTTTGAGACAAAAATTTTAAAATGAGAATAACCCGATCAATATTTCTCAAAACAAGATTAGAACTGGCGACCTTTCAGCTTAGGGGGCATCTTAACCATACCCTGCCACCAACTGTTCTACATCTCGCGGATAATAATGCAAGTTTTATGTTAAACTTTAGAAAATAACATAATTAAAATGCAAATGTTATACCTTCCTCCATATGGAGGAATCTTTCCTTATATTATCATTCCCTTTTCCTTTTCATCCTCCTGTAGATCCTTCCACTCTATCTCAGTAATTACAAGAGTTTGATCATACCTAGGTTTTTTTTTTCTTCCCGATCCAACCTATATGTATAATTGATAATTTTCAAATATTTACTTGTCAGAATGGTTACCTGAGATTGGTTGAAAATATATCCAATAGACCAACCATGTAATCCAAAATATCCTTCTTCAAATTAGAATATTGGTAGTTAAATATGGTATGGATGGTTGTCCCAAAAAGATCTAACACGTTCTCTTGTAGGCTCTTCCAAAAAATATTATTTTTAGCCAAACCATTAATATTATAGAATATTTAAAATTCCTATAGTTTCATCACATTAGCGCATATAAAGGGATTATTAGTTACTTGGGAGTTTTTGTTACTTAAGTGGGACTAGGTTTTCATCCATGAGAATCTCAATGGATAGTGTCCCAATTCTCTTGACACGAATCAATCCAAAAATGGATTCATCTAACCTAGGTGCGGGGACACCATGAGCGTTGCCTCCACCAACATCTGCATGGGGAGTCATGCCACAGGAAGGGGTGCTAGGTGAGCCATCAAAATTTTGCATTGGAGCACCAAAGAAAAACGTTGTACTATTAGTGATGGGGAGAGAATACGAGGCAATGTGAGGAGGAGGTTCATAGGTATATAATATGGTTTCTATGTTACTAGTAGTGGGTGGGGGATGCAATGGAATTTAATTCTTTTAATTTTAGTTAAATATCATATGCATTCATGTTTTAATTTGGTCCCATTGTTGATAAGTTGCGTTCAAAATGATAAGGTTAGTAGTGATAACATTGTTAGAGACCATTATTGTTTGAATAGCATAAGATATTTCCAAAATTTCAAACGCCTTGAGCAACTTCTCACACATGTATATCATAGATAAACACACTAGGTTTTTACATGGTTAAAACCATCGAAGAGGGAAACAATCCATGACCTCAGACAAATAGATACTTGAGGCTATATGTCATGCAAAGGAAAAATAATGTTACATATGAGTTTCTCATTATCGATCATCAAGCAAATGATTGGAGCATGCTTTTTAAATAGAGTTCATAGACCAATTGGGTTCTAAGCCACGAATCAATACCCGTTAATATAAAGGTGAAGATAAACCGTTAGATCACTCTATGTCTAGAACATATCATGGTTTCCATATTATATAAGTACAAATTCATGCTAATGAATACTCAAGAAACACACTTTAGCTAAAGACACATTATATGAAGTTGATCTTAACAAAATCCTAGATGTCTAAATATAATAACAACCCACTTTAAGAACTACTTGAGATAGGATTGAAAGATTTACAAAAGTGACACTATAGGAGAAGGAAGGAGGCATTAGATCCTATCCCCCCTTAATGAAAAATTCTTGAAATCTTAACATAGATTGAATTTTAGAAAACTTCGCTCCTATAAGAGACTTTGTGAAGATGTTGGAAACTTGATCATCTATAGGGAGAAATAAAACTTCGAAAATGTAATATTGAACAAGATTTTTAATGAAGTGCATATGTTTCTCAATGTGTTTGCTGTGCTGATGTTGAACTGGATATTTAGTGCACTCAATGGCACTATTATTTCCACACCAACGGGTAGCTGGGTGTTGTTTCTCAAATCCAAACTCTAAAATGATCTATTGAATCCATAGGGATTCCTAAGTTGCATTAATTGTGGCTCGATACTATGGTTTTGTGAAGAAAGAGAAATAGTTTGTTGTTTCTTTCAATCCCAAGTGTCAGGCCCAAAAACAAGAGTGAAAAAAAAGCTACAGTAGAATTTTGATTATCAGGATTGCTGTCTCAATATGAATAGGTGAAACCAACCAACAACGGAGTATCCCTTGAACTATAATGAATCTCAAACTGAACTATACCCAAAATATATTGAAGTATCCTTTTTTCTACTTCCCAATGAATTTCATGGGGTGTTTGCATACACCAGAAAACAAGACCAACATCAAAGGTAATATCAGGATGGGTATGAGTTAGTTTAAGAGACTACCAATGAGCTAATGTTACAAGGTAGAAACTAATTTGGGTGAAGTTCACGTGGCAATAAGTTTGACTCCAAACTTGAAGCATTATGGGGTTGAATTACAATCATCCATGTGAAAGTGTTGAATAAGATCACACGCATACTTATACTAAGAAAGAAAAATTCCTTCTTTGGTTTGCATGACTTAGTGCAAATGTCCTATTCCTATCATTTCAAATTTATTCTTAAGTTCATATTTCACATGGGTTAAAAGGTTATGGTCACTACCGGTAAGAATAAGTTCATCAACATACAACACAAGGATTATCAGATGCTTTCCTACTTTCTTGGTATAGACATTGGGGTTAGATTGACATCTAGAAAATCCATTGTCAAGGAGAAAGCTATCCAATTTTAGCATACCAAGGATGAGGAGATTTATTAAGGCCATATAGAGATTTCTTAAGGCGATATACAAGGCTAGAGTAATTTTGAACATATAAAAGAGGTTGTTCCATGTAAATTTATTCTTACAAATACCAATGGAAAAATGTAGAATTGACATCCATTTAATGGGCCTACCATTTATGTGAAGAAACAAGGTAAAGAACAAGGAAAATAGAGTTCATTTTGGTGATAGGGACAAAGGTTCCATTGTAGTCAATTCCTTCAACTTGGAAAAATACTTTGGAAACTAACCTTTCCATAAGTCTTTAAATATTTCCATATGATGCATACTTAGTTATATATACCTAGTTACATTTGACAAGTTTTCTTCCTTTCAGAAGAGGTACAAGACCCCAAGCATTGTTTTCCTTTAAGGAACAATATTCTTCATCCATATCTATGTCCCAATATGGATGGATTGTATATTCCAGAAATGTATATAGATCACGACTCTCTGAAACTTGAGCCAAAATAGAAGAGCCTCGATGTAAATGTGAACATGTTCATTCTAAGCTCCGGCTTCACCAGGAATATCACTAGCTGATTCACATGTTGTATGGATCCATCAAGGAAGTAGTTGTGTTGGTGAAACTCGAGGAAAATGAGTTGACATAGGTGGATTTTCATCCTCACTATCATAATCTAAAGAATAAGTGAGAGTAGGAACACTATAAAGGAAGATGGGAGTAGAAGATGGAACAAGCACCAGAAATAGCTCGTAATTCACATATGCCATAAACATGGAATTAGGCTCGCATGCCTATATATTTTCATTATATTTAACATCTCTTCTAATAATTATATCATTGGAATGCGGTTTAAGAAGTATATAACCTTTTACATATTCAAAATATCCAACAAATATGCACTTTTCACTATTAGGAATCTTTTATCTCCATTTTTCATTAGGAATATGAGCCCATGCTTCACTGCCAAACAAACGGAAGTGGCCGATATCTGGTCTAAATTTTACTCCATGCTTCTTGCAGTGTTATATTTTTTAAAGCCTTGGTGGGAGTGTGATTACTTATGTAATTTTCACAGTTAATGGCTTCAACCTAAAATTAAAGACTTAATCCCTTATCTTGGATCATAAAGATATCCATTTCTTTTAATGTGCAATTATTTCTCTCAACAACACTATTTTGTTGTGGTGTATATGGAATAGTATATTGCATCTGAATTCCTTGTGTAGTGTAGTATTTTGTAAATTTTTTGTTTACATATTTGTTTCCATTGTCCATTGTTAACTTGTGTATTTGTGTCCATATATTTTCTCTACAAGGGACTTGTAGGAAAACAATTGTGAAAAACTTCATTCTTATGTTTTAAGAAACAGACTCGAGTGCATATGGAGAAGCCAATGAAGGTTCATAAATACTTGAAGCTAGAAAAAGAAGAAGAAGGAAGTGGACCACACAAATTACTATGAACAAGTTGTAAGGGGTTGAGGTATGTGTAAGAATTGTATATTTAGAAGATGAATCAAGGTTGATGTTGTGCTTCTTTATTGCTGCTTGCAAGGATTCCGTATTCTTGAAACACTTAGATTTCACATGACCATGTTTCTTGCAATTTTTTTAATGACACTTAATATTCTTACCTTTTGATTATGTTCCTTTTTCATCATTGGTAGGATGAGTTGGTTGAGAGGATTTAGGAGCTTTGTTTTACTTATTGTTGCGAGGTTGTTTCTTATTGTTTCTTATTGGTTTTATTATTGTTCCATTAAGTATTTTCCTAATGTATTGATAGTGTTGATGAATCCAATATGTATGAGCTTATCATTCTCTCTAATCAAGGAATCAAAAAAATATTCAAGAGTGGATTCTATATAGTTATTCTTCATATATTCTTTCACGGAGTAAAAGGTAGATAGAAAAACAAATTAGGTAGGACCAAGCTTGGAATTAATATCATAAATATGTTCCATTTTTTATTTAGTTATTTTCATCCTTCAACTAAGGTTCTAAGGGTTTTTAATTTAGATAAATAGTCTTGAATGCAATTAATATCACTTGGATTTAAATCAACCAACTCATTTCCAAGATGGCAACCTCGAATCTCATCATGTTTATGAAACATAGTTTCCAATATTCCCCAAGCCTTATCTGGTTCATCAATTCCTTTAAGGTTGAATCATATCTCATTATAAATTGAATTCTTGATTAATACACGTAATTCATCACATTTATTGGCCCATTTGTTTCTTATCATCATTAGTGGGTTCAATTTCTTTTCCCAAGGTAATCCGGCAAAGTCCCATACTTTGTAGAAAATCCTCCATAGGGGATTTCCATGAGAAGTAGTTGGTACTTGTAAGAAGAATATCACATGGAGTGGCAATATTGTAATATGAAGGTAATATGGATTCAAAAGAGGAAATGGATGGTCTATATGAAAAGACCTGAAAAAATAGTTAGTTAACAAAACAACATTATTAATGGACTACGAATTCCAAGGTTATGCCCTTTTAAAGAAAGTAATAAATGGGAATCAAGGGGCCATGTTGCAGGAAATGGTTGATCCATATGATGATGACAAAAAAAACGCAGTAAATAATTCTCCCTACCAACTTTGCTTAAAATATCACTTTTACAAATAAGTTTCTTAAAAATAAGTGACCCACTTTATAAAACATGTGGTAAACACTTTTAAGATGTAAATACTTTATAAATTAAAAGTTACATGAAATTTTATAAAAAGTAACAAAAGGAAAAATTTGAACCCAATACCTCTTACTTTTTAAAGTAACTTTTAACCAAGCGAGCTAAGCAAAATATTTAGTAATACTGTGGGGGAAAATGGGGTTGTTGTTGGAGAGATTTCCCACCTAGGAAACCATGAATATTGGCCTACAAGACACTTTACACAACCACACAAAAACAAAAAATCAAAATTACAAAACTAAAAATTTTCAAATTTGGGGTTAGTCCTTGGTTATCTTACCCAAAAAATGTATGTTTTATCAATGTTTCTGGTTTACCGAGGTCACACAAGGAATATGACAAAGAGCATAAGTAGTCAAGAAAACCCTTTCCACTATATTTATTCTTTGTTGAGTTTGCATAGAGCACACAGCAAAGAGCATTTGTAGATAAAAAAGGTAGAATATGGTAATACAATAGAAAACTAGGCTAAAATACGAAAGAATACAAGAAAACAATTTAAAAAATGAATAATTATAAACAATATACCTCTAAATGTGTTAAAATTCTCGTATCTTGGGAAAACAAAAATATTTTATAGTTAAAATGTTTTCCAACCAAAAGAAGTGCTCCAAACACAATGGAACATATCTCTCAACACATAAATGTACATAAATATCAGAAACTATAAATTCTTTGATGCATACAACAACACTGGTTGAAGATCTTGATCATCAATGAAAATTTAACTTCATAAGAGATCTGATACCATTTTTGAATAATACAAGCAATTTCAAAAAGATCAAACACGTTGAGAAACTAATCACACAAATATATCATAGATCAATATAGTGGGTTTTTACGTGGTTAAATCCTTTGAAGAGGGAAAAAATCCATGACCCTATCCAAATAGATACTTGATTCAATATATCATGCAAAGTAAAATTAATTCTACATATGAGTTTCTCACTACCGATCATCAAGAAAATGACCCTCCATGCTCTTTAAGTAGAGTTCATGGACCAATCAAGTGTTAATCCATGGATGAATTTCCATCAAGGTCAAGGTGAATATGAATCGTTAGATCATTCTATGTTTAGAAATGCATAAGTACAAATGCATACTAAACAAGCACACTTTACCTAAAGACACATTATACCAAGTTGATCTTAACTAACTCCTAAGTGTCTAAATATCCTAACAATTATGCGTGTTGCATGTAAGGATTTAGTAAAGATATTTTGAAGTCCACAATTGTCCTAAAATAAAGGGGTGTTTATATGTAATATCAACACTTTATAACCATGCTTAGTCTAGACGAGGCTTATTTCGTAGTTAAATATGACTTTCGTCTACGTCATACAACTTTGATAGTTCATTTGCTGTTGTGCTTTACTTTTTATTCATTTATAGTCCATTACAAAATTCTTTCAATTTTAGTTAAATATTATATGCATTCATGTTGCATATTTGTCCATATACAACTCATTTTCCTATTGGTCATGAGTTTATTACTCTTATACCCTTCAATACATGGTCTATTAAGCCCTTTATATAGAGCAACCAATACCCAATATAACTAGATCATCCTCTTCACACTAGGTTTAATTATAAGATAATGGTACTAGGTTTTATATTATAAACCTTAGCACATAATTAGAGAAGGTTCCTATACACCCCTATTTATAGACTACTTCTGTAGTTATTATGAGCATTGTAGCATCTCCCCAGAACTTGACCAACTGAGTAGCTACTATACTCACACAAAATCTAGATACAAACGAAGTACTTATACACCCTCCTCTTATTATCATCCAACTTGGCCAATCTACAGATCATTCACCTATTGGTCATGCTTTTCTTACTCCTCCTTATTACAATATTGACACTATTGCATATGGTGGCGCCTCTACTACTACTTATAATGCTTATATTTTCATTCATATAGTAGAGAAGTAGCTAGTATATCCTTCAAGAAATGTCCCACTGAGCCTTTTATATAGAGAAAAAAACTACCCAATGTAACTTGATCATTCCCTTCAAAACATGTTTATTTATAAGATATTGATACTAGGTTTTATATTCATAAACTTATCACATAATTAGAGAAGGTTACTATAGTCCCCTCTTTACAGACTAATTCTCTAGTTATTATGAGAATTTAAGCATATCCCACAAGCATGACCAACCAAGTAACTATCGTACTCAAACAAAATCTAGACCCAAACCAAGTATGTATACACCCTGCATTTTTTATTAATAAGCTTGATCCATGTACAATCCATGATCCTATTGGTCTTGCTTTTACTACTCATTCTACAATTGACATTATTGCATATGGTGGTGATTCTAAGTAGTAGTAGAATGACCATTTATTAGGATATGGTGGCTATAAGTAGGCCATTTATTGAATGGATGTTAAAATATGTAAGGCATATTCCTTCTATGAAAAGAAATCTGATCTCAACAAGGTAGTTGGGAGATAATGGCTGTTTGTTTACGTTTGGAAAAACATGGTGAAAGATCACTAAAGGAGAGCTGGGAATAACAAAGGGAGATAGGTTAGGTACGCTATATTTATATGTACTCATAATACTAATTATTCTATCTCTATAGATTCCATAGAAACATGTACAATGTTGTGGCATCATAGGCTTGTCCAAATGAGTGAGAAGGGGATGCAGATTCTCCACTCAAGGAAATTGCTTCCAGATCTGAATCCAGTAAGTTTGGAATTATTTGAGAACTATGTTTATGGAAAACATAAGAGAGTTATATTTTTGAGCGTTGGGAAACAAAAGAAGAGTGAAAAGTTAGAGCTTGTGCATACAGATGTATGGGGACTGGCTTAGGTACAATCTCTTAGTGGATCTTGTTATTATGTTACTTTTATTGATGATGCAACTATAAAAACATGGGTTTATTGCATTAGCCAGAAATATGAGGTGTTTTCTAGTTTGAAGAAGTGGAAGGATTTGGTTGAAAATGAGACAAGAAAAATGTTGAAATGTCTCAAATTGATATTGGAGGTGAATACTGCAGCAAGGAGTTTGATAGCTACTGTTCATACAATGAGATTCTTAGAGAGAATACAATCCTAGGAACACCACAAGAAAATGGCGTGTCAGAAAACATGAATAGGACGATCATGGAGCATGCAAGGTGTATGATATTGCATGGATGGTTGCACTTACAATTTTGGGTTGATGCTGTAGATACTGCTATTTACTTAATAAAGAAAGAGCCTTAGAGCGCTTTGGATGGTGGAATTCTAGAGGAGGCATGGATAGATAAAAAGGTAAACTACTCATTTTTGAGAACTTTTGGTTGTGAATTATTTTTCCATATTGATAAAGAAAATAGAAAAAATATTGAGGCTAAATCCAAGAAATGCACCTTTATTGGATATGGGGTTGATGATTTTGGTTATCACTAATGGGATTATGAATATCACAAAATCATTAGGAGTAGAGATGTAGTATTTAATGAAAATGTTATGTACAAAGAACAGTTGTAGGGAAAGAAAGAGGAAAGGGAAAACATAGAGTACACAATGATTTATGAAATCGAAGAAAATGAAGTTACAAAGGTACCAAAAAATCAAGAACAACAAGAGGTACCTCAAACTCATGCAAGTGTAAGAAGATATACCAGGTTAAGATGAATCCCTGAATGATTCTCTCCTTCACTGTATTATTTATTGATGACTAAATCTGGTGAACGAGAACGTTATGAAGAGGCAATGCAAGTGGAAACTAGAAAGAAGTGGGAGAAATGAATGAATGAGGAGATGGAATAATTGGTGAGAAATCAAACTTGGGATTTGGATGAGTTTCCTGTGGGTAAAAGAGCATTGCAGATTAAATGGGTTTACAAGTTGAAGGAATGGAGAAAATAAGCGGTATAAGGATAGACTTGTGGTAAAGGGGTTTCCACAAAAGAAAGTTATGGATTTTGATGAAATATTTTCCCCTGTTGTTAAAATGATTTCAATTAGGACTCTTTTAAGTCTAGTGGCATTAGAAGGTTCTCATATTGAACAATTATAGGTAAAAAAACCTTTCTCCATGGGTATTTAGAGGAAGAGATTTATATGCAACAACCACAAGGGTATGAGGTCAAAGGGAAGGATAATTTGGTTTGTAGGTTGAAGAAGATCTTGTATGTCCCGAAACAAGATCCAAGGCAATGGTATTTGAAAATTTGATAATTTTATGACAAAACATGGTTATAGTAGATGCCATTTTGAACACTGTGTTTATTTGAAGAGGCAAGATAGTGGAAGGTGTAGTATCTTGTTATTGTATGTGGATGACATGGTTGTTGCAGGGTCTAACACGCAAGATATAAATGCGCTCAAAAGGAAACTAGATAAATAATTTGCGATGAAGGATTTAGGTGCTGGAAAATAAATCCTTGGTATGAGAATAACAAGAGACACGAAAAATCGCAAATTGACATTGTCTCAGGGTGAGTACATAGAAAAGGTGTTGCAGAGGTTTAGAATGAATAATTAAAAATCAGTTAGTACACCTTTCACCAACCATTTCAAGCTAAGTAAGGATAGGTATCCCAAGACAAATGAAGAGATATAATACATGTCAAAGGTTCCCTATTCATCGGTAGTTGGCAACTTGATGTATGCCATGGTGTGCACAAGACCAGATATTGCACATGTTGTGGGACTTGTGAGTAGGTATATGGATAATATGGGTAAAGAGAATTGGAGCTAAGTATAGTGGGTTCTTAGGTATTTGAGAGGTAACACTTCTCATGCATTATGTTTTGGAGGTTTAGACATTGTTCTACATGGATTTGTTGATGCAGATATGGCAAGTGATAAAGACAACAAGAGGAGAACCACAGGGTATGATTTTATTGTAGGTGAAACAATAGTAAGTTGGATTTAGATATTGAAAAAGGTTGTCGCACTTTCAATAATGGAAGCATAGTATGTTTCTGCTATGGAGGATAGTAAAGAGATGATTTGGTTGCAGAGGTTCATGGAGGAATTGGGTAACGAGTAGGACGGTAATAGGTTGTACATTGACAACCATAGTTCCATTTTTCTTGCAAAGAACTTAAATTTTCATTCGAAGATTAAACATATACAGCTCAAGTACCATATCATAAGATCTGTTCTAGAAAATGAACTGTCAAAGTTGGAAAATATACATACTAGCCAGAATCATATAGACATGTTGACAAAGTTAGTAACTGAAGAGAAACTGAGTTCCTGCTCAGTTTTCATTGGTCTTCAAGCATGAAGGTGAAGATGAGAAATTTTCGAGGTCCAAGGTTTATAACATAGTCTAGTGAGTGCAGTAGTGGTGAATTTCTTGTGATTAGTCTCTAAGTGTGGGATTGATGGTTATGGAGGTTGATTCAAAGATGTTATTGTTTCAGCCGTGTTTGGGTCCCAACACCTAATGGGGGTGTGTGGTGGGGGAGGCTTCTTCCCACACTATAGTTGTCAGGGGAGTCCAGGGGGGGTGCGCCAACTATTTTGGGAGCCCCCCAACCTGGCGGGGGTTTGGGGGAAGCGCCCTCGTCGTGAAAATTTTTTCCTTGTAAAATGTTGTAATTATAGAGTCATGACTTGGTCAATAATGGGTGATCTACGGGCCAATGGGTTTGGGAATCCCATCGTATTTTACCATGGTATTCCCTTTATAAAAGGAATGCATTGTAATACGAATGTGTATTGTATTGTAGCATTGTAAAATAATATCTGTGATTGTGTGAGAGAAACTATGAGAGAGTGAAGAGGAAGTGCACCGAGTGTGTTGCAAGTTGCATCCATTCATTTTGCTGGATGGTATAATAATAAAAAGAATGGAAATTTCTGTGTGGACGTAGCCCATTTTGGGTGAACCACGTTATGTTGGCGTTTCTCTTGTAATGTTTTATATGTTTTAATATTTGCATCTTGTTTATTGTTATTTCTATGCGATCATGTTTTTCTAACAGTAGCATCTCCCAAGAACTTGACCAACCAAATAAATACTATACTCACATATAAACTAGACCCAAACCAAGTATATATACACCCTCCACCTTTTATCAATGAACTTGTTCATATACAATCCATGCTCCTTTTGGTCATGATTTTGTACTCCTTATTTCAATATTGACATTATTCTATAGGTGGTGCTCTTACTGCTACTTATAATTCTTATACTTTCATTATGATAGTATCTAAGTGTTATAACACTGACTGACACCCCAGTGACCCTAATGTCACCGTGGGTGAACATAATTTCATTAGAGCCTCCCAAAAACCATCCAACTATCCATAATGTGGATTCGAATGTCCCTAATAAATTCCAAGGATTTTGAATTTCATAGTCAATGTCAACCCAATTGATGGTCATCACTTAAGAAGAAGGGTTTAAGTTCATTCCAACTCATTTATTTTTAAAAACCACCTAATTTGGATCCCCACATGGATATACCTCTATGAAGGTGCATGGACACACACTTCTCCCTTTTATAGGGTGCATGGGACTTGGAAAATGTGAGAAATATAAAAAAAACTCATGAAAATTCATGAAATATGATAATTGAAGCGCCAATTCCTCAGTGGAAACCAACCAAAATGACCTCCTAACATTCCTAACTATTTCAAAAAATTAATAAAATGACATCTATTGGAAGAACAAGGGGGTTGGAGATTAAAGATAGAGAATGCATAGGTTATGCTATTGGAGGAGGTTCCCTTTTCTTTTAAGTTTTTATGTTGTATCTACCCCACTCAGTGGACCTAATTCTTGTGTGATTTTATATTTTGCATGATGAGGTTTTCCCATGGACCTTTCCTATATGTGAAAAGAGGATTGAAAGAGTGGGACTAGTACATGTGAGTGGATTAAGGGTGGTAATAGAACAATAATCTAGATTCCTCCACAACTGTTGAGCCACTCATACATACTAGTCTCGCTCTTTAAATCCCCTTCTCACATGTGGGAGAGGATACAAGGAAAAATTTTCATTCAAAAGATAATGTTACTCAGACATAAGGGCCACTAAGTGGGGGAAAGACAACAAAAAAATCAAAATGCAAGGGAAATTCCTTCAACAACATCCTTTGTGTTCTCTCTCCTAGATCTCTGATCCCCTTCTCCTTCCAAATGATGCTATTTTAGTAAGTGTTTGACATATTTACGATGGTTAGGAGGTCAATTGGGTTGTTTTCCACTAAGTAACAATTGCTTCAACTATCATAGTTCTTGATTTTTTTTATTATATTTTTTTCACATTTTCCAAGGACCATGTGTGGTATATAGGGGAGAACCACATGACTACACACCTTTATAGAGGCAGAGACATGTGGTGCCTCAAAATATATGTTTTCAAAGAAGAAATGAGTTGGAAAGAGCTTAAAATATTCTTATGAGGTGATGACCCTGATTAATTGGGTTGACCATAACTATGAAATTCAAGGTCATTATAATATATTAGGGTATTATCTAATGATTATTGATACTCAGATCCAAATTAGGGATAGTTGGATGATGTTTGGGAGGATCTGATTCCATTAGGGTCATCTATGTTCTCTTAGGGTTGTTAGGGTACCATTAGGGTCATTACGGTACCAATTAGTGCTATAACACCAAGTATCTTCTATACCCTTGAATAAACATCCTACTAATCCATTTATATAGAATAAACACTACTCGCTGTAACTATATCATCTCCTTCTTACTAGGTTTATTTATAAGATATTTATACTAGGTTTTATATTCCTTGTTGACCCTAGGAAAGGATAGTCATAATTTTTCTAGGAAAGATGAATATTCCAGTCACAAGACGAGAAAAAGTCGTGACAGAAGGATCCGTGACAAAAGAAGAATAAAGCAAGTAAAAAAGTGGAGTTTGACTTAATTTTGGTAAAGAGTTAGTTAGACTAAAAGCTTGCTCTTAGGAATAAATCATGATTGTAATTTGGGACGATAGTGCCTATTTTTAGATGTAATGGGATGGGTTAAATTAAAAGGAAAACATGTCAAATAATAGTTGAGAGTTAGTCTATAGCTAAATCAAGAAGGGAAAAATATTATAAAGGTTCGATCCAAGTTATGTGTGGACGATCCCCGACTAAGGTGCAGATGACCAAAGAAGAAAGCAAGAGTTGTAAATAATAAACACATCGATCCAAGATGTGTGCGAATGGATCCATCATAGAATCCATTTAGAGATGAAGAAAGAGAGACCTAAACAGGAGAGCATGAGACAAGAGAAGAATACATGAATTTTAGAGAATATCAAAAGAAGAGTTTGCAGGATTAGTGCGCAGACGAAAGGTGCTAAACCATTTCTCATGTTAGATGAAGAACACCTTTGTGATTTTTTTCGGGATGGGTTTCAATGTTATGTATTGTCTCTGTGTGTCTTTAATGTCTGTTTTTATGTCGAATGCATATCTATGTGAATGAGTCGAGAAGATATAGTGAATAAACTTAGCTATACAATGCGCACATCTAATGAGAAATATGTGCTAATTATTTATGGTATATGTTGATATATATGTCGATGGATAAATAGAATATAGTTGTGAATGAATGTATGAGAAATAAGTCTATTTATGAGTTTTAGTCGAGTGACCTGATAAGGGTATGATAAGGAAATCCCCCTCATAACTGTAGAAACCTAGTTCTGATAGTTCCCATAAGATATCTCAAGTGAGACTTCATCTTTGTATCAGGTGTTGCTAATGGATTTCTCCTTTGTCAGGCCGATATCTTGGGTTTTGTTGATGAATAAGGGATCTATACCTGATTCGACTGAAAGTACACCAACAAATGGTTTGTTTTCCGAGACCTGAATCATTGTGATGGGGATATATTTCAGAACTTGATGAAACCTGAAATTCAAGATTGTGTTGATTATAAAGCACTAGAGTTCACACAAGAATAAAGTAAAGGATCACGATAGAGCCTGGTAAAATGGTTGGAACAATACATTTACATAGACATACATGAAATTTTCTTTACCGAATTTCCCATTGTATTGCATGAGTGTTTGTAAAAGATAGCGACCCATAAGAAATTTTTTTAGGGTGGAGAACCTATAGAGGGGAGTCCTCATTTGATCCATCGGTTGAAAAGAATCAGTAATCCTATATCTAGGGATTCCAACTTCTAGGTTGATAGTATTTTGGAGTGATATATCATAGAAATTGGATTCAACATGATATAGTTATACATCAAAGCAAAAAGAGAATTTATCCAAGGACTGCGACGTCATTATTTGAAATATTTGAAGATTTCGATAAAGATGGTGATATGTGAAAAAGGGATCCTAAGAATGGAGTTTGACAAGTAAATATTTGTGCATGGAGAACGTGGATAATGTCGCATGAAAACTTGTGAGTAGAATGGACCAGAATAAACTCAAAATGTTTCCTATTGATAACGAGACTAAGCTAGAAGGTGGTCTCTTGAGAAGTGGAAGAAGATTTTGGTTGGGAAAGAAATGACGGACTGCGACCAAGAGAGGAAGTTGCAACGTGAATGGAAGAAGGGAATATGAATTGGGACCACATTGTGACAGAGAGTCTTGCGATGAAGAAGAGGAATATCAACTTATATCTAAAACCAAACAAGAGGTACTAGATCCATATCAAGATTACGACATACCCGTGACCCTACGTACATCTCTAGAACCTGAGGTAAGGTTTAAAAAGACATCACCTAGTCGGTTTTTCAATCATACTAACAGTAATAGTGGAAACAACAGTCAAATAAGTTCTACTAGTTTGACAATACCAAGCGTAAACATAATGGCAATAAATGATATAAAGTTGCCACTACTTAATGGGAATGGGTTAGAGGACCTTGAGCAACATTGGTTTCTATGCGAATCTATATGGATTGTGTGATAGGTCCAAGATGAGGCCATAAATAAATCCCATATGATAATGACCCTTAGAGGTTGCGTGGTTGACTGGTACATGAAATTCTATGTGGTTCCAGCAGGAATCCCTAAGAAAAATTTAGATCAAATCCAGATGAGATTGATAGATGAGTTTAAGAAACCTAAATTTGAGTCGCAGTGTGTTACAAAGTTAAAATAAATTAAATAGTTTCCTACGAAGTCTATTTGGGACTTCGACCAAAGATTCAAAACTTTAATGGATAAAGTAAGATTTCAGATGTTAGATGTTTAAAAAAAATGGTTTAATGCAGTGATGCTACCACATATCTGTGTTACTCTGATGCAACAGAAAATTGTATCACAAGACGAAGATCTTGAGCTTGCCATAAATTTAGAATCTTTGAAGTTCAGAGAAACTGGTGCAGGAATGATGCAGAGACAGTCGTACCTTGCTAATATTAAGTTACAAATTTGTGATATCAAGAAAGGGAAATAAGTACAAGAGGCAATTTGGTGCACACGACGTAGAAATGAAGGCTACCCTAAATATTCCTATCCAGTCTTCATGAACTATCTTGCATCGGGCGCACCAAATTTTATAAATACACAAGGGATTCCTTGGTGTAGAATTTGTCAAAGCAGAGGACATATGTCAGAAGAATGTTTAAATTTATAGAATATAGTAAGCACACTAACTAGTCTATATTGCAAATTTTGTCGATCATTCGGACATAATGAGAAATATTATAGAGCATATCAACTGCTATAGGAAAATACAGTTGGCACCTACCTAATGAAGAATGGCGAACAGATGTAGGATAAGCATGCTCAGGCTCAATACCCACAAGCTCAATACCCACAGGATCAATATCCTCAGAAATGATACCCATAGGCACAATACCCTCAACTAAGAGGAAGTAGAACTTTTAGAGGCCAAAGATAAAAAGGAGGATTTGGTTGCAGAAGATGCCAAGTTATGTGTTATAATTGTGGATAGCTTGGACATTTTTCTAGATATTGCAAGAATCCTACGTTGACCTGTTCGTATTGTAAATAATTGGATCATACTTTTGAGGAATTCCCTCAGTTGGTTGCTAAGTAGCAATCTAGGAATGTAGGAAACCATAACCCACCTCAGAATGCTAATACAAACATCCGAAATATTTATGTTGAACCACAAGAACCGAATCTTGTAGTGGTAACAAGAGGAGGTGCTACAACTAGAGTAGATCAATAAACACCATATGGAAAACTGACAGTGCGACCGGCATAACAAAAGAAGACATCGTTTGATTTCCAAAAGGAAAAGGAGGTATTCTTGGATGCTTTACATGATTCAGTTGACAAAAATTAGGCATCGACTTCTACTTTTGTACCAAATGAAGTACCAATATTAGATATGCCTAAAATATTCGAACACCTATTTCAAAAGAAACCGAAAATAAGGGTTAATAAACTGAAATAATTCTTTAATTTTTTTAGCATTAATAACAGATAAATATGCTGTAGCAGAACTGACACTTTTAATAAAAGAACCTCAAGTAGATGTGTGACTAGAAAGGAGGGCTAACCACATTGGGAAAATATTGAAAGCTGGTTGTGAACTTAGAATGACTACTCAGATAGGATATTATGACATGGACTATATTATTCTAGACTTGGGTTTTGATGTTAACATTATTATTAGACAAACATGGGAAAGTATGGGAAATCCGAGACTAGTGTGGTCTCCTATCTAGCTAAGATTAGCGAATTAGTTGAAGTTGTTTCCTATTGGTCGACTGACACAGGTTCCTCTCAAGATAGAAGGACTCAATACTTATGTATATTTTGAAGTGATAAATCTTGCTGATGATACAAATCCTCATCCTACACTTCTAGGGATCAAATAGGCCATTAATAATCAAAATATTATCAATTTTGAGAAGAGGATTTTAACATTTGTGGATGTAGAATTATGGGTGGTTACACCAATTCATCCTCTAGAAGGACAGAGATACGTCAAACAGGTGAATAGTGAAGGACAAGGTGGATATCTTGACCATATCTACAATATTACAGATGCAATGAATTGTTATGTAAATCTGATGATCGATGGAAAACTTAGTTTGCGAAGCGTTAGTTCCTGCATATCAGATTCAGGAGAAGTTCCGGAATACTAGAAAAAATGATTACATGAAGTATCCATAAGGAATTGTGCAATAATTACAAAATTAGTGCGACGGGTAGGCATTGAGGTATGTGATATGCCTACCTATGAAGGTTTTCCTAACCTAGAATCTTTTCTTATAGAATTTTAAGAGAAAGTAACATAATCTTAGTGCTTGTTAGCTCTGGACTTTGCATTGAAGGCTACACCTAGAATATGGCGGGTTGCAAAAAAGTAGATTATTTTATAATGGACGCAATGGAAAATATTGCTTGAAGTTAGATTTGGAGAAAATATGTTCTACATCGGTATGAAATATACAATACTAACAATTCTTGTCGACCATATTAAGCATTATCACACGGCATGGGATATGTCTCCATGACAGGAATGGATCCATGATTTTATACATACTTTGGTCATGATAATGAGAAATTGGTATACATTGGTTGAGATGAGATATTAAGGAATAATTGAGTGGGAAGAGATAGCTTCCAGTTTCACCCATA
Source organism: Pseudotsuga menziesii (assembly GCA_001517045.1). Taxonomy (NCBI): domain Eukaryota; kingdom Viridiplantae; phylum Streptophyta; class Pinopsida; order Pinales; family Pinaceae; genus Pseudotsuga; species Pseudotsuga menziesii. The sequence continues at coordinate 525,583 of LPNX010617991.1, read as the reverse complement.
GGTTTCAATTTGCTAATGATAATCCTTCAATTGATGCTGCTCTACAAGTAATCAAGGCTAATATATTTGAAGATATTCCAGTATCAATGACAAATTTCCATCAGAGCAGCGTGACAGTCCCACATTATATGGAATGCTACAATGTAACAGGTGAACCTGATGATGACTGTTAAGCCGCAAAAGACAACATTTTATTCATTTTTTATATACCATTTGTCACCTTATTCCTATCTAATCCTTCCTTAAAACCATTAATATTCACCACTTTCATAATAAATATGGGTTTATATTATCATTTTCCAAATCATTTATTTTTGAGTATTTTGAGTGAATTTGTGGTTAATTATTGAGAAAAATAACATATTTTCATTATAATTTAAAGTTAGGTGAGTTTGGTGATGTTTACAGGTGTATCTGAAGACTTTAATAAGCTCAAAAGTGACCACCTAGCCTCAGATTCGAATTTCATCTTCTAGATGTGAGCTAACTTCAAGGAGAAGATCATGGAAATGTGGAGAGAATATCTCATCCAATATTTGTTGGATAATTTTGAGGGATGAGTTGTAGATTTGTTGAGTATTTTGAGGGATAAGTTGAGAGAATAGTGGATCTATAATTAAGATCAGTTATCTTGAATTCATGTATAAATAGGAGGGCTCTCTCCTCATTTTGGTTAGAGGCCTCTCTAGTGGTTTGGTAGTAGAGAACTGGTTCATCTTTTGAGATAGTCATGGATTTGATCTTGTTGTAATATATTTCATGTTTTAGAATAGATATTTTGATCTCTTCATATTTTGATGTCTTGTTTATGAATTGTTAGCATAGATTTATCATTAGCTCATTAGTTAATGTCGATTGCTTTATACCAGTTTATTTCATGCATTCTTATGTTATCTTAAATTGGATTTATTTCCTGTAATTTCTTGCTTTCCTAGATTAGATTTATTTACATGTCATTTCCTGCTTTTGCAAGTTTAATTCAATTTCACTTATAGATTAAGTTCAGTGACACTCTTCCCCTGAATATATTTTGTTTGTACCTCACAAGTTTACGCTCTCTCTAGGTTGACAATTAAATCATTGGAATTTTTATTATAATTTGTTTAATATTTTCCCCAACATTTTGGCATTGTTTCCGGGGAGGTGCTAAAAGGGATAAGAGTTTAGATAGATAGATAGTTCATTTTTTTATTACATAGAAATGGGGAGAGGAAATGATAAGACGCAAGGACGAATTCACTACGTAATTTCCAGGATTTCTGCGGTGTAACAGCCAGACGCATCCACTTTAGTGGGTCGCCCCAAAGCCTTGATTGTTGTTCTGCAAGCGTGCTTATTGTTCTGCAAAGTATTTACTTTTTCTTGCAAGTGTGTTCTTTCATTTTCTGCAACATTTACAGTTTTGTAGTGTAAATTTTGGATTGCTTTTTGGGCTAGCCTTTATTTCATGCTAACTTGATTTTAACGTTGTATCCGTTCATTATTTTTTGTACTAACCCATTTCGTATCGTGCTTTTTGCATTCGTCATATACTTGTTTTCATTTTTCTTTTTAAGCATTTGATTTGATTTTAGTAAAATGTTGAGCATAAGCCTAGAGCAGCTCACTCAGATCCTCAAAAAAGCTGGGATCTCCTCTTCTCAAGAATAGGAGATCTTGATAGTATTCAAAGATGTAAGTACTCCTCCCGATACAAACAAGGAAGGATCGACATTGGAAGAATCACGCATATGAGATGAGGAACATCTGTTCGAGATTGAAGAGGGTGAAGAAGGGATCTTGGGTGATCATTATGCAAATGAAAGTTGCATCAAAAAATGTTTCCAAGTAAGTATTTGGTTATATCAGTCTTGTTTCTATTTTTACTTTGATCTACATTTACAATCCTTAGTTTCGCATACTTTTGAATCTATTAGATTTCATTTTGCAAAATCTTATTTAAATATTCTTTTATTGCTTTTACATGTATGGTTCCATTGGAAATTTCACTATACGTAAATAATTGTAAATTTCAATTAAAGTAAAGTAGGTAGATTTAAGTTTTTGTTTTATAATCCAAAATTAGCATGTATGATACTTTCATTTTCTTTAATGTTTCTATTTACTAAAATGTTCATTTTTTCTTAATTACTATTTTTTAAAAATTTTGAAATCTTGATCTCTTTTTATTTTGAATTCTCATCATGCTAAGAATAAAAATGTATTAGGAATTAAGGTTTAGAAAATAAAACAAATGAATTAATAAAAAAATTAAAAAATAATAAGCAAACAAATAAATATATACTATTTTTTTAATTTTATTTTTCTATATAGTTTTTTCTTTGATTATTTTAATTTAAAAAAAATAAAAATAAAATTTAAAGTAAAATCAAAATCTTTACCCTTTGATTAACACCTATTTTTAACTTGGTTAAGAATGAAAATCTAATTTACATCTAGGAATACCTTGAAATAAATTTAAAAACTTTATCTATTATTATTACTTTTTAAATATATAATATTTCTTAATTAATCTTCTAATATTAGTTTTTTAGTTTTAATAAATTAATTTAACAAAACTTAGTAGTAGTAGTATTGAACATACGTACATAAAACCTTAAATAAACCCATGTTTCTTTTAATTTTAATTTCAATTTCAATAAAGTTAGTAATATATATGTTATTAAATTAATCAAAAATTTCAAATTTTTAAAACAAACCTAGAAACTCTTAAAAGTCTTTAGTTTTACAATTTAAGTTAGTAAATATATGATAGTTTTTTTTAAACTTTTAAAAGAAATAATAAACATTATATTATATATTAAAATAATGCAATTTCTAAAAGCATTAATGTTAATATTAAAAAGGAAAATATTTTAAAAATTATATAAATAAAACAGAATGTTCATCCCTCCATCTGAAACCTGCAAAGGCAGGGACTTTTAGCCTGGAAATTGAACCTGCAAATATCCTTTCATGCAACCTGCAATAAAAAAAAACCAGAAAAATTATTTATAGAGTCACATGCACCCTTAAACAAATACATTAGAAAACACTAATTAAAAATAAAATAAAATAAAACCTTAAATAACAAAACTGAATAAAACTTGTTTTTGCTAAAGCAAAACAATTTTAAACCTACGCACCAATACCAATATTAGCCTTCATCCTTCCGTGGGAAATAAAACAGAATCAAGATTTGCTTACCTATCAATCTTTATTGATGCTACTGTTGCGAATTCATTCTACGTGGCCATCTGACGCCTTTCAACCTCAATCGATCTAAGAAAAATATCCCTGCAGATCGTTCCAGTTACCCAAAGATTATTTTGATATCTTGATTGAAAAGCTGTATGGGGAGATTGACTAACAGAGAAATATTTTGCAGAGAGCCAACCAAAACCATTCTTTTGTTAGCCTGAGAATCCCATCGATCTGATATAATCCATTAAGGTAGATTCATCCTTGCATATTAATCAAATCCAAAGTATGTCCTCTACGGTTCAATATTTCTTGTTTGATTTATTGCTACAGATCCACAGATTTGGTGGGTTTTTCCTACGATTCCTAAGGAAAGTTGAAGTAAAAATAAAACTAACTCCTAGAGACCCGTTTAGTCACGAAGAAGGTTGTTTGTCATTCATTCGGTATTAGATTGATATCTAGACTGATCCTTTGTGGTGGTTTCAAATACATGCAGTTCTTCATGCATTAGTCAAGAAATCACCAACATTTTGGCGCGGGCTAATCAAACGGATCCTCTTAGTTAGCTTATTTTTCGCATAACTACCCGAAGTTGTGAATCAAGTGAAAGTCTGTATTAAATGAACTTTAGTTTCTGGTAAATATTCCTCAAATATTGAGGAGGCTTGTTGCTATTATCTAGGTATTAAGAAGGGGGCATACATGAATGAGTCTCGTCCTGTGTTGCTAATAATAGGGTGGCCTAGCTGCCCTTGGAGCTTCTAACAGTATGCCTTTCAGGCTATCTCTTTTGCGGAACATGCAAAATCTCTCCTTGAAACATAATAAGAAGCAACGTATCTCCTAGCAGCCTTTTTTGTCACGGTTTCCTTTCCAGTAACATATTTCCAGACCGAGAAGCAGAGATAGAGGCAGTTGAAACAACGACAGTTTATCCGGAAAGCTCCATGCACCACCACACCTGGGGTATTCATAAGGAAAATAGGACATTCTACTTGCTTGAATGAAGAGAGAGGGCAGTTTGATCACAAAATGGACAGTTCGGTGCGTATAATCGAGAGCTGTAGCAATCTTTTCTTTATGATTCGGGCAATCAGTAGCGATCAACCAACAACTTCTCAACAAAAGCTATTATGGGTTTCCCAATGAAAGCTCCAGTGAGTAGCCACTCTTTGTTTTATTATTATTACGAGTCCTATAAATTATGTTCATAGATAATATAGTTTTATGATATATTCTGTATAGCAAATTCCCTACACTTCCTATTACCTATAAAGGCCCCCACATCAAAGACAAATACGAAGGTAGAAGCACGGGCACCCCCTTTAGTGCAGTTCCATATCTAAAAACCACCCTGCATTCCTTTCAGTCCCAACACCCCTTCGTCTCATTCCATCCATGGCCAGTTACGAGGTCCTTAGTAGCAGAGCGGGAGTTTGTGCAGCAGTTTTAGTTCCGTGCTCGGATGGAGACCCAATTATAGATCCATTACCACAAAGTCGCCTATGTTTTTTTTTTGGGGAGGTCAATTCTATAGCTAGTTACGGATCCCTTACTTACTCTCATGCTTATCCCGTTTTTACCCGAGAAACAACGGGACTAGATACAACTATACAGAGTTTAAGTTATTGCAAGCACATCGATAGAGCTTTAGGATTTGCGATGGGTACCAAAGCCAATTAAATCAATAGGGGATTACACATCTGTCCTATTTGTTTTGGAACTATCAATTCTCTATAATCATTAGCTGCTCATTACCATACATAATAACGTTATCCATTGCTCATTAAATCTCGAAGCATGCATCATATAATAACATCACATATAATTTCCCTCTCTGATGAAGCTTGGAAATAAAATTATTATTATAATTGAAAACCATCATTCCACTCATTTTAGTTCTCCAAATGCTGACTATAATAATTGGTCGTAGTGGAGATATGCAATCCTAACTTAAATATGTAGATCTATCGATATGCGATGCAGTGAGAGAGTTTCTTAGATCGATACCCAAAGGCAGCAAGATACTTTATGTTACTCGATTTTGGAGATTACATAGTAAATGTATTTCCCAAGATAGACATTTGGCACTCTCAACTGTGACTCTCTCTGCCACTAATACACCAACCAAATAATGTGCTCCTCCATTGTGACAAATCCAGGGACCACGCGACTAGTAAATTTATGCATCCAATATACACCAGTTAATACCAAACCAAGTCAGGGTAAGCATAATTGTATTTCTCAAACAATAGTCTTCTCCTTAGTCCAGCGACCCCATTCAACGTGGGTTTATCCAAGTGAAGGACGTGTAACACCAAACTGGCATCTAGCGCATTTTCTATTTTATAACCATTGACATCTCTGTTCTTTGCCATGACTATAGGGGCTCCTTATTATGAGGTGTAAGATACTAGGGGCTACAGATTCGGAGGCTTCCTCATCCTCTGCATCATCCCACACTCCAGATGCATCTCAGGGTAATCTCGTCCCCTTTAAAAACCAATAGCGTATATATTTTCCTTCTTTTCGCCAACAATGTTTCGCTATCTCTGCACGCCTTTGTTGCCGCTTCCGCCATTTATTTTAGGATCCCCTCACTGCTCATGTAAGCAACTTAGTACATTGAATTCGCCATCAGGTCCTCCTACCATTCCATCCCCACATAGGACTTTTGATTCCATCTCCATGGGAATTGAAAGCATTTCCCACTCTACTATATATTATATATAATGACTCATCTTGGTTGAATCTGTTTCCATTTCATATTTATTGATGTTCATTCATTTGGATCAATATTGTAGAGCTCATAAATGAAGGATGCATAAGTTTTTAAGGAAGGCTTAAGATCTGAAAGTTAATGCGTATGCTTAAAGGAACGCCCAGTACATGGTGATAATTTGTAGTCAAAAAGTGGGGCTTCCCCGGGCACTAAAGTTTACATAGTATGCTATTCTCATCCAAGCACTACATTAAAGTCACAAGCGATGCCCAGATGTCAGGTGCACCTTCCTGATGTCATTGGTACATGCATGGGATTTATCGGAGGTGCACTTTATTTACATGAGCCACGATTCGCAGACCCAGGTTTTCCATATCCAGATGACATTTTTAGGACGAGGCTATGGTGATTAGAGTTGTCTTTTACAGCGAAAGTCAAAACCAGATATGGAGATAGTGACTCGAATCTCAGGACCTGAATTCGGTTATGTAACAACTTGAAAGAGACCATACTTGCTTTGCTAAATTGGAGCATGTGTACACTTTATTACGTAATCTTTTCTCATGAAATTCCATGCGGCCATGTGAGCTTGCTTTCCGGTTACTAGGTATTCAATCACTCCCTAATAACTCTAAGCCTTTGTGATTCCTTCGAAACATAAAGAAAATAGAGATAGATACTCGCTGTTTCAGAAAATTCGAGGAAGATTGTCATATAGAAATATATATAGCATTGACGGATTTGGAATAAGTCTAACAACTGTACGGAGCATTTCCCGAAGCTCAAATGCTGACAATAATTTGTTAAAATGCAGTGTTAAAGAGATCTTTGACGTTCATCTGAGTCAATTGGATGTTTATAACCCATATATGAAGAAGATAGAAAGTTTAGCATGTAAGCATTATAATATTCAATGAAGTAGTCAAAGTAATTAGTAGTCTAAATGTAAACGTTATAAACTCAGTATAGAGCTATATAAACGTTTAAAAACAACAACATTACTATATTGAAATGATTTATTTTTCAAAATAAAATTTATATTATTAAATTAAATTAAGGTTTTGATTATTTAAATGAATATTATCAAATTAAATTAGGGTTTTGATTATTCACTTAATTTGAGTTTTGATTATTTAAGTGAATGATATACATTAAGAGATCTATCTCAATACCACAATCATAAATATGTTCTTCAATATAATTAAACCATATTATAGTTATTCTATGTGGTCCACTAACTATGGAATATGAAGCATTGGAATGCAAAGGGTATTCCTAGTTACACATTCTGTGGGAAACTGTGTGAAGCGAGTTGTCCTAATAGTGGCCTCAATTCTTTTCTTTAGGACACCAGTTTCTTCTATTAATGCACTTGGAACTAGTATTGCACTTGCTGGAGTTTTTGGATACTCAAGGACAAAGCAATTGAAATCGAAGTCCAAATCAAAGGCAGATTAAGGCTTGCTCAAGTTAGTAGAGAGCTTATTAGCTTTGGGCATTTGAGGTTGAGCACCAAGAGATTGAACATGAGAATTTGTACTTCTTTGTATCTAGAATGCAAAGTAATATTGCTCATGGAATATAACATTACTTTCTGCCATTTATACTCTAAAAGAGTCACTACACAATCATGTAAATCATTTTATGTCACGTATTCTCTAAGTAGTTAACCTTGTTCGATTTTTACCTTATTGATTACATATCCTGTTTTTGAGTATTTGTTTTAGCAGAGGACTATCTTATTCATTCATAATTGAATGTAATATTGTTGCTAGTTTAAACAAAACTATTAGTGATTTTTAATTTAAAAAAAACAATAAATAAAGGGGTTTTGTAAATATTTGTTTTATTATAACAACATAAAAATTAAAAAAATCTATATATAAAAAAACATTAGGTGTTGTAATAATAATCAAATATTATTATAAAAATGACACAAAATTAAAAATACATATAAATACAAATTAACAATAGGTAAATAAATAAAAAATAAGTATAAAAAGTAATCCAAACAAAACATAAAATAATAAAATTAATATGCGTCTTTGAAATTGAAGGCCGTTGTTGTCGCAGCTACGCCTTCTCTTTAATTTTTATTTTTGCACAGTGGGACCTGGCACATCTTCAGTTGGAGGGGGGGGGGGGGGGGGTTATCTACATAATCACTGAAACTACTAAATTTTAAATAGAAATCGCTTATTTCGCACACTCCTCTCTAATCTAGATCATTAAGATAGTCTTCTTTTAGAGGGGTCGACCACTGAAAGGGTCGACCCTCTCTCTCTGTCGCTCAATCATTACATAAAGACGAACTTATCTTAAAAAGTATTAGTTAATAAATAAAATCATAAAATTTTAAAATTTTAAATGAAGTTAGAATTTTCTCAAAATTTTATGATTGTTGTGCTAACTTGTTTTTTGCAAGTCACTCAGAAACATGTTTTGACAAGAAGCGTTGCTATTTTTAGGTATAAGAGCATTTTATTTATCTTAACTTTTTGTTCAGCACATATTTTCCTATATTTTCAATGCTCTAACAAGTTTGTGTAGGAAAATGCTAAGCTTTTGCAGATTTAAAGACGAACGAATGACATGTAGAAGTAATTTCCAGAATCGCATAAAATTTTCAGAAAAATGTTCCAGTTAAAGCTTGAAGGAGTTGAGTTTCCCTTGTGTATGTCATGACATTTGCTGCCACAAAGAAGCCTTTCAGAAACCAATTACGCCATGTGATGATTACTTACCCTTTTCCCTTCCAAGATTATCCATCATCCATATCAGAGTCTACTTTTCACTGCCTTATATATTATGATTTCTCGCATGTCTACCTTTCTGAGTCGCACACATTTTTAGTTTATATTTTTTTTCCTTTTGACTAAAACCATTCAGCTTCCTTTCCATGACTACTTTGCTTTGTTATCCCTATCATAAAAACTGTTTGACCGTGAGATCTTTCATCTATAGGCCTACCACTCATTATGTACAACTCGTGTTGACTGATGTGGGATTCCTTAAGGCCCACCTTTCAACAAGTATTGCCCCATCGACCTTAGCACCTTATCTGGGATAGAGACTAAAGTTCATCGTTAGTACCTTGAGGCTTGCATGCCTTAATGGAAAGTTTTCTTACTGAAAATCATGGGAATACATCAATGTCCCTTGACGTTAGATCTTGCAAGTGGCTCGACATCAGCTTATCTATTCACACTTTGCATGATGTATTTGGGTACCTTGGCACTCATTGACATCAATGTTGAGATTTCCTCGCATTGGTTAACAACATTCATTAATGGTCGATAATCCAATGACTTCTTTCCATGTTCGACATCGACACATTTATTCGCATGGTAAGAATTGTACCATCGAGTTCTGTAGCAGGTGAAGACTATATACTTTTCATGACATCATCAACAGTTTTACATCAGCATACTTCAGCCATATGAGAGTACCGCAGTTCTACTTTCAACTCTCATCTTCTACTTCATCCAACCAAGCAGCAGTTCATATCCTTCACATTCAGTGGCAGTATCAGCCGCATTCCTATTGCATAAGTCCATCAACTCTTTGGGTAAGTGGAGGTATGTTGTTTTCTAATATTTAATCATGTAATTCCTTAAATGCTAGAAAATGAATGAATTTGGAAAATTCCCTCATTACATTCCCTTTCTCCTTTTCATAAACCTAATACATCTTAAGTTGGGGGGGAACTATTCATTGCCATTTTACATATTCATCATTTTATTTACCCTTAATCAACATGTCTTTCCCAAACTAAGCTGTAAATATTGGCATGATTCATAACATTAATAAAAGACTTTCTAATATACATTGATGGTTCATCATTTCTAATGCATAAAGTTTATATATTGCAGCAAAAATACAAATAAAACAAGCGAATGTTGTTAACACAAGCACCGACATTTGTTATATTTATGGTTGTCACACAAGAACCAACCATAAGGGAAATTTCTGCCACTCATGCATTTCAAATCATGAAATGATTTACTATTACATACCATTATCATGTAAATCCCAGCTACAAAGCCAAAAGTTTTAAAGAAAATCAATGCATAGTTGCATGAGGACATGCAACCAGTCAAGTTGGGGGGAATGTTGAGCCGCAAAAAGACCACATTTTATTCACTTTTTATATACCATTTGTCACCTTATTCCTATCTAATCCTTCCATAAAACCATTAATATTCACCACTTTCATAATAAATATGGGTTTATATTATCATTTTCCAAATTATTTATTTTTGAGTATTTTGAGTGAATTTGTGGTTAATTATTGATAAAAATAACATATTTTCATTATACTTTAAAGTTGGGCGAGTTTGGTGATGTTTACAGGTGTATTTGAAGACTTTAACAAGCTCAAAAGTGACCACCTAGCCTCAGATTCGAATTTCATCTTCTAGACGTGAGCTAACTTCAAGGAGAAGATCATGGAAATGTGGAGAGAATATCTCATCCAATATTTGTTGGAGAATTTTGAGGGATGAGTTGTATATTTGTTGAGGATTTTGAGGGATAATTTGAGAGAATAGTGGATCTGTAATTAAGATCAATTATCTTGAATTCATGTATAAATAGGAGGGCTCTCTCCTCATTTTGGTTAGAGGCCTCTCTAGTGGTTTGGTAGTAGAGAACTGGTTCATCTTTTGAGATAGTCATGGATTTGATCCTGTTGTAATAGATTTCATGTTTTAGAATAGATATTTTGATCTCTTCATATTTTGATGTCTTGTTTATGAATTGTTAGCATAGATTTATCATGAGCTCATAAGTTAATGTTGATTTCTTTATACCAATTTATTTCATGCATTCTTACGTTATCTTAAATCAGATTTATTTCCTGTAATTTCTTGCTTTCCTAGATTAGATTTATTTACATGTCATTTCCTACTTTTGCAAGTTTAATTCAATTTTAGTTATAGATTAAGTTCAGCAGCACTCTTCCCCTACATATATTTTGTTTGTACCTCACAAGTTTATGCTCTCTCCGAGTTGACAATTAAATCGTTGGAATTCTGTTATAATTTGTTTAATATTTTCCCCAACATTTTGGCGCTGTTGTCGTTGAGGTGCTAAAAGGGATCAGCGTTTAGATAGATAGATAGTTCATTTTTTTATTACATAGAAAGGGGGAGGGGAAACGGTAAGACGCAAGGACAAATTCACTACAAATTAACAATACACAAAATGTTACAGGTCAGATTGTGGTGGCCTAGTATGCATGCCGACGTTAAAGATTATTGTCGCAGTTGTGATATCTGCCAAAGAACTGGAAATCCGTCTCAATAATATGAAATGAAGCTAGTACCATTGATAAATTTACAAGAATTTGGAAAATGGGTTGTTAATTTTGTTGGACCTATTAATCCATCCGAAAAGAGAACTATGCACACTGCATTATCACTGCAACATATTACTTGACCAGATGGGTTGAAGCAACCCCAATAAAGGATTGTAATGCTACAACTTCTGCAATATTTCTATTCGACCATGTAGTAACCCATTTTGGATGTCTGAAGATGTTGATAAGTGATCAAGGCACACATTTTTTCAATCAACTAATTCGAAAGTTAACTAAATAATTTCAAACTCAGCACTTGAAGACAACTCTGTACCACCCACAAGCAAATGGTTTCGTCGAGGCATTTAATAATATTGTGGAGAGTGCATTGAGAAAGATATGTAACATTAAAATAGATGATTGGGATTAGAAAATACCTGCAGTATTATGGGCATATAGCACTACCTGTAAAAAGTTGACAGGATAGACTCCATTTCGACTGATTTATGGACAAGAAGTTGTTATCCCAATGGAATATATTGTACCCAGTCTAAGAATAGCCGTGATTACTGTGTTGGTGCTGTTGAAGAAATATTCTTGTGCAATTAGTAGAGTATCGTTTCATCACAAGATATCAACAAAATGTCAAGAAGGAGCGACATAAATCTTGGCACGACCAACACATTTAGTGTAAGCAGTTTCAGATTGGGTACCTTGTGCTCCTCTACGAGAGTAAGTTTTTGAAGCATCCTAAAAATCTTTGTTTACATTGGCCATGGAAGTATATTGTCATTCAGATAATTAAAGGAGGAGCAGTGCAGTTGCAGAAATTAGATGGTACACCTTTCAAAGGGATAATGAATGAAAGTTGGATAAAACCTTATTAGGATAGATGTATTCTAGTCCATTAATAATTTAATAAGAGAGCAAAAAAAAAGTGGCAAGCTTATGAGTGTTATTTCTGCCAATTTATGAGTGTTTTTCAGAAAATTATGAGTGTTTTTGTAAAGAGAAAAATTAATATTGCAAAGTATAGAGTGCTAGAATAGACAATGGGTCTTTAGCATAAGAGACTTTATATCACAAAAGAAGAAAAGTGATGCATACTATCTGTTTGTCATAAAAGAAGAATGATGTCGGAGACTATATGCCCGTCACAAGAGAATAAATGCTGTCGTATGATGGATTTTGGTCGCAGATGACAGTTGGATGACATCTAATATGAAGTAACAGAAGATGTTGGCGGCATGTGTTTTGGTCACATCTGCCATTAATCCACAATAACTACCATTGAAATAACATGCAAAGTGATGATTTGGTTGTCGGTTTCCATGAAATGATTAGAACTATTTATCCATGTGACATAAATCGCTGCCACTTTTCCATTTATTGAAAAATCATGTGAAAGAATGACTAATCAAAGGAGTAAACATATTTAATCTTTGCACTGAAGCTTCATCATTTCAATGCATTAAAACTGATTCTTGCGTTGAAATGTATGTCTACAACTATTGAGCCAAATATATTTTCACAAAGCATGGATATTTCTGTCTCAAGCACAAGTACCGTTCAAGAATCAAGTCTTGAGATTCCCTCACCTACACCAATTATGGAATATACCGTATAATTTGTTTCACAGTCACCAAGAATTGCAAAAGTTGTTTCATGGTCACTAGTAATTCGTGAAGTTGTTTTACGACTAGAACCACTGACCCATCGAGAAAGAAATGCTCTAACCCTAGAACTAGTCACAAAAATGGAACAACACCTCCACCTAACGGTGAAGCAATAGGGTTAGTTTCCATGTTTCCTGACTATGTTCCACCAATATTAACTGAAGCACCAAAGGTTAGTATGGGTAAGAATGCAAAGTATCAGTTAGTATCACCTTCCATACCCTAGGAGTTTGGGTGATGATGAATATTATACCCAATTTGTAGAAAATGGGATTCATCGACCATGACCTACACAAGTTCCCAGAATTTCCCATGAACATATATATGATTACTATTAGGGAAACTAAGGATGACCGATTCACATAGTTCCGATGGAATGGGCGAGAGGATTGGATAAACAAGGATTGCTATGGCTTATGCATATTCCACACTTTGGCCGATCGATATAAGTCAATGCATGTGTAAAACAACTAATGGTGTGTTTTCATGGATGATGTCTATGGATTGATAGGAAAGTATTAGTAGATGTCGAGATGATAGCATATATCACATGAATTCCCCTTGCAAGAGTCGACCTGAAGCCATTATTCACTGGGAAGGACCAGGATACAATTTTGTCGAACATAATGAAGGAGAAGTATGATCTGACAAGAGATGAAAGAGGATTTTCCATCACCTCCATCAAGGACACTGCCATTCAGTTCACAACCAATTTCTTGTCTAGCAAGATTCTATGAAATATGTGATCAAACCAGTGTACAATAGGCACAATCGCTGCATCAGAGTAGTGGGTAGCTGGTTTCCATATGAACTGGGAAACATATCTTTTGAATGAGTAAATAGTTGATTCCATAGATGCACAAGATAAAGGTAATCCATTTAATTTCTCATGGATTTTAATTATAATATCATTTTTCGCATGGGAAGAACCACCAGAATACCAAGAGGTAGATATTTCCATACCATTCAGAGGATCCAGATACCAAAATATATGGTTTGACAAGGAGAACTCACAATTATAGAAAGATAACAATATTGAGTTTTATCTATAAGCAACAACACTTAGACATTTTATTAAGAAGTAATCAAGAATAGCCTAGGAAGATTTCAAACGATTTAAAAATATTATAAGATTTTCAATCGAGGCACACCATATATTTTTGCAGGACTAACATGACCCCCGGGACTAGTGCTTAGTGACGGAATTTCAACTATACACTGAAGAAATTAAAGCCATTATTCAGGACTGGCTTGAAGAATGGAAAGTACCTGCCATAGAGGATCAAATATCTATGGAAGAGGAACCATGAAAAGATGAAACATCGAAGAAGAAGAATGGATATCAAGCAGGAGATCCACCAGCTGAAGATAACCCAAAAATATCTCCCTCCAACAATAAATATGATTCCAGCGCAACCCCAACAGATCTAGAGTTGGGCGACAAGAGAAAGCGCTCAGAAAAGGTTGAGAAGAGTCACTAGAGATGTTTGAAAAAACAAACATTTTTAGACTAGGTGTGGTTGCCAAGAACCTCTGCAACTAAGTCACAGAGTTAGAATCAGAGATGAATCCTAGTATACCACCGAAGGTACCGTAAGTGAATATGACATGACAAGGACTTGATGAGAACATTACATCTTTTTACATCTTCCTGTTTTCCTATTTTCTACGATGAGATATGAATGAATGAATACTGTATTATGATGTTTATCTCTGTATGATGCAATGATTTCCTATTATGAATGATTCTATGTTGATTTATGCATTGATATTTCTGATACGATCTAAGTGTGTCGATATGATCCACTGAGTGGCAATATGAAACTATGAATGTATGAACCAATGCTTGGATCTGCTAAGTAATGCTGTGATAAGTTGAAAATAGATGCATAACCCTCCTTCTTAATACAAAAACTTGGTTCAGAGAGTTCTTCCTCAAACATATCAGGTGAGACCTGATTTGCTCTACAGGTGTTGATGGACAGGGTAAAACCTGTCTGGGCCAGTGCTCAGAGAGATCGCTATGGTAAGGGTGTCATAAAAGAGTGAACCGCTGTCAACGAATCTATGTCAACAAGTGGTTTTGTTGCCGGGACCATAGTGCATGGAGAAGGAGGACATGTTGTGGCATCTGACGAGGCTATAATTTGAATATTGGCTCAATCAGAAGGCACAGGAATTTGTTGCGAAAGAGAATTAGAACCCTGGAGTAATGACACATAAGTGGCTAGAAAGGAACTTGTATACCTATATCCACACGAGTCCTTCTTTTCTAAGTTTCTGATAATCTTGTATGAATGGATGGCGTGATTGACCTATTGGAATACAAATTTTCGAGGCGGAGAACCAACTGGTTGGACTCCATAGATGATCCAGTAGTTGTAGGAGGTAGACAACAGAGCGTCAAGGATTTTCGAAGTCTAGCTTGACAACATATTGGAGTGATGCATCACCGAGTTCGGAGTCAAAAAAATAAATTCTTACAGCAATCCGTAAAGGGAGTTCTTCAACGGACTAAGAGGTAGGTTTATGTTATCATTGCAACTATGAATTAAGATGCTCATTTGTGAAAAAGGCATATTGAAGATGAACTCCTACGAGTAGAGACCTGATGTGTGGAGGCTACGGATATCATGGAGACGAGGGTTGGATGGAATGATATGGGGTAAATGGATGTAAGTTATGATGAAACTATGAGGGAAGCATATGAAGGAAATGGTCTTACACGAGGTGGAGAAAGGTTTCAGAAAGAGAAGAGGAAGAGGACAAGAGAGAGTCCTTCTATGAACAAAACACGAGGCCACGAGAGAATATCACAAGGGACTAAGCAACCCTTCAATGATGAAGGAGATGATCAGGCTACCCTCGAGCCCTAGGAAAGTCCGATCCAGAGAAGCAAAGTACCCACAACTCCATGCAATGCTCCTCACTTAAGAAGAAATACGAGTTCGAAACCAACTTGTACGATGTGTCAACAACACTCTAATAGTATCATAGAAAAAAATGTAGGAAGAAGGCCCATGATGGCAAGCGATGATGTAAATTTACCCCTGTTTCATGGGAATGGGACCAAGGATCCCGAGAAATACGAATTTTTGTGTCAAGCACTATGGAATGTCATGCAAGATCAGGATGATGAAGTTAAGAAGGTCTAGTTGGCGAAAACCCTATGATGTCGCACACTCAACTGGTTCATGGAATTTGTGCAAGTTCCCAAGGGGATTCCAATGAAGACTCTGGATGAAATCATAAAAGGATTGATTGAAGAGTTCAGAAAACCGAAATATAAGGCACAATACACGATAGAGTTGAAGGAGATTAAGCAATATCCAAATGAAACTATTTTGGATTTTGATCAGCTATTCAAGACCCTGATGGCAAGAGTCATCTTTGACATTAGTGATGTTCAACATAAGGAATGGTTCATCGTGACACTAGTACCACATATCAGAATTCCTTTGTTGCAGCAAAAGATTGCAACACAGAACGAGGCTCTGGAGATCGCGATGAAATTGGAAGCTTCACCTGTTGGTGAGATCGGGGTTGGTATGAATCAAATTCAATCTCAATTGGAAAACTTGATGATCTAGTTGAAAGATATCAAGAAAGGGAGAGAGCTTCACGAAGAGATTTGGTGTACTCGATGTTGGGAAGAAGGACATCATAAGGATCAATGCCCAGATTTATGAAAATACCTGGTGTAGGGAGCTCCAAACCCATTATGTCATGGCAGCATGCCATGGTGCTGCATCTGCCAAGTCCATGGGAATCGACATGAGGATTGTACGTATATGCAGAAGATGGTCACGAAGCCGACAAATTTGTATTACATATTTTGTTGATCAGTTGGGAATGAAGATAAGGAATGTTGAGCATATAATTTGATTTAGGAGAGGACGATGGATTCAATGTACTATGTGAATGGAGAAGAGCATCAAATAGTACAGTCACAACAAAAATCGCAGGTGGTACAACCAACATCTCAACCACAATTTATACTGAAACCACAACCGTAGTTTATTCCACAACCACAGTTTGGTCCACCACAACCGTAGTATAGTTAGATGCAGTATGCTCTTCAGAAGCCACAACATACTCAGCCATAGTATACCCAACCTTCTCAGTATGTCCAATAACATCTGAATCCCTGCAGCAACAACAAGTCAATGTATCGCAATATCTTCAGCAAGGAGGATTTCATGGAGGATTCCGAGGAGGACGTGGTGGAGGTTTTGGTCGAGGAGGAGGATGAGGTCGCAGAACAGTACCATTTTATAATTGCGGAGTACTGGGACATTATCAGAGATATTTCCTAAACTTGCAAGCACAATGTACTTATTGTATTGTTATGGATCACACTATTGAGAATTGTCCACAATTGATCGCGAAGTGGCAAGCAAGGAACATTCCGCAGTTGCAGAACCAGAGTCATATCTAGAACCAGAACTAGAACTAGAACCATATTCAGAATCCAAACCAAAATGCGAATCAGAATTTGAACTATCTAGTGAATCCACCACTGAACCAGAACCAAGGAATGACAATTGCAATGATCTCAACAGAACCCAGAGTTCAGTCTGCTGATGTTGCTGTAATCACTTGCGGAGGCACGACGACATGAGATGATGGTATGATTACACAAGTCTGATTGGCTGGGAAGAATAAGGTACAATTTGATATCGACACTGAGTGAGACACATTATTTGAGGCGTGGGATGCAATAAGAAGAGATCCGGGTATGTCACATGTTTACGAAATACCACTTGGTTTTGATTCTACCATGGTCACAGAACCATTGCAACAACATGGTACCTTGAAAAAATTCAATGAAATTTGTCTATCATTGCAAAAATACCTTGATGCACTTACCAAGATTGTGAATCTGTTGCATCAACCAGAGAAAGGGCGAAGGGAGTCTTCTATGAACTCCCTTCACAAGAGGAAAAAAGGAAAATAAATGAGGATGAATATTCAAATTAGGGTTTACGAGGTAGATTCAGTTATTCTGGATCTAGGCTCAGATGTCAACATTATGACCAAGCAGTCATGGTAGAATATGGGGATCCCATAGCTAGTTTGGTCCCCTATGCATCTACGACTAGCTAACCAGTCCAGAGTCACACCAATTGGGTACGTTCCATGGCCAGAAGTGGAATTTGAAGGAATGAAGACTTATGCGGACTTCGATGTGATTGAATTTGTTGATGGTGGAAGTTCATATCCCACACTGCTAGGGATTGGATGGGCCAATGACAGTTTGGTGGTGATCAATTTCAAGAAGTGTGTGATAACTTTTGAGAACCACGACATCAGAGTCATAGCTCTAATGGATCCAAAAGAAGGAAGAAGGTATGTTGAACCCGTTAAAGAAGATTTTTTTGGGGGATGGGATCATGCATAAAACATCTTAGAAGATTATATCCAGCCTACTATTGATGGAAAGTTGGGATGGTGAAGTTCCAGCTCCACATCTTCGGACTCTGACGATGCTTTAGAAAATTGGCAAAATTAGATGCACGGGGTATCACTTTGGAAGTGTGGTTTAATCTCTCAATCGTTGTACCGAGTCGAAACTGAGACTATTGAGTTGCCATTATATAGGGTATTTCTTGAGTTTCCTGAGTATCTTGCTGAATTTGAAGATAACATGTCAGAACCACAGAGATTGTTGGCACTGGATGAAGTGTTGAAGGCTACCCTAGCACGTTGGTGGGTGACACATAAGAAGTCGATCAATGGGTGGTCGCAGTGTCACAGGTTGATGAAGGTTTGCTTTGGATAAGCAGAACAATACCACCTAGAGAGGTATGATGGGTGGAATGATCCCAATGCTCATCTTCTTGCATGTCACATCATGTGGGTGTCGCGACCAAAGGATGAGTGGGTACATGCTTTTGTACACATGTTCGATGAAATGCCATGACTATGGTATGTATCGGCTGAGTTGCATAGAGATCACTACCTGGTAAGAGTTATCAATTTTCTTCAGTCACACCTTCAGTTTTGCAGATACCAATCCAACCATTCATAGAGCACTTTATCATATCCACGACGTTGTTCTAAAGCTAGTTCTAGTCACATATATGGTGGAACCAAACGAAACACATTCGATGCAGTCGATGATGGATTGATACAATGTGATAAGAGGTCCTGATGATGGTGACAACCCAAGGAACATCAATATTCTAGAGATAGAAGGAAGTTGAAATTTCACAGCACCTGAAATATCGATGGATCAAATGAATCAATCATTAAAAATTTGGAAGGTCAACATTGGGACAAAGGAGAAACTGAAGCTTGCAAACATTGGGGAATAATTGTAATGTTCCCAAGTCTGATATGCAGACCTTAACACTAAATAATGCTGCAAATTAAATAAAAATTCAGATATGAAATTACAACCACTCAATGAATCTTCAGACTAGGTAATTCAAGGTGTTTTGTTGGGATATTTGTAGATGAGGGAGTGTTGATCCTAGTTTTGTCACCATTTTCGGCTGGTAAATTACACTTTTTGACATCTATTTTTTCATCTTCTTGACATATTTTTGTCATACAGCTTATCATTCATCCTTAGGTATGAATATTTTTGGATTTATGCAAATTCTGGTTTATTATTGTTATTTCATTATTTTATTAATTAAATTCGATGATATTTGAGAACATGTTTGATATATGTGTGAATTTTTTTGTAGGTTATGGTCCTTGAATGAGCCAAATATTGGACACACATCACGCTAGATATGCACATAGCACTTCCAACTCACCATCCAACTCATCGATCAGGGCGCACATTGTTTATGGCATATTCCAAAGCGTTAAAGCATGGAACGATTTTCAGTTGCTATGTGTCCACATGTCTGGATGATAGAATGGACCCTCATTATAGAAGGCTCATCAGCTTTCCTTCTCTTTTCAACACCATGACACAAGTCCAAGTCAAAGAGAATCCTCACGCTATAGCACGCGCAATGGAGAACCAACGCGCGAGGAAGAAGGAGAAGCATTGTGTGTTGGCATTCAATCAATTGTTTGTAATAATGGTTTATTGTTTTAGGAGCGGTCGACCACTAAAAGGGTTGAACTGATCATCCCTGTAAACACTATATATATTCGCCTCCAAATGAGAGCGTAGTTAGCTAGTTTTACATTCCGTTAGTTGATTTTGAAGAGAAACACTGTAATACTATTCCGTGATTTAATAGAAGTCACATTCCTGCTGTGTATATGGTCTTGTTCATGTAAGGGTTTAGTGAAGAATCACACTGATGATTGAGAGGGCCCCTCATCAACCAATGGTTTCATTCTTGTGTGTATTTTTGTCATCCCTTTCCTTGCAATTAGCATAGTTTCATTTCTAGTTTGTTTATGCAATTGAATTACTGTAATCGTTCATTTCATTATTTCTTGTAGCGTATGTTTTATTATAATGCTGTGTTGATAATATAGTTTCATTTCTTAAATTAAATAACCGGTTGCGCGCATAGTTTTCCTTTCGTTTCCTTTCCAGTGTTTTCCATGAGCTTATGATTTAAATTGATGTTGACAATTACACATAGTAGATTATTTTAATGTCTTAGAATCAAGTTGCAGTAGGTTTAGTTTTATTAAGTCTTGTCTTGTTATAAGTTTTCTTTGGTTATATTTTAATTTGTTTAATGATGCAATAGGTAATAATTTCCTTCTAATTATGAATTAGATTAAGTTATTTTGCTGTTGAATTCAATCACTAAGTAGGTCTACTTACTGTTCTTTATGCATTTTGTTTTCATGTGCACGAAATCAACTGATAATTAGAACATTTAGGATATTTTACACTGTTTTCTTTATACAGTCTGTCATTCAAATAGCCTGTTCATCCTGTCATTCATACCCACCTTCCAGTCTATTATCTAGACCTTCGTTCGACCTTTAGTATTCCCAATTTGTTTTTTAGCTTGTTTAAAACCTTGTTTCTTTAACTTTTGAATTATGTTCTGATTGTGATAAGTATATAATGGTTATGTTCATCACTAGGACCTTAGGTTCGATTATTTAAAGTATTATCAAGTTCCATCCTTATTCTCAACCTTCTCTTACCTAAATATACTTTGAGTTATGCTTTGTTTTGTTTCTTTTATCTATGATTCCCTTATTCAATACTGTTTCAATGTGTGGTAATTATATATTTAGTTTGGTTTTATTTATCCTTATGTATATTGAGTTTAGGGTTATACATGTTAAAGTTATAGAAAAGTATACCAACACCTTGTAAATTGATCATAGCAGTAGAATCTGTTTCTTTCACTGCGTGGTTACTTTGTAGAACATGATTTAAAGAAGTTATCTTTATCAAGTTTTCTACTTGCTTCTTATTAAAGTTATCTTTATTAAATTTTCTACTTGCTTATTTTTAAAGTTCTATTTATTAATTTTTCTACTTGTTTCTTTTATTAAATTGTCTACTTTTTTATAAGTTAGTTTCCCTTTGAAAAAGTCTTTTGCTTATGGAATAAATCATCATGTTTACTATCACTTGTAATTGGACATTCCTTAGTTTGCACATATTTGTAGAAGTTCAGTTATCTTTGATTCCATTTAGTTTCTTTAGTTCTTTTGAAAGCCATTTTGACACTACTCCTCCACTAGTTTCGATCACAGTAAATGCATATCTACATAACGATCAAGGAGAGTGGAACTAGTGTTACAGAGAGAAATTCCTATGGCTTGGGGTACCACAACAGACAACTTGACTCCAAAAATCAATCCTTTCCAATATGCAATAGAAATTAAATATCCAACACTAAAGGATCAGACCTCGTACCTTATTCCATACGGTTGAAGTAGATCCCCGTTGAGATTTCCAACTTCAGCTTGAATTCATAGATTACTTCCTCAACAACAAGTAAACAATACAAGTATACTATATATATTGGTGTTAGATCTATTCTAGCATATATAATCAACAATGTATAAGCATTTGAAAACATCCATGGATAAAATATTCATTCAAACATACATTATTCGACAGGAAAATATATTTCTATTAATAAAAATAAGAGATTACAATGGATACAGCCTCTATCGGCACATCTATGAGTCGGAGAAACTGAATACCCCACTTGGGCCTCCACCACCTCAATCCTCCATCTCTTGATAACAAGCTCATAGTAAAAGGCAAGATTGGGAAGAACACAAAAGTGCTCCAAGGGACAAAGGGATGCAGACTCAAGAATAAGTTCTGGCAACAATGGACTATAGTTTCTTTGCTCTCAATTCTCTCATATGCCTTCAATGTACCATAGAGTTCCTTATATAGCTTTTCAAAGGGGCAATGAAAGGTCGAATCCGAGCGATCTCAAGGCATAGGGAAGGCCAGGAGTCAAGTGAGTCAGATCCATGTCAAGGAAAACTCCAAAAGGATTTGGATTATGCACACATCTCAATGTACGCGGTTTTAGGGGTCAAACCCGCGTATATACACGATTAAGGGTTTAAAAGTTGAGTGTATCATTTTTCACATGTTTTTAGGGATGGTCAAGGAAACATCAAAGGACACAAAATCGTCCATGGGGTCTAAGGAGTCTGCAGAGGGACATGGGAAGGCCATACACGTGTGATTCACTTGGAGTGGTAAAATCAACTATAACAACTAGATAATTTAGTTTAACCATTATGTACATTTGTTACTTGCATGTATAGCTTAGTTGCTGAAATTTGTAAAAGTATCTCTAGTTGTTGTAATCTTGTTATAATGCCTTGTATAGTTTGTTTCGAAGTTGTTTATGAAGCTTTATAATTCTTAAATTAAGAAGTGGAATAGTTAATTAATAGGAAGTTTACTTGTTTATATCTTTACCTTTCAGTTCTTGCCTATAGAGTAGAGTAGTATACCTTGATACTGCTCTAGTCTAGTACTCTGTTTTGGTTTAATTACCTTCAAAGTTGAACTTTTAGGAGTTTGACTCAGTTTTTCATTTTGAAAGATATTTCAATATTTTTTTTGTTAAAATATTTCTACTACACCCTAGGGAACCCTCTACCTTCGCATATACTTTGTTTCAACTCTAAGTTTACCAACGTCAGTCGATAATTAAATATTAGGTGAATTAATTAAGACATTATAACACCCAACACGGAGTAGGCAATGGAAAAAAAGCCAAGATTAATTTCATAATAGTGAATTCATTTCTATTAATATATTTATATTGGGGACCATTCAGGTTTTAGAGTCTACTATGAGGAAACCTACTACTACGCTTTTGGGTCAACCATCAGTGAAATTCCTTCCGTACTTTCGACCAGGCACTTGGGGAAAAGTAAATAAGTGTTATAAGGCCTTCATACAGCATAAAATATTATTTGTGTTGATTCATAACATATCTGGAGATGTCTGGATAGTTTAGGGAAGAATTGGAATTTTTAGGCAATTTTGGCCTAGTGAGGCCCTGCGCAATGGAGGATCCAAAATCACTATAATTCCTAAAATAAATTATTTTATGGAGTTATTTATTGGTATTTGTGTCTATAATTGATCCATATAAACTTACATAACCATATTTGAATGGGTGAAACTCATTTTATAGCAGAAACTGCAAAACTAGTCAATTAAAACTAGTGTTCTAGCTAGGGCACAAGTTTAAGCATACATCTCGTAGAAGAATGAATTAAATGCAGAAAATGGCATATAATATAAAGTGATACATAATAAATGTACATATATAATCATTTATACTCATTCCCACAACCTTTTCCTACTCATTATTGCACTAGATTGATGAATTCCCCCCATTACAATGACAAATTAAGATTTTCATGAGAAACTGAGAAGTTAAAATTTAGGGACAGAATTATTACAACCTTATAAATATAAATGATATAGTTTATCAAATTTTACACATCATAGAGCATTTTATTTACTGACCATTACATAAGAAGGCTCGAAATGATGGGTAGGAGGCCCAAAATTAGGCATAAAGAAGACTGAGAGCGTACGTAAATCTTGGGCTTCACTAGAGCTCGACCTGAATGACATGGAGCCTGAAAAACATGGCTTTTAGGAACTTGATATTTTAACACATGTGATCCATACCTATAAAGAGAAAGAATGGGGGTGAAGGAGTGGGAAGGGAAGGTTTGGGGTTTATCTCCCAAGTGTCTGAGGCACATCACTCAGAAAGGCATGCTCCCATAAGCACAAATAAATTAACACATAAAAAAAACTAATACATGGAGCTTGAATTATGCTTTAATAAATATCTGGGTGACCTTCTTAGCAGGTAGAGGAAATAGGTGACCTGTGAGAGCAAGTCATCCTCATAGAAGCCCTAACCCTAGCCACATATGTGCCCTCCTTGAGTAATTGGAAAGTAGGGACCGTTGTGATTTGTTCTGCTATCCATTTCATTCATCGAACTTGGAAACTGCGCCCTCCTTAGGAGCCTCCAAAAAGGAAACTTCACCCTCCTTAGTCAATTGTTTCCATCTTTTCCCTATGACAAATTTTATGACTTTCCTTCTTTTGAGACCAAGTCTCAAAAAGGAAACTGCTCCCTCCTTAGTCAAGTGTTGCTGGTTTTTATTATGACAGCTTTTGTCATAGATTTTGGGCACAATAAATATTAATGATAAATAAAAATTAAATACATGCCTCAATAATGTTTATTTAGGAAAATTCTCCCTATGCTAATTAATTAATGCCTCATAAATAATATTTGGAAAAAATTCCCTAGGTGCGGTAATTAATACATCTTTGACCCCCCAATGTGTTGGGCATGGTTAACACTTTTATTTCAAAAAATATGGGGACATGACAATACTCCCCTCCCAAATATCCTTGTCCTCAAGAAGGAGAACTCTAGAGTGCTACAAATTTGTCCACCATGTAGGATAACTGGAGCATGAACTCATGTGAAAAAAAATAAGTTGACTTGCTCCATCAAGCCAACATGTAAAGTTTCTCCAAAAACAAGCAATTCCAGGGTCCAATTTCTTGCATTGCACCCCCTTCAGTGAGAATGCCTTCCAACACAACTTATCAGACAAAAATATGATTGGATCCCATTTCCTCAACTGTAAGTCTCGAAACATTAGTATCCACCATAAAAATTTATCATCACATGAAATGAAATTCATGATGTGGAAATCATAACATTGCACTGAAAATTGGAAATCTATGAGATTTCCCCACCCAACATTAAGTTCTTTATGTGCTTGATGCACATCAGCATTGAGTCTCACAATGATATTGCTGCAATGACATAGGTGTGAGATCCATGTCCAAACCCAATGAGTATAAGAATAATCCAACCAACAAGTATGCCCAAACTGCTGAAAGGGTCGACCTGCTTATCCTTGTAAACACTATATATATTCGCCTCCAAATGAGAGCGTAGTTAGCTATTTTTACATTTTGTCTGTGCATTTTGAATAAAAAATTTGTAATACTGTTCAACGTTTTAATAGAAGTTACATTCCTCCTGTGTATATGATCTTGTTCATGTAAGCATTTAGCGAAGCGTCACCCTGATTGCTGAGAGGGCCCCTCATCAACCAGTGGTTTTCATTCTTGTGTGTATTTTTGTCATCCCTTTCCTTGCAATTATTATAGTTTCATTTCCAGTTTGTTTATGCAATTGAATTACTGTAATCGTTCATTTCATTGTTTCATGTAGCATTTGTTTTATTATAATGCTGTCTTGATCATATAGTTTCATTTCTTAAATTAAATAACCGGTTGCGCGCATAGTTTTCCTTTCTTTTCCTTTCCAGTCTTTTCTAGCTTATCATTCAATTCATGTTCATAATTACACAGAGTAGATTGATTTAATGTCTTAGAATCAAGTTGGAGTAGGTTTAGTTTTGTTAAGTCTTGTCTTGTTATAAGTTTGCTTTGGTTATATTTTAGTTTGTTTAATGATGCAACAGGTAATAATTTCCTTCTAATTATGAATTAGCTTAAGTTATTTTGCTGTTGAATTCGATCACGAAGTAGGTCTACTTACTGTTCTTTATGTATTTTGTTTTCATGTGCACGAAATCAACTGATAATTAGATCATTTAGGCTATTTTACACTATTTTCTTTATATAGACTGTCATTCAGACAACTTGTTCAGCCTGTCATTCAGACCCACCTTCCAGTATTTTATCTAAACCTTCGTTCGACCTTTAGTATTCCCAATTTGTTTTTGAGACTATTTAAAACCTTGTTTCTTTAACTTTTGAATTATGTTCTGATTGTGATAATTAGATAATGGTTATGTTCATCATTAGGACCTTAGGTTCGATTATTTAAGGTATTATCAAGTTCCATCCTTATTCTCAACCTTCTCTTACCTAAATATACTTTGAGTTATGCCTTGTTTTGTTTCTTTTATCTCCGATTCCCTTATTCAATACTGTTGTAATGTGTGGTAATTATATCTTTAGTTTAGTTTGATTTATCCTTATGTATATTGAGTTTAGGGTTAGACATGTTAAAGTTCTAGAAAATTACACCAACACATTGTAAATTGATCATAGCAGTAGAATTTGTCTCTTTCACTGTGTGGTTACTTTGTAGAACATGATTTAAATAAGTTATGTTTATTAAGTTTTCTACTTGCTTCTTATTAAAGTTATCTTTATTAAGTTTTCTACTTGCTTCTTTTTATAGTTCTATTTATTAAGTTTTCTACTTGTTTCTTTTATTAATTTGTCTACTTGTTTATAAGTTAGTTTCCCTTTGAAAAAGTCATTTGATTATGGAATAAATCATCATGTTTACTATCACTTGTAATTGGACATTCCTTAGTTTGCACATATTTGTAGAAGTTAAGTTAGATTTGATTCCATTTAGTTTCCTTAGTTCTTTTGAAAGCCATTTTGACACTACTCCTCCACCAGTTCCGATCACAGTAAATGCATATCCACAGAACAATCAAGGAGAGTGGAACTAGATAATTTAGTTTAACCGTTATGTACATTTGTTAATTGCATGTATATCTTAGTTGTTGAAATTTGTAAAAGTATATTTAGTTGTTGTAATATTGTTATAATGCCTTGTATAGTTAGTTTCTGAAGTTGTTTATGAAGCTTTCTAATTCTTAAATTAAGACGTGGAATAGTTAAGTTATAGGAAGTTTACTTTCTTAAAAGTTTACTTGTTTATATCTTTACCTTTCAATGTTTGACTATAGATTAGAGTAGTATAGATTGATACTGCTCTAGTCTAGTACTCTGTTTTGGTTTAATGACCTTCATAGTTGAACTTTTAGGATTTTGACTCGGTTTTTCATTTTGAAAGATCGTTCGATCTTTTCTTTGTTAAAATATTTCTATGACACCCTAGGAACCCCTCTACCTTCACATATACTTTGTGTCAACTCTAAGTTTACCAACCTCGGCTGATAATTAAATATCAGGTGAATTAATTAAGACATTATAACACCCAACATTTTTGGCGCCGTTTCCAGGGAGTTGTTCAGTAAGTTAGAATAAGTTGAATCCCCTTATGAAGTTTAGTAATAGGTTAGTGGAGGAGTAGCAGTAAGATGAGAGGTAAGAACATGTGCATCTGTTATAACAGGCGCCCCCAAATCTAGCAGTAGGAGTATTAGTACCATATGTTTTCCTTTAGTTTAGTTTTTCATGAACAAACCTAGAGATTCTAAGGGTAGATACGTTAGAGCTAATTCTCAAGACCTTATTAAAATCCCTACTAACCTTTACGGGGGATGAAATACCCCAACCACTAACCCAACAGAAAGGTATCGGAGAACCCACATAGGAAGTAGTTCTACTTGGAGACCTAAATAATTTATAGGAGAAACCATAGACGGGGAATAAATCCTGGTGGGAAGTCCTAAGGATCCCATTGCTGAAGAAATTCAAGAGGGTCAATCTATGGAAATCCTTAATCCTCCACTAGTACAGAAACCTAACAATACAACCTTCTTATTTGTATGGGATCCTAACTTTGTTGATTTCATTGATCCTGCCTAGGAACAAGCCCTCTTTGGCGGCTCAACAAATACAATTATTTCGCAGATAAAAACCTCCACAGTAGCACCTACCATTCCTATAGAATATAATAAAAACATAATTGATTGTAGGAATATTTACCCCAAAAAATAATGTTGGGACGACCCATTATCACCTTGAAAGGAGCCTCCTAGATACACACTCTTTACGAATCAAACCTACATGGAGCGACGGGGAGAGAATGAAGATCATGACGAGGTTAGAAATGATGAAGGAGAAGGAGAAAGTCAAACTGAGACTACCTTCAGGCTCCCTATTTTAGACACTGCATACAATATAAATATGAAGAACATCCCTCCTTCCTCCTTACCTTATTTTTATGGGAAAAGTAATGAAGAACCAAACACATTTTTGTTTGAGTTTGACATCCTCTGTAGAATTTATAACTATCTACAAGACGCCCATAAATTAAAACTTTTTCCTGCTACACTGAAAGACTCTACCTTGAGATGGTTCATGGGATTAGGAGAATCTAGTATCAAGACTTGGGAAGATATGAAAACTACATTCTTACGAAAATACCAAGAGTATTCCAAACCAAGAGACTCTAGAAATGATATCTTTAAGATACAACAACTTGAAGACGAGAGCTTGGAAGACTATCTCGAAAGATTTATCTATACATTACATAAATATAAACATAAAGACCTTCGAGAAGATGCAGTACGAACACTCTTCCTTAAAGGGATCTCAGAAGACCTGGTAGAAAGCCTTAATCTCATGGCATCCGATGATATCTTTCATAAACCTTTTGCTCAAATTGGGGAGATATGTAGAAATTACTCTAGAAGTAGGGGGAAAGGTGGGAGGAATATTTGGGAGCCTTATAATAGGAATCTAAAAGGAAATACTTCCAGTTCAGGAGGAGTCACAAGGATAGAATTAGGAAACCTATTGGAAACTTTCAAAACTGATATTTTAGGAGCAATGGGTTCCCAACTAGATGCGTTACAAGCTAATAAAAGACAAGAAGACGAATGAGAAATGATGAGTATTTTCTGTCCAAGATGCAGAACTAAACATCCCCAACGGGAATTCCCATTAAACAACATCTCTGTGTGTCACATCTATACGGAAAAGCATCCAACAGACAATTGCCCATCGTTACCGGGGTTGAAAGCCATATACAAGAGTGGGGATGTTGGTGAAACATACAGGAGGCCTCCTTGGAAACGAAGGGATTCACTATAATATCAGAATTTGTCACCACAACCTCCACCTTATTACCAACCTTACCAACCACCTCAACAGTGGAACAATACAAGTTGGCTCGATTGGCCACCCCAGTATCCTCCTCCTCCTCATTTTACTCGGAAACAGTATTGGCCACAGGGGTGGAGGGGACAATCCTACCCCCAACCACCACCTGTCTATGCACCTAATTATCCGTATCCTCAGAACTCAGCTAATACCTAACGATTTTTACCAGGGTTTGTGCCTCCAGTTCCCCTTATTACACAACAACCTCATCACTTCCAAAATACAAACCCGCCACGACCTACATTGTTACTTGCATAACCAATACCTAATCCAAATAATAAGCGAACTCAAGCTCTTAACAACATTGAGTTGAAAACTCTTCCATCCTATGTTATTTCGACTGTACCTGTACATGAGATACAATTATGATCTCGAAGAGTTGTAAATAATAGACCTAAGTCATCAGTCATCATTCATGAAGAGATTGACGAAGAATATTCAAATGGAGTCATGAATGATGTTATTCTGTAGGATGTGGATATTCCAAAGATCCTAGTGCATACCCATCCTCAGCAAGAACCCATTTAGGAAGAAAGGATTCCTCCATTTCTGGAATGACTAGCAATAGAAAAACCTGGAGTTCGTCTCGAGTATGACATTATGAATGAACTAAAGAATATCTGTGTCAAAATTCCTCTATTACAAGATATTAAGGATATACCAATTTACAATAAGGTAATAAAGGAATTATGCATTAAGCACCCAGGAAAGAAGCAAAAATACCTCCTCACAATTCATGTTATAGGAGATATGTCTGAGTGTATGACAAACCAATATCGGATTGCAAAATATACAAATCCAGGGGCCCCAGTAGTAACCGTGATTGTAAATAATACTGCCATAGAGAATACACTTATTGACTTAGGATCTGCCATTAATATGATGACCACCACAGTTTTAGAAGTTTGACAGTTGGGATAGTTTCTATGACCTACCCCTTCAATCCTAGAACTAACATACCGTACCATGGTAAGACCTGTTGGAGTCCTAGATGACATTGTTGTATCAGTAGCTTCATGGGAATACCATGTCGACTTTATGGTCATGGAATCAAAGGATCCTCTAAAGGACATCCTATTATCTTAGGGAGACCATGGTTAGCCACTGCTAATGCCTTTATAGGATGTAGGGATGGGGAAATGACCATTTCAAATGGGTTGTCTACAAAGAGACTTATTTTAAATCCCCCAACACAACCTGCAACTAAAAATTTGTGGTGGTTAGATTTCCCCTTTGGGGATGAAAATAATGAAGATATCTTCTTTCCTAGTGACTACTCCTTGGCACTTCAGGATTAGACTACTGAGAATGTGTTAAACCAATTTGTCTCTTTAACAACTTGTATAGATTTTCCTCAGTATTTTTCTCAATTCGATCAAATATTTGGAGATGAGTTTCAAGAAAATATGGATCTCTCAACATTCATAGAAACATAATGTGTCGTTGCAATTGAAGAGCACTTAGGGTCTTATACCGTGCCTTGTGAAGTTAGCCCTGGGAAAGTTTTACACAGAAACACAGGGTTAACCGAGAGTCAACAAGAACAGTTTCTTAAGGTCCTTATAAGAAAATCTGGAGCATTTGCATGGGAATACACTGACATGAAAGGTATACACCCTAACACTTGTATTCACCATATTTACATGGATACCAGTAT
Organism: Pseudotsuga menziesii; assembly: GCA_001517045.1. Taxonomy (NCBI): domain Eukaryota; kingdom Viridiplantae; phylum Streptophyta; class Pinopsida; order Pinales; family Pinaceae; genus Pseudotsuga; species Pseudotsuga menziesii. Next base: position 494,785 of record LPNX010617991.1, on the reverse strand, counting down.
ATCACCTATAAGGAAACCTCAAAGGAGGATGAAACCTGCTTTGAAAGACATAGTGAAAGAGGAGTTACAAAAAATTCTCAATGCTGGTTTCATCTATCCTATTTCCGACAGTAAATGGGTGTCTCCTCTAGTGGTATTCCTGAAGAAAGTCACAGGGAAATGGCGTATTTGTGTTGATTTCAGAGAGCTAAATAAGGCCACTCTTAAAGACTATTTTCCTTTTCCCTTTATTGATCAATGTTTAGATACCCCGTCAGGAAAACAATACTTTTCCTTTCTTGATGGGCATATAGTGGATATAATCAGATTTTAATAGCATTCGAGGATCAAGATAAGACCACTTTTACATGCCCTTGGGGGACATACACCTATAGAGTTTTCCCATTTGGATTATGTAATGCACCTTCCACTTTTCAGCGTGCAGTTTTAGGAATTTTTGCTGATCTTATACATGACTGTGTAGAGGTGTACATGGATGATTATACATCCAATGGTAATACCTTTCAAGAGGCCCTTGATAACCTTGAGAAGGTCCTGATTTGATGTCAAGAAACAAACCCGTCTCTTAGTCATGATAAATGTAAAATGTTATTAACAGAAGGTATTGTCATGGGGAATCATGTTTCTTCCCAAGGAATCAAGGTGGATCTTGCTAACATAGAAGTAATCGTTGGACTTCCCTCTCCAAAAACTCAAAAATAGGTGAGAATTTTTTTTGGCTATGTAGGCTATTATCGTCGCTTCATTGAAAATTCCACTAAAATAGCTGCACTGATGTTTAAGCTGCTTACAAAGGATGTAGAATTCCAATGGATAGAATCTTGTCGAAATGCTTTTGAAATCTTAAAATCTAAACTATCAGTGGCACCAATAATTAGGGGTCTCGATTGGTCCCTTCCTTTTCATATATCAACTGATGCCTCTGATACGGCCATAGAAGGAGTCCTAGGCCAGAAAGAAGGCCAATCACCTTATGCCATTTATTTATTAGCAAGAATTTGACCCTTGCTGAACTGAATTATATTGTTACTGAAAAAGAATTTTTTGCAGTAGTATATTCTATTAATAAATTTCTCCATTACATTACAAGATACAAAGTTTTTGTGCATACGGATCACTATTCCATCAGATTTTTAATGAATAAAACAATTACCAACGATAGGGTGGCTCGGTGGCTTCTTTTATTACAAGAATTTAACATTACCACCATTGACCGGCTTGGTAAAGATAATTTAGTAGTAGATTTCCTTTCCTGTATTCAACGTGATGACGGTGTTAAACCGTTGATGATACTTTTCCTGATGAGCATCTATTTGATGTATCTATCCAAACCCATTGGTTTGCAGACATTACCAATTATTTATAAAGTGGGAAATTACCAAATCACTTGTCCCCTCCCGAGAAACGTTGCATTATAGTTTAGAGCTCTAACTATTCCTGGGTTGATAATGATCTCTTTCGTACTGGCCTAGATCTTATTATTAGACAATGCGTACGGGAGGATGCAATGACAGATATCCTCCATGCAAGCCATGATGGACCATGTGGAGGACATTTTTCTCATAAGCGGATGTCATACAAAGTGCTGCACTCTGGTTATTAATGGCCAAGCATTTTCAAGGATGCTGCCAAATATGTTAAAGGATGTGATAGTTTCCAAAGAATCGGTAGACCTATGTCATCTGATTGGATGCCCTTACAACCTCAGGTCATGATAGAGCCATTTGAGAAATGGGCTCTGTATTTTGTAGGACCAATTTATCCCATGTCTCGTAAAAATAAATATATCCTGCTTTGCACAGACTATGTTACCAAGTGGGTAGAAGCTAAAGCTTTGTTTAGGGCCACAGATAAATTGGTATTAGAATTCATATATGAAGAGATATTCACTCGATTTGGTGTGCCAAGAGAAATTGTCACAGAACAAGGCTCTTAATTCACTTCTAAGTTAATGAAATAACTCACCACAGAGTATGGAATCCGACATTGCAAATCCTCACCTTTTCATCCCCAGGCTAATGGCCAGGTAGAATCAAACAACAAAGTATTAGAATCCATCTTAACCAAAACCATTCACTTACATCATAAGGATTGGGCAGATAGACTCTCGGAGGCCTTGTGGGACTATATGATAACATGGAGAAACACTACTGGATATTCCCCCTATGATTTAGTGTATGGAAAACAAGTCCTTTTACCTATCAAATTTCAAGTTAAGACCTTTGTATGGTGTAACACCCCAGTTTTGACCCCGTTTGCATTAAATATACATGATACATATATTGTAAATAATCATGGTGCGGAGCTAAAGGCAAAGGCCCCACCATGGATTTGGTTATATTATGTTTCGGATAGAAATTGTCACTGATGGTATATTGGGACATGGGGCATACATATTTAATTGTGGCATCATGTAACTATGCATTTTTAATTAAATAACCCAACCAACTATGTTCTCTGCAACCAAATTGAGAAGGGGCATGATTCCTAAGGATAAGGAGGGGGGAGTGCTGAATCTTGAGCCACGGGGAAAAATCCATGTGTCACCACTCTTTTGCTTACCTTTCCTTGTCTCATTCAACCACCACCTTAGTTATTCTGTTATTAGTTGGGGCAGCTGTTGGCTGGCAGGAAAACCACTACTATGCCCATGCCTGCTGTCTCTCCATGACGTGCCTTTTGGGTTGCGGATGGTCTGTCCACTATCTTGATCGTGAGTCTGTTCATTTTTCCCTCACGCTGAGCAGAGTTAAAAGGGGGCTGCAATTCATCGATTGGGGTTGGTTCTCCTCTACCTCACGGATTGCTGGGTTGCTGTTCTATGGGTTGCGTCGTTTTCCCTCACGTTTAGATTGGGAGCTTGTTCCTTTCCCATTTTTGGTCGATGTAAGTTCTCCAATGATTTGCATTGGGGATTGTGTGCTGTGGGTTCATGGGATGTTGTTTTCCATGATTGCTGGACTGTGTTTTTCCCATGTGATGCTGTAGGTCGTTGTGGAATCGTTTTGGCCACGATAGGGCCAAGAACGATTCAAGGAGTTGTTTTCCCCTGTTAAAGCTTGAATAGCTATTTTGTTGCATGCACGCAGTGGCGTTGTCTTCGGACTGCATTAGAGTGGTGAATGAGGGCCTGATGTGCTTGATAAACTTGGTGGTTTGGGAACCACACAAACATATCTAGTGGGATGGCTTTCTTCTCCACAACCCCTGAATAGCACTAGAAGGGAGATCAGGGTCTAAGGGACTGCATTGCAGAGAAAGGACTGATTTCCTTGTGTTGGGTGTGTGTGGGTGTCCTAGAAGCCAGGATGGTTCTGGTGTAGGTGTCCTTAGCTCTTCAATGAGCTCACCAGCTTAGCATTTAGCCTTTCCTAGCTCCTGGATGGCCTGATAAACCCAACTTTGTTGGCTTGGATGATCTGTTGTTCGTGTGATAAACCCAACTGTGTTGGCTTGGCTGAACTGTGTACCCTTGTGGTGTTGATATCCTTGGCTATGTGTAAGCCTGTTAGTTCCTTATTCCTTAGGGAATCATGCCCGACTCAGGGGTGGCAACATTGCTGAGAGATTAAAGAGCACGCGGGCCTATGGTTGGGTGGAACGTTGCAGTGACGTAGCTGGTTGAGGGACAAGTTCTCCATAAGATAAGTATTCTTGCCTAACTTGTGTCTTCAATCATATTTACCATTGATGAATGATGATGTACATGTTGAATGCAGAATTGTATATGAATGCATGTTGTTTGCTTCTGCTATGAATATGAATGATTAATGCATCGTAGTCTGTTTTATGTTTTAAGTATCATGATTCAACATTACATGTATGTATGCTCATGTTCACGGGGCTAGATTCCTAGATGTTTGATGTATGGTAGCGTCCTCTTCATCAGTTGGAGGGTCGAGGATGTTACAGTGTGGTATCAGAGCTCTGGTTGTAGCATGGGCCTGAATGGGCCGTGAAGATGCAGTGACAGAGCGTATGTTGTAGCATTTGGGCCTAAGAGGGCCATGAAAGAACAATTAACAGAGGAAGGTTTCTTACTACCCAGAAGAAACCAGGATAAAATGGGTGATGATGGGAAAATTCACAATTTTTTTTTAAGTGCCATAATTTTCGGCTCATCGGAAAACTTAGTGACAAGTTCTTCCGATGCAGCGGAGCCCTTAGTGGGAAGGCCACCCGATGGAAAGTAATCAGAAGGAAATTGAGGAAAGGTTGCGTTTGTCAGTCGTTGGCACATCGAAGGACTAAGTGAGAAGGTCCTTTGACACCATGGAAGTGTTAGTCTGAAGCTCACCCACCGCGGGGAGAAATTTCAAAATTTTATGAAGTAATGGAATCATTGGCGATTGACGATGATTAGTTGATCGCATCGTCGATGTCTAGATGATCCAGTTTCCAATGCGGCGAAAAGGTTTGCGACTAAATCAGAAGAGGATAGACGAGCTTGCGCCACCATTGTGGTTTCCTAAACAACTATTCTCCCGACGGTTAGAGCCTCCGACCGCCGATTCCATAGAGGATAGTTTCTTCGATGACCGATGCGGCAGAAGACAAGGAAGGACAGTTTCAAAAATTTCTCTAAGGCACGAGATCATCGGCCATCGGAAAATGCTAGTTGTACTGGTCCCTGATGAACATCGGAAGGAGTAGTGGTTCGCACACTCGCCATTGCAGAAGTTCAGAGCACTAAGCTTTTGATGGATACAGGTTCCGACTGCCAATGCCGATTAAGTTGCGCTTCCACTCGTCGATCAAAAATCATTAGGGGATTGGGCCGTCGATCGAAAAAGGTTCAACGATGATGAACCGCCGTTGCGGCTGCCGAGTGAACTATTCTGCCGATGCATTTAGGGAATAGTAGTTTCGGATTTCGATACATAACTATGGTGGCAACAAATAGTTGATTTGATCGGCGACATAGAGGGGAAGATGGAGCTGACGGAGTGTCGCAGGAAGAGGAAAAGGAAAATTTTCGCTGAGATTTTGCTAAGTGTTGGAAACCATCGACGATCGATGGAATTTAGTTAATGAGACCACCGATGTACGCCGATCGGAAAAAGTTAAGGGTTGTGAAACCACCATTGTAGATGTCTATGAGACTAACTATCTGATGCCACAGCTGGATGTTGCTCTGACCACTGATCGAAAAAGGATAAAAGTTGATGAACCTCCATTGCGGTTGCCTATGGGACTACCCTTCCGATGTAATAAAGGATCCGATCGCTGACGTATCAAAGATGTATTGACACTCGAGTCAGCAATGTGCAGTGGTTAGTCCTTCCTATGACTGATGGGGTATAAGGTCTACGGAGACTGCAGTGAGAGTACCACCCACCATTGCGGCTACTGAGGGAACTATCTCGCCGATGCCACAAATATTAGTCGCTTCGACCGCCGACAAGCTGTGATCCGCAGAAACCCTTGAAGGTTTGTTGGCCGCCATTGCGTAAGACGAGAGGACTAACCACCCGACGCGCAGTACGCCCGACCGTTGATGAAGCAGATTAGTTGGATTCCCCACCGATAAAGTTTGGATTGTTATACAATTATGAACCCGACACTGTGGAAGAAAAATAAGGGTTCTGGCCGCTGAAATGCCGGAAGGCTAGTGGGAAGGGGACCCGATGAACAGTTCGAAATCTTAGAGGACTGAAGGTCCGATACGGCATAGGAAATTAGACAAATCACCCACTGATACAGCGGAGAGAATTAGATGTTCTAGATGCTGACACGTCGGAAGGTTAGTGAAGAAAGGACCCGATAAATAGTCCTTGACATCACCGATGCTGATTGAAAGTTTAGGCGATTTGTTCACCGAAATGCTAGAAAATTTGTAGGGAAGAGACCCGATGAGGAGAAGGAAATTTTGGGTTTTTTTTTATGGAATTTTTCTCAGCAAATTCCAACTATTCCAGCAGATTTAAGCAGACTGTCAGTGGATTACAGAGCTAAACAAGAGATAGAGAAAATTCTTTGTTTTAGCAAAATTGTTGTTTTATGAATTTCCAGAAAAAGGAAGGTAAGTAGTTTTGAATTATATTAATGGTATGTATCTAACAGTTTGCTACTAACACATTTGTATAATTATAGACACCTCCAAGATTAGTACTCCAGAAAAAACAGTGTGGTAAAGCAAGAGGTAATTTAGTAATGAGAACCCATGATGGATATGATGCTCGGGATTCTTACGAGCGTGCAGGAGATGCCATGGGAAAAAATGTCCGTAATGGAAATGATGACATAGACTCTAATGGAAGGAGATTCCAAGAGACACCGTCCGAGGTTACAACCACCATGAGAAGCTTGATTAAATCCTAGGAAGAGCAGCATCAGTTGAATGCTGCCATGTTGCAGAGTTTGACAGACTTGCAGAAGAAGATAGATTTTGGACGAGGTACATCAAGGCCAGAAGGCAGTAAGAGCAGCACTAGGAGGAGGAGAAGGACTTCCAGTGGATCATCTGACTCTGAAGAATCCATTGGAGATACAATTTCATCTTCTCATAAAAGGAAAAGAAGAAGACACCATAGGGATCGCTCTCGGGATGAATTTAAGAAAGCTAGGCCTCCTACAGTTGATGGTGAGATAAAGACTGGACAAGAGGATGAAGCTTGGATTCTTGGGATAAAGAAGTACTTTCAAGTGCAGGATTATTCAGGAAACATGAAGGAAAGAGTTTCCATATTCAATCTGAATGGAAGAGCATCCATTTGGTGGGAACAATTCAAGAAAGTAAAGAAGATCAGTGAAAGGAGACTGAAGTGGAAACAGTTCAAGAAGTATTTCAGGCAGAAATACCTCTTCGACAGGTATTATGATGAAAAGATTAAGGAGTTCCACGAGCTGAGATTGGGACAACAGACCATAGATGAATATGCAAATAAGTTTTTGGAATTGTTGAGGTATGTCCGGTACATCAAAGATGAAAAAGTGAAGGTCCAACGGTTTCTAAGTGGATTTCCTCAAGATTATAGAGACATAATTGAGTTTTATGAACCTAGAACTCTTGAAGAAGCAATAAGGAAGGCTAAGTATTGCTATGAGCAAAGCAAAGGTAAACCTGATTACCATAAGGCATGGAAGGACAAGAAGAATGAGAAGTTTGACCAAAGAAGGAAATGTTTCAAACCTTCTAGATTCAGGAATCAACAGAAGCAGCCATCCCAAGCTGCGAGTAATCCAGTTGGAGTGACAGGTGGAAAGCCTAAAGAGCCACCACAGAATAAAGGTCCACTCAAATGTTGGAAATGTGATGGAACTCACTTGCATAGATATTGTCCACTTGAGAATGAAAGTGCAAGGCCAGCTTATAACATTCAGGAAGCAGAAACAGTGGGTCAAGTAGCAAGAGTAGTCCCTAGAATTTATGCAGCATTGGAGGACCGCCAAGAAGATCATCAGTCAACTGTGGTTGAAGTTGCAGGTAAGATTGTTGAACATTACTCCTCTAGGAGTAATGTTTCTACTCATAGTTACATTACTCCTAGAGTAGTGGAGATTTGTGCTTTTAAGAAGGTAAAGCATAGAAAATCTTGGTTAGCTCATCTAGCCACTGGAACTAAGAGAAAGGTCAGTGAAGTAGTGGAGAAATGTCCATTGATTATGAATGGATTGATCACTTGTGTAGATATGAATGTTCTACCGCTTGGTTCCTATGATGTTATCATTGGAATGGATTGGTTAGAAGCTCACAGAGTAAAGCTTGATTGTTATAACAAGACTTTTGAATGCACGAATGAAGAAGGAAACCCAGTAGTTGTGAAGGGTATTCCAAAGGTAATTTCAGTAAGACAGGTTTCAGCAATGCAGTTGAAGAAGTTCTATAGGAAAGGTTTCCAGTTGTATGCAGCTCATACTCTGGAACCAACAGGAGATGAAACTCTTAGGTTGGAGGACTATCAGGTGTTACAGGAATTCAAGGATGTGTTTCCTGATGAGATTCCAGGGCTTCCTCCAAAGATGGACATTGATTTCACCATTGAACTTGTGCCAATAGCAACACCAGTGTCTAATACACCCTATAGGATGAGTACACTGGAGATGCTAGAGTTGAATATGCAACTGCAAGAGTTGTTGGAAAATAAGTATATCCGGCCAAGTGTGTCTCCTTGGGGAGCACCGGTTCTATTTGTAAAGAAGAAAGATGGTACACTTAGGTTATGTATTTATTACAAACAGTTGAACAAAGTTACCATGAAGAATAAATATCCTTTGCCTAGGATTGATGACCTCTTTGATCAAATGAGAGGAGCAAAGGTATTTTCCAAGATTGACTTGAGATCTGGTTACCATCAGGTGAGAATCAAGGATGACGACATTCATAAGACAACCTTCAGGACAAGGTATGGACATTATGAGTTTGTAGTGGTACCATTTGGTCTCACAAATGTACCAGCTACATTTATGTGCCTTATGAACAGTGTCTTCAGCCAGTATTTGGACAAGTTTCTTCTTGTTTTGCTTGTTGACATTCTTGTTTATTCCAAGAATGAGGAGGAACATGAAGAGCATTTGAGATTGACATTGCAATTGCTCATGGAACATCAGCTGTATGCAAAACTAAGCAAGTGTGACTTCTATAGAGATAGAATTTAGTATTTGGGTCACATTATCTCAGAAGAGGGGATATCAGTGGACCCTAAGAAGATTGAAGCCATTATGAATTGGCCTACTCCAAGAGATGTGACGGATGTAATATCTTTTATGGGACTTGCAGGATACTATAGGAGATTCATTGAGGGATTCTCCAAGGTTACACATGCCATAACTTCTTTGCAATAGCAGGGGATAAAGTTAGAATGGGCTTCGAAGTGTGAAGAAAGCTTCCAACATTTGAAGAATCTTCTCGCCGATGCACTAGTATTGAAGGTTGCGGATCCAGAGAAATATTTTGTGGTGTGTACCGATGCATGCGGACAAGGGCTTGGAGGAGTCCTTATGCAGGAAAACCACATGATATGTTATGAGTCAAGGAAGCTGGAAGAACATGAGAGGAACTATGCCACTCATGATCTAGAGCTTGCAGCCATAGTGCATGCTGTCAAGATGTGGAGACATTACTTGATGGGCAGAAGATTTGAGCTCAGGACATACCATTGTGGTCTGAAGTATTTGTTTGATCAACCTACTCTGAATGCTAGGCAAGTGAGATGGCTGGAATTTTTATGTGAGTTTGATTTCGAAATCAAGCACATAAAGGGAAAAGAGAATAAGGTAGCTGATGCACTTAGCAGGAAGGTACAAGAAATGCATGTGGCATCTCTTAGTATTTTCCAATCACATTTGAGGCAACAGATTGTTAATCATGTTGCCGGAGATGAATTGTATGAGCAGGTAAAAGACAAACTGCAGCAGCAAGGTCTTGAGAAGAGGTATGATGGATATAAATTGGAAGAATATGGACTTCTTATTTATAAAGCAATAATTTATATTCTAGATGTAGCAGATTTGAGGAGAGTTGTTATGGATGAAATCCATCAAACTCCGTATTCTGGTCACCCAGGGTACCAGAAGACAATTTCTACAGCTAGAAAGCAGTACTTTTGACCAGGAATGAAAAAGGACATGGCTGAATACATTTCAAGGTGCATGAAATGTCAACAGGTAAAGGTTGAGCATCAACATCGAGCAAGCTTGTTACAGCCTTTGCCAGTTCCGGAATGGAAATGGGAAGTTATTTCCATGGATTTTATTACGGGATTGCCGATGACTTGGAGACAACATGATTCCATCATGGTTGTGGTAGACAAGTTGACAAAAGCAACACATTTTATACCAGTAAAGTCTATGCACAAGACTGATGACATTGCAAAGATCTTCATGAAGGAGATTTTCGAATTGCATGGATTGTCGAAGGCAATAATCTCTGACAGAGATGTCAAGTTCACTTCCAATTTTTGGAAGGGATTGTTTGTGGACTTGGGTACAAAGCTAAACTTCAGCACTGCATACCACCCTCAGACAGATAGGCAGACAGAGAGAGTTAATCAGGTGCTTGAAGATATGCTTCGCATGTATGTGATGGACAAACCAACCAACTGGGAATATTACTTACACTTGGTAGAGTTTTCTTATACCAATGGAAAACATGCATCCTTGGGGATGAGTCCGTATGAAGCTTTATATGGAAGAAGGTGTAGGAAACTAGTGACTTGGGATAATCTAGTGAACAGGGTTGTGCTTGGACTAGAATTGCTCAAGGAAGTGGAGCAAGAGGTTGTAAAGATTAGACAAAATCTGAAAGTAGGACAGAACAGGTAGAAAAGCTATGTGGATAAGCATACGATGAACAAAGATTTCAGCATTGGGGATCATGTTTACCTTAGAGTAAAAGAAAGAAGAGTTCCTTGAAGCTTGGAAGTTGTGCCAAGCTGTCACCTAGATATTGTGGGCCATTTGAAGTGCTTGAAAGAATAGGGCATGTTGCATATAGACTTGCATTGCCTGCTAGTACTAGAGATCATAATGTTTTTCATGTTTCTTTGCTTAACAAATATGTACATGATCCTAACCATGTGATAAATTGGGATGTGATTCAGGTGGAATCCGAGGGAGAGTTCCAAATCGAGCCAATGCGCATTCTCGATAGGAAGGTCACAATGCTCCGGAACCGAGCCATAGGGTAGGTAAAGGTGCAATGGGAGCACTACAGACTTGAAGAGGCTATGAGGGAACTGGAGGATGCCATGCGATTGGCACATCCATTTTTGTTCAATTCTGCGGAACACTGAGGTGGTACCAGTGTAGCATTTTGTTCAAATTTTGTAAAGCACTGAGGACAGTTCTATTGAAGGGGGAGGCAAATGTAACACCCTGGTTTTGACCCCGTTTGCATTAAATATACATGATACATGTATTGTAAATAATCATGGTGTGGAGCTAAAGGTAAAGGCCTCACCATGGATTTGGTTATGTTATGTTTCAGATAGAAATTGTCACAGATGGTATATCGGGACATGTGGCATACATATTAAATTGTGGCATCATGTAACTATGCATTTTTAATTAAATAACCCAACCAGCTATGTTTTCTGCAACCAAATTGAGAAGGGGCATGATTCCTAAGGATAAGGAGGGGGGAGTGTTGAATCTTGAGCCATGGGGAAAAATCCATGTGTCACCACTCTTTTGCTCACCTTCCCTTGTCTCATCCAACCACCCCGGTTTTGACCCCGTTTGCATTAAATATACATGATACATATATTGTAAATAATCATGGTGTGGAGCTAAAGGCAAAGGCCCCACCATGGATTTGGTTATGTTATGTTTTAGATAGAAATTGTCACCGATGGTATATCGGGACATGCGGCATAGATATTAAATTGTGGCATCATGTAACTATGCATTTTTTATTAAATAACCCAACCAGCTATGTTCTTTGGAACCAAATTGAGAAGGGGCATGATTCCTAAGGATAAGGAGGGGGGAGTGCTGAATCTTGAGCCATGGGGAAAAAGCCATGTGTCACCACTCTTTTGCTCACCTTCCCTTGTCTCATCCAACCACCCCGGTTTTGACCCCGTTTGCATTAAATATACATGATACATATATTGTAAATAATCATGGTGTGGAGCTAAAGGCAAAGGCCCCACCATGGATTTGGTTATGTTATGTTTCAGATAGAAATTGTCACCAATGGTATATCAGAACATGCGGCATACATATTAAATTGTGGCATCATGTAACTATGCATTTTTAATTAAATAACCCAACCAGCTATGTTCTCTGCAACCAAATTGAGAAGGGGCATGATTCCTAAGGATAAGGAGGGGGGAGTGTTGAATCTTGAGCCATGGGGAAAAAGCCATGTGTCACCACTCTTTTGCTCACCTTCCCTTGTCTCATCCAACCACCACCTTAGTTATTCTATCATTAGTTGGGGCAGCTGTTGGCTGGCAAGAAAACCACTACTATGCCCACGCATGCCCTCTCTCCACGATGTGCCTTTTGGGTTGCGCACGGTCTGTCCATTATCCTGATCATGAGTCTGTTCATTTTTCCCTCACACTAAGTGGAGTTAAAAGGGGGACATAATTCATTGATTGGGGTTGGTTTTATTTTACCTCATGGATTGCTGGCTTGCGGTTCTATGGGTTGCATCTTTTTCCTTCACGTTTAGATTGGGAACCTGTTCCTTTCCCATTTTCGGCTGGTGTAAGTTCTCCAGCGATATGCATTGGGGATTGCGTGATGTGGGTTCATGAATGTTTGTGGGCTGTTGTTTGCCATGATTGTTGGACTGTGTTTTTCCCGTGTGATGTTGTAGGTCGCCGTGGAATCATTTTGGCCACGATAGGGCCAATAACGATTCAGGGAGTTGTTTTCCCCTGTTAAAGCTTGAATAGCTGTTTTACTGCATGCACGTAGTGGCTTTGTCTCCAGACTGCATTGGAGTGGTGAATGAGGGCTTGATGTGCTTGATAAACCTGGTGGTTTGGGAACCACACAAATAGAGCTAGTGGGATGGATTTCTTCTCCACAACCCCTGAATAGCATTGGAAGGGACATCATGGTCTGAGGGACTGTGTTGCAGAGAAAGGATTGATTTCCTTGTGTTGGGTGTGTGTGGGTGTCCTAGAAGCCAGGCTGGTTCTAGTGTAGGTGTCCTTATCTCTTCAATGAGCTCACCAGCTTAGCATTTATCCTTTCCCAGCTCCTGGATGGCCTGATAAACCCAACTTTGTTGGCTTGGTTGATCTGTTGTTCGCTTGATAAACCCAACTGTGTTGGCTTGGATGAACTATGTACCCTTGTGGTGTTGATATCCTTGGCTATGTGTAAGCCTGTTAGTTCCTTATTCCTTGGGGAATCATGCCCGGCTCGGGGGTGGCAGCGTTGCTGAGAGATTAAAGAGCACGCGGGCCTATGGTTGGGTGGAACGTTGCAACGACACAGCTTGTTATGGGACAAGTTCCTCATAAGATAAGTATTCTTTCCTAACTTGTGTCTTCAATCATATTTACCATTGATGAATGATGATGTACATGTTGAATGCTGAATTGTATATGACTGCATGATGTTTTCTTCCGCTATGAATATGAATGATTAATGCATCGTAGTATGTTTTATGTTTTAAGTATCATGCTTTAGCATTACATGTATGTATGTTCATGTTCATGGGGCTAGATGCCTGGATGTTTGATGTATGGTAGCATCCTCTTCACTGTTCGGAGGGTCCGCGACGTTACATATGGCAACACAATTAGGAATGAATTTGGACGAAGCACAGAAACAACGAGTGTTACAGATTAATGAATTAAATGAAATTAGACAAGATTCACTCCGAAGAACAATGCTAATAAATAATCAAAGAAATAAATGGAATGATAAATTTATTAAGCAAAAACAATTTAATACCAGACATTGGGCATTACTATTTGATTCAAGGTACAAAAATTTTAAAGGAAAATTAACTACTCGTTGGATGGGTCCATATGAAGTAGTTTCGATAATGGGTCAGTATAAATTAAGACAATTGATGGTTCACAAATTTCGTTTGTATTAAATGGACACAGACTTAGACTTTACCACCAACCAATATCTAAACAAGATTTTGTACAAAATGTCTTGCAGCAAAAGGAGATGTAATTGGTTGAAGAGGAAATTATTCCTCCTCCTCCTAATCCTTAAAGTTATTTTGGGTTGTCATTACTTGTATATATGTAAATATGTTTGTGTTTGTCCAAATAAATAAGAGTCATTTCTAACAAATTAACTGCATTTATCTGGAGGATTCAGTCCCATGATCACCTATTGCAATCTTTCCAATTAAAATAGGAAGACTCTTTTCCCTTTTTCTCATTTCTATGAATGCTTTTTGAATAAATATGAATCATCTAATAAGTGATTTTGTAGTTGATTAGAAATACTTTATCTCTATAAGCATATCATGAAGTATTATCTGAAAAGGGGAGTTCTCTAAAAGACTCATAATATATCTTAACTCTTCCTTTTTGGTTACTATCAAAATTTAAGCTTATAGTGCAATTGGAGAATTCTTTGTATATCACCCCTAACCATTTATTTTATGATTTGTTATGCTTTTATATATGGTATTTTGATTCAGACATATACATTTTTGTTATAATAGAATAGTTGCTTGAAAGAACTACTCTAATTATCATGTTCTTTAGATTCTCATATTACACCTATGGACTACTAGTTCATCCTATACTTATTATCAAACTTGCCTCTTAAGCATTTTTGTGGTAACTCAAAAGTAAGTGAAATTTCTGCTTGTGGGGAACATCACTGGTATTTTATGAAGAAGATAGACTGAAAGGTCAAAGAACAACTTTAAGTTATTCTCTTTTGACATGATCCATAATTAAGGCCATTATAAAAATTACTTATGAGCTTTGTTCTAAATTTGAATTATGTGTTTAGTAGGCTTATCATGCTCTAGTACCAACCGACTTCCATATACTCAAAATAATTATATGAAGCAAACCCATCGGGGTACTTAATAGGACTGTTGGCAGCGAGTCAATTCTAAGTAAACATCTGAAAACAAGGAAGCTCGGTAAATGCAAGTAAACCCGTCGGGGTACTGAACAGGCCTATTGGCAATGGGGAAATATCGGGTAAAAGAAATTTGGTTAATGCACCACTATCCACATAGTTCAGAAATATGATCATATATTTGTAAAGAAACCAGAATATATATAAATACATGTATAGGCCAATTGTTTATGATGTCATTAGAGAATGGCTGTAAGTTGGGCTTGGATACGGCCATCTAATTCAACCAATACCTAGGATATGATTATCTTAGAAATGGGACCCATAGCTTTGGAATCTCACAAACTCTAGGGTAAACTCAAAAATATTCTTGAGATGACAAGAAATCCTTACAATAAGACATGGATGACTATATTTTCCTGTGGCATTTTTCAATTATACTATCATTGTTCACTTGATCTTTCTAAGCACTGTTGTTTATGATAAATGTACATATTTGAATCATTTCCATTTACTAGTTAGTTTTTCTTTTTTTTTGCAAAAAAAATGATCACAGGATGATAGAACTCTGTATTAAACTATTTTGAAATTACTTAGTTTTTCTTGCATGGCTTAAGGACACACCATATTTTTGGTTTGGGGGAGGAAGATTATGCCATGAAGATTATACTGTCTTTATTTTTTTGAATATTTATATAAAAGTTCATTTATCTCTGACAAATGACAAGTGTTTTCAGGATAATTAGCAACAATCTGATCTAGTGAAGCATGTTTTTACAGAAAAAAAACCTATATGAAGGATCATATGCCGGACCATATGAAGGGTCGAATGCTGGTCTGAATGAAATTCCAAATGACAATCTGAATAAAAACTGTGGTATTATAGCACTAATGATTAAAGCATGTCAAGGTGTTAGCTTAATTTTGTTTTTGGGAAAAAAGTTAAATTAGTTGAGCTATACCTATGATTATCAAGTCACATCTACATGCTTACAAGGGCACTATGGATAATTTTGAGCTATGATTTTGTACGTGTTAGAATATAATCCGTAGGGATTATTGTAAATAAATAAATAAATAGTAGGAAGCCGAAAAGGCTGGGCGGAAGGTGAAACACAACCGTCATATCATTTGTATAAATATATGCATTGGCATTGGAATAATAATGAATCAGGAGTTATACCTATTAGTGGTATCAGAGCTTGGCTATTTTGCCATAACTCCTGCCTGCTGCATGTTGTTCTGGCATTCTGCAATTCTGCCCAGTGCATAGTCTGCGCCCTCCTGGCTGCCAGACTACTCACTCATTTTCTCTGTCAAAACTGTTGAATTATTTTGCTGCCAACTTACCTATTCCTCGACAGTTTATGTGCGTTTATTCTCTGCTAGAAGGATTGAACTATACCTAACCCTAGTTTCCAGCACCGCGAATGCTGGAGAAATCCTTTGTTATTCCAATACCAGACTATCGTACTGAAGGCGTATTATAGCATTATAGCGGTCTCCTCCATCTCATCTTCATTAGTCTTCTTTACATGATCATCATGCACCGACCGTGATTGGTTCTCGGTTACCGTCGTTTTTTTGGTCTCAGTTCAACGTGAGTGTTTAGATGTGTAAAGCTCCATAACTCATTCCATTAGTGTTTCAGTCCTGGCAGCCTCTGCCATTCTATTTCAAAATTGCTGGTTTATTATCGTGTCTGCCCTCTGCTCACACTTGAACGTTTTCCTTGGCATCTCTGCTGCACACACTATATCTTATTTTACTGCTCATCTCCAGTTCGCTCTCTTGTCACCTACATACATTCATTTAAGAACTGCGTTGAGGAATGGTTTAAGAAACCTACCATCAAAATTTGGGAACTCACGTGAAGATTAAAGCCATTTTTCTATTGTGATTCCATTGAAGTCCATCAGTGGAGATAATGCGTTTTTGCCAAAAACCCTAATCTCTACCCTAGCTATTTCCGTAGAAGTTTAATTGGAAAGTTTGTGAATGTTTTTCATATGCAGTAAAAGAGGTGATATATTGTTACAGCATTGACATTTTCTGCACTGAGCATATGCTGTGTATTGGAGTTGAAGGCCGAGGCCCTCGCGTTGAAGAATAGGAGCTGAAGCGTTGGTGTGGCTGCTGGGATGTGAGGAGACTGCTGCCTGAAGTAGAGACTGCCTGCGTGAAGAGCCTAAGAGCCTGCGTATGTTGAAGACTGATATATTGAATGCGTTGTACTTCTAGCAGAAGGGCACCACCTCTCTTGGTTCGAGTTTGTAAGAGTTGAAGACATTTGTGAAGAATACTGCGTGAAGGAGCTATTGTGCATGGAGCTGTGCTCTCTTACATTTGCGTGGAGTGGAGAGAGATATTCATGCCATTACCAATTGCATGAAGCTCGTTCATGCCCTCATTCAGCTTGTGACTAATATATAATTCCCTCATTCAGCTTGTGACTGATATATAATACCTATCAGTAGTATGCTTGCTGCATTGTATGCTGAAGACTGCGTTGTATGCTTGCTACGTTGAATACCTATCAGTGGTATTGCTGCGTTGAAACTGGCCAATGTATTTTTATTGTTGCTGTGATGAGTGTATTATCGCTGCGATTTGAAGACTGCGTTGAAGTATGCATGTTCTTGAAGCTGCCTGCGTGGAGTCTTTTTGGGTGTGTTGACCAGAGAACTCATTTCTTTGAGTGCTGCTACAAGCCTGAGCATGTTGTATGAGTTCATGGTTGCTGCTGACAATTGCTTGCTGGTGACTGAAGGCATTGTGAAGAATGAATGCACAGAGACCTAATTGTTGGAGTTGAGAGTTGAGGCTCAACCTCCTCCTCCCTGTACTGCTACGACCTCCAAGGTGACTGCAATTTTTTCTCTGTGAAGAATCCAAGTGAAGCTAGGTGCTCTTGATGTGTACCTATTAGTGGTACCTTCTTTTAAGTTTGAACGTGAGTATTTAGCTGCATCAAAGCCTGGAGATGTTTTGATATAAGATCATCATTGCTGCTGTAATTAAATTGTACACTATATTGCTGCAACCTGCACTATTCTGCTGCAAGACTTTTTGTAATAGAGTGATATTATAGTTGTTGAAAAAAGCGTAAATATCATGTAAGAAACAAGGATATTGAATGTAATAACACTCTAGAGCTACTTAGATAGTGTTGCAGACTTATTCTAAGCAGCTGTAGAATTATTTGTAGTAGGCTGCAGAATCATTTTGTAACTTGTAAAGCAGCAGGATCTTAATCCTGCATCCCGTATTTTTCTTTCAAGCATTCTGTAAGTTGCAGGTTCCAGATTGAAGATGCACTCTTTTGCATCTATTGTTGGTGATGTACTCACTGGAAAGGAAACATATCCAAAATGGTCTAGAAATATCAAGAAATCAAGCGAGCCTGTCGAAGAATCCCTTGGCTTTGTTCAGAAAACAAAGAATTGGTTCAAAGACCCTTCCAAGGGAGATTGCAGCAAGAGAGGACGAAGAAGAAGAAACTTTAGAGGCAGAGGGGGTAGAAAAAAAAGATCAGATTTGCAGTGCAAGCGTTGTGGAAAGACTGGGCACACATCAGATCAGTGTTGGGCTTCATGGGAATCCATCAAAGACAAGCATAACCAGAAGAAAGATGACCAAGATGCTAGTAAATCTTTTGATTCTTGTATTGTTTCACATTGTAATCTTGGAATTAATGAAATGACTTCACTTTCATCTTACAAAGATTGTTGGCTGCTTGATACTGGTGCAACATCACACATGACATTTTGAAAAGACTGTTTTGAAGAACTTAATGAAACAATAGATGGCATAGTTTACTTTGCAGATAAGTCAAGTCTTAAACCAAAAGGAATGGGCACCATTCGACTGAAGATGCCTGGATTCCCTGATTTCTTGTTGAAGAATGTTCTCTATCTTCCAGAGTTGCTGAGAAGCCTGTTGTCCTTGGTGGAGATTCGACAGCGAGGCCATTCCATCCACATGTTTGATGGAATCGTTGAAATAAGAAAGTCCTCTTACAACCAAGTCATCATGACTGGATACGAAGATGGGAAGCTGCTGAAACTAAAGGGTTCATCTGCAAGAATTCAGAACTATGCCTACCTCTCTTAGCATGGAGAAGGTAATTTGTCATCTAGTTCATTGTGGCATGCAAGATTTGGTCATTTAAATTATAACAGTCTTCATTTGTTGAGAAATAATGGTGTATTTGGTTTGCCCACCATTCCCAAAGAGAAGAACAAATGTGATGCATGTATATTAGGGAAACATAGTAAGCTGCCATTCCATGAATCTAATTTCAGAGCAATTAGGAAATTAGAATTAGTACATTCTGATTTATGTGTCCCAATGCCAACTCCTTCAGCAAATGGGAATAAGTATTTTATGACATTTGTTGATGACTACTCAAGAATGTGCTGGATTTACTGTTGAAAGACAAAACCAGAAGCATTTCAAACATTCAAAGACTTTCATGCATTGATAGAAAAACAAGCACAATCAAAAATTGGTACACTTCGTATTGATAATGGGAAAGAATACACTTCAAATGCTTTTGAAAATTATATTTGCCAACATGGAATTGTACATCAGACTATAGTTCCCTACAATCCTCAACAAAATGGTGTAGCAGAAAGAATGAATAGAACCATAATGAATATGGTTCGCTCAATGATGTTTTTCAAGAATGTAAAACTAATGTTTTGGGGTGATGCAGTAAAATGTGCAGCCTATTTGAGAAATAGAAGTCCCTCAAATGCTCTTGATAACAAGACTCCACATGAAATGTGGTTTGGCCATCTCCCTTCAGTCAGGCATCTCAGAGTTTTTGGTTCCACCTGTTATGCCTTGATTCCAAAGGAGCAAAGAAACAAGCTTGGTGCTCGAAGCAGAAAATGCATTTTCCTGGGGTACGAAGAATACTCCAAGGCATACCGTCTATATGATGAGGTAAACAAGAAATTTGTTATTTCCAGAGATGTCATTTTTCTTGAAACTAATAAAAATGACCAGTCCATTGAGAGACAGCTTGGTCATTTGGAAAAATATCCTCATCCAAAGACATAA
>LPNX010617991.1:418791-475144 GCA_001517045.1 Pseudotsuga menziesii | reverse complement strand
CAAATACAAATCAGATGGCTCACTTGACAAGCACAAAGCGAGGCTTGTAGCAAAATGCTATGCACAGAAAGAAGGAATTGACTATGAAGAAACTTTTTCTCCTATAGCAAAATGGGCAACCATCCGTACCTTACTCTCTTTAGCTGCTCAGAAAGGGTGGAAATTTCATCAAATGGATGTGAAGACTTCTTTCTTGAATGGAGACTTGAAATAGAATGTCTTCATGTCTCAGCCAGAAGGCTTTGTTGTGAAAGGAAAAGAACAAAAGGTATGCAAGCTTGTAAAATCCTTGTATGGCCTAAAACAAGCGCCTTGCGCATGGTATGAAAAGTTAACTGAGCATATTTTGAAGTTAAATTTTGAACATTTTGATCTTGATGATGCAACACTGTTTATAAAGAAAGTTGGAAGATCTGTTGTGTATCTTGTGGTGTATGTAGATGATCTTTTGATGACAGGGAACAATGAGAGCTATATAGCATCCATAAAGAAAGATTTGAAAAAGATCTTTGAAATGACAGATATGGGACATCTCCACTATTACTTAGGAATTGAAGTCACTCAACATCCTAAGTATATTTTCCTATCTCAGAAAAATATGTTGGAGAACTACTAAACAAATTTTGCATGACAGAATGCAACCCTATATCTACTCCAATGGAATAGAAATTGAAGCTCACATCAAGTGAAGGAAAAGAATTTGAGGATGCGACCAAGTATCGACAACTTGTAGGAAGCCTTATCTACCTTACAACAACTAGACCAGATATTTTTTATGTTGTTGGCATACTTTCAAGGTTCATGCATAAACCTTGTGAAGGACACTGGTCAGCTGCAAAAAGAGTTCTAAGATACTTGAAGGGGACTCAAGACATTGGACTCAAGTACTCTAAAGTGGATGACTTCAAACTTATTGGGTACTTAGACTCAGATTTTGATGGCGATAAGGAGACAAGAGTATCAACTTCTGGATACACTATGAGTCTTGGATCAGCAGCTGTCTCATGGAGATCACGCAAACAGTCAGTTCAAGTAGATTCAACAACAGAAGTAGAATATGTGGCTGCAGCTGAAGCAATGAAAGAAATAGTATGGCTCAGGAAGATACTTGAAGATTTGCAAGAAAAACAAGAGGAATCCACACCATTATTGATGGACAATACTTCTGCAATCAAGCTGGCTAAGAATCCTAGATTCCATGATCGAACCAAACACATCAACACAAATTATCATTTGATTCGACATCATGTAGAGGCCAAGACAGTTCATCTTCGACATTGTTCCACAAATGATCAAATTGCAGACATCTTCACCAAAGCGCTTGGACGAGAAAAGTTTGAAAGATTCGAAACATGCTCGGACTTACGAACACCCCTTCGGATTAAAAGGGGGATTGTTAGAATATAATTCGTAGGGATTATTGTAAATAAATAAATAAATAGTAGGAAGCCGAAAAGGCTGGGCGGAAGGTGAAACACAACCATCATATCATTTGTATAAATATATGCATTGGCATTGGAATAATAACGAATCGGGAGTTATACCTATCAGTACGATTTTGACACAATATGATCTAGCTTAAACCCCCTATATGGATGTGATACAACATTAGGAACTTTTCAGTCATCATTATATTGTCATCACCCCTATCCTCTAACCCAATTAACTGCATAATCTATCAAATATCGACTTTCTTGTTAAATCAAGGTTATTATGGTTGTGAATTCGATTTATCTATTCACATTGAGTCATATGTTCAACCTATCCAAAGTTTTACTTTGGACATGGTTGAACTAATCAAAACCTTACGAGCTCATTAACGCATGCGTCCTTTGATGGCACACAACTCAAGATTTGTCATAATGGCACGATCGCCTAAATGTGCCAAGTCTTGGCGTGATTGTTTGATCGATTGAAAGAAGCACATTTTAAACCACCCTCTCATGATTTTATTTCCATTTTGTTTCCCTCACCTACTACCATCCATGCAGATCCATTTTAGTCATGATCTCCCTGTACCCCCTGCTAAATTTGCATCCTTTCCTCTGTCTAAACAATGCTAAATCACTTTGAACCCGAAATCTATCAAGATTTATTTCAGATACCAGAATTTCGAGAGTGCTGAGAGATATTTTTCCGGAATGGGTGGAACCCATTTCTTCACATGTTGCAAAGATATGATGAAGGCATTTCATTTCTTTTCACGATGGGTTTTGATGGTAATATGGATAGGGTGGGTCATCTCGTCTTTCTGGTAGATTAGGAGTCTATCGCTCTTGTGACTAAGCTACCAAGAGAGGGCACTCAATGGCATAAGCACTAGTTTCTACCGTGGGCGTCCCACAACTTTGCTCTTAAACCAAAATACCGACATGTTGCAGGCATCAAGGGATTCCACTAAAAAATGGATTAAGCCAGAATACATCAACCCTTTGACTATCATCATCCACCTTATCACTTGTGAGGGTAAGTTTAGTGTATTCAAAGCTTTCCATTTTTGTTTGCTAGCACATTTTGTTAATCGACAGTTCCTTAATTTTCCTTTTTATTTCCTTCGAATCTTGGAGAAAATGTCAATCTAGGTTAGGAAAAATACCATTAACCCTAAAGGTAG
This sequence comes from Pseudotsuga menziesii, assembly GCA_001517045.1. Classification (NCBI taxonomy): domain Eukaryota; kingdom Viridiplantae; phylum Streptophyta; class Pinopsida; order Pinales; family Pinaceae; genus Pseudotsuga; species Pseudotsuga menziesii. The sequence continues at coordinate 472,530 of LPNX010617991.1, read as the reverse complement.
TTTATATCACCATAGTATGATTAAGCTCTTGATCTTGTATCAGCTTAGAGAGAGGAATTAGACTTGGGATACTTTTTTGTTTAAATTTATTAACCCCCATATCAATATTCGAAAATGCCCTAGGCGTCTCCATAATCATGAATCCAGTCAAACCCCATATGCAGAGAAGAAAAACCCTAACATCATCCATATTGATGAAGATACACCAAAGGCTATCCCATCTGCCCATTCTACCCCTGCTAGTTCTGTGTCTGCTGATTTTTTACCTTTTCCACGAATTAATACTAGGGACCAAAAGACAAAGTTTTCCCAGTCCATTGTTCGTCCCATTATCCAGACCACGATTCATCCTGGTATTTAGACCGAGCATCCAGACAGCATGGGTGAGGTAGATAAAACTGACCCAGACTCACCTCCATTCACATTGGCTAGTGTCTCAGCTAAATTATGTAAATATGCTTCTCGTGAGACCCTCCCTACACCTGCTCAGGGCACGAGTCCTGAAATACAAGTTCCCTCTGTTGACCTCGAGATTCCATTAAGGAAATTAAGTCTGCATCCAGACCCAAAGCACCTGCAGAATCTTTCAGTCCTAGTCAACCAACAGTAGACCAATTGACTCAGAAATTGACACAATCAGCACGTTGAAATGAAGAATACGTCAAGTCAATCAAAGACCTTTGACAAGAAAATAAGGATTTGCATCCGCAAGTTAAGGTTTTTGAAGACCTCAACAAGGCTATCAATTTGTCACATATCACTTGACAGGAGAGGCGGGCTGTTTTAACAGCTCAGGCCAAGAAATTGAAGTTTAAATCCCCTATTTCATCTTCCAAGTCGAAGGCAGATACTAACGCAACTCAACCTTCTTCCTAACTCCTCTTTGTTTTGCTCAGTGGGACCTGGCAATTAAATGTTTTGGGGAATGTTGATCCTAGTTTGGTCACAATTTTCGGCTGGTAAATTACACTTTTTGACATCTATTTTGTTCTATTCTTGACATATTTTTTTCATATAGCTTATCATTCATCCTCACGTATGAATATATTTGGATTTATGCAAATTTTGGTTTATTATTTTTATTTCATGATTTTATTAATTAAATTCAATGATCTTTGAGAACATGTTTGATATATGTGTGAATTTGTTTGTAGGTTATGGTCCTTGAATGAGACAATGAATTGACACACATCATGCTAGATATGCACAAAGCACATCCAACTCACCATCCAGCTCACCGATAAGGCCGCGCATTGTTTATGGCATATTCCAAAGTGTTAAAACATGGAATGGTTTTCAGTTGCTATGTGTCCATGCATATGGATGATAGAATGACCCTCATTCTAGAAGGCTCGTCAGCTTGCCTTCTCAGTTCGACACCATGACACCAGTCCACGTCAAAGAGAATCCTCATTCTACATCATGCACAATGGAGAACCATCGCGCGAGGAAGAAGGAGAAGCGTTGTGTGTTGGAATTCAATCAATTGTTTGTAATAATTGTTGACTGTTTTAGGAGTGGTCGACCACTGAAAGGGTCAACCTGATCATGATTGTAAACACTATATATATTCTCCTCCAAATGAGATCGTAGTTAGCTAGTTTTACATTCTGTTAGTTGATTTTGTAGAGAAACTCTGAAATACTGTTCCGCATTTTAAGAGAAGTTACATTCCTGCTGTGTATATGATCTTGTTTGTGTAAGAGTTTAGCGAAGTTCCACCTTGATTTCTGAGAGGGACCCTCATCAACTAGTGGTTTTCATTCTTGTGTGTATTTTCGTCATCCCTTTCCTTGCAATTAGTATAGTTTCATTTCCAGTTTGTTTATGCAATTGAATTACTGTAATCATTGATTTCATTGTTTCATGTAGCATATGTTTTATTATAATGCTATGTTGATAATATAGTTTTATTTCTTAAATTAAATAACTGGTTGCACCCATAGTTTTCATTTCGTTTCCTTTCCAGTATTTTCTACCTTATGATTTAATTTCATCTTGGCAATTACACAGAGTAGATTGTTTTAATGTATTAGAATCAAGTTGCAGTAGGTTCAATTTTGTTAAGTATTGTCTTGTTATAAGTTTGATTTGGTTATATTTTAGTTTGTTTAATGATGCAATAGGTAATAATTTCCTTCTAATTATGAATTATCATAAGTTATTTTGCTGTTGAATTCGGTCACTAAGTAGGTCTACTTACTGTTCTTTATGCATTTTATTTTCATGTGCACGAAATCAACTGATAATTAGATCACTTAGGATATATTACACTATTTTCTTTATACATACTATCATTCAGACAACTTGTTCATCTTTTCATTCAGACCCACCTTCTAGTCTGTTATCCAGACCTTCGTTCGACCTTTAGTATTCCCAATTTGTTTTTGAGCCTGTTTAAAACCTTGTTTCCTTAAATTTTGAATTATGTTATGATTGTGATAAGTAGATAATGGTTATGTTCATCATTAGGACCTTAGGTTATATTATTTAAAGTATTATCAAGTTCCATCCTTATTCTCAACCTTCTCTTACCTAAATATACTTTGAATTATGCTTTGTTTTGTTTCTTTTATCTCTAATTCCCTTATTCAATACTGTTGTAATGTGTGGTAATTATATATTTAGTTTGGTTTGATTTATCCTAATGTATATTGAGTTTAGGGTTAGAGATGTTAAAGTTTTAGAAAAGTACACTAGCACCTTGTAAATTGATCATAGCAGTAGAATCTGTTTCTTTCACTGTGTGGTTACTTTGTAGACCGAGATTTAAAGAAGTTATCTTTATTAAGTTTTCTACTTGCTTCTTATTAAAGTTATCTTTATTAAGTTTTCTACTTGCTTCTTTTTAAAGTTATCTTTATTAAGTTTTCTACTTGTTTCTTTTATTAAATTTTCTACTTATTTATAAGTTAGTTTCCTTTTGAAAAAGTCATTTGCTTATGGAATAAATCATCATGTTTACTATCACTTCTAATTGGAATTCCTTAGTTTGCACATATTTGTAGAAGTTAAGTTATAATTGATTGCATTTAGTTTCTTTAGTTCTTTTGAAATCCATTTTGATAGTACTCCTCTACTAGATCCGATCACAGTAAATGCATATCCATAGAACAATCAAGGAGAGTGGAACTAGATAATTTAGTTTAACCATTATGTACATTTGTTAATCGCATGTATAGCTTAGTTGTTGAAATTTGCAAAAGTATCTCCAGTTGTTGTAATCTTGTTATAATGCCTTGTATAGTTAGTTTTTGAAGTTGTTTATGAATCTTTCTAATTCTTAAATCAGGAAGTGGAATAGTTAAGTAATAGGAAGTTTAATTTCTTAAAAGTTTACTTGTTTATATCTTTACCTTTTGAGTGTTTTTCTATAGAGTAGAGTAGTATAGCTTGATACTACTCTAGTCTAGTACTATGTTCTAGTTTAATTACCTTCATAGTTGAACTTTTAGGAGTTTGACTCGGTTTTTCATTTTGAAAGATATTTCTATCTTTTCTTGGTTAAAATATTTCTACTACACCCTAGGAACCCCTCTACCTTCGCATATACTTTGTGTCAACTCTAAGTTTACCAACCTCAGTCGATAATTAAATATTAGGTGAATTAATTAAGACATTATAACACCCAACAGGGAGTAGGAAGTGGAAAAAAACCAAGATTAAGTTCATAACAGTGAATTCATTTCCCCTAACATATTTAGATTTGGGACCATTTAGGTTTCAGAGTCTACTATGCAGAAACCTACTCCTACACTTCTGGGTCACCCATCCGTGAAACTAGGGAAATTCCTTCCGTCCTTTTGACCAGGGGCTTGGGGAAAAGTGAATAAGTGTTATCAGGTATTCATACAGCATAAAATATGATCTGTTTCAGTTCATAACATATCTATAGATGTCTGGAGAATTTAGGGAAGAATTGGAATTTTTAGGCAATTTTGGCCTAGTGAGGCCATGCACAATGGAGGATCCAAAATAAATGTAAGGCATAAAATAAATTATTATATGGAGTTATTTATGGGTATTTGGGTCTATCAGTGATCCATATAAACTTACATAACGTTATTTGAATGGGTATAACTCTTTTTATAGCAGAAACTGCAAAACTAGTCAATTAAAACTAGTGTTCTAGCTAGGGCACAAGTTTACGCATAAATATTGTAGAATAATGAATTGAATGCAGAAAATTGCATATAAAAAAAATTAATACATTTTCAATGGAAATATATAATCATATATACTCATTCCCACAACCTTTTCTTACTCATTATTGCACTAGATTGATCAATTTCCCCCATTACAATGACAAATTAAGATTTTCATGAGAAACTAAGAAGTTAAAATTTAGGGACAGAAATATTACAACATTATAAATATAAATGATATAGTTTATCATATGTTACACATCAGAGAGCATTGTATTTACTGACCATTACATAAGAAGGCTCGAGATGATGGGCAGGAGGACCAAAATTAGGCATAAAGAAGACTGAGAGCGTAGGTGAATCTTGGGCTTCACTGGAGCTTGAACTGAATGATATGGAGCCTGAAAAAAATGTCTGTTAGGAACTCAATATCTGAACACCATGCTCTCCATACTTACAAAGAGAAATAATGGGGGTGAAGGAGTGGGGAGGGAAGGTTTGGGGTTCATATCCCAAGTGTCTGAGGCACATCACTCATAAAGGAATGCTCACATAAGCACAACTAAATTAACACATAAAAAAACTAGTAAATGGATCTTGAATTATGATTTAATAGATATATGGGTGACCTTCTTAGCATGTAGAGGAAATAGGTGACCTGTGAGAGAAAGTCATCCTCATAGAATCCCTAACCCTAGCCACATATGCACCCTCCTTGAGTAATTGGAATGTAGGGACCCTTGTGATTTGTTCCCCTATCCATGTCATTCACCAAACTTGGAAACTACACCCTCCTTAGGCTCATATTTTCTACTTTTGTCAATGACAACTTTTTCTTCCTTTCCCGCTTTTGTGCTAAGCCTCCAAAAAGGAAATTGTACCCTCCTTAGTCAATCGTTTCCTTCTTTTCCCTATGACAGATTTTATGGCTTTCCTTCTTGTGAGACTGAGTCTCAAAAATTAAATTGATCCCTCCTTAGTCAATTGTTGCTTTTATTTTTATTTTTATTTTGACAGCTTTTGTCATAACTTTTGGGCACAATAAATATTAATGATAAATAAAAATTAAATACCTACCACTCAATAATGTTTATTTAGCAAAACATTCCCTAGGCTAATTAATTAATTCCCCATAAATAATATTTGGACAAAATTCCCTAGGTGAGGTAGTTAATACATCTTTGACCCCCCAATGTATTGGGCATGGTTAACACTTTTATTTCAAAAAATATGGGGACATGACAGTCCTCCCCTCCCAAATCTGCTTTTCCTCAAGAAAGATCACTGTAGAGTGCTGCAAATTCGTCCACCATGTAGGAGAACTAGAGCATGAAATCATGTGCAAAAAAATAAGTTGACTTGCTCCATCAAGCCAACATGTAAAGTTTCTCCAAAAACAAGCAATTCCAGGGTCCCATTGCTTGCATTGCGCCCCCTTCAGTGAGAATTCCTTCCAACACAAATAATCAGACAAAAATATGATTGCATCCCATTTCCTCAACTGTAAGTCTCCAAACATTAGTATCCACCATAAAAATTTATCATCACAGGAAATGAAATTCATGATGTGGAAATCATAACACTGCACTGAAAATTGGAAATTCTCAATGAAAAATTGGAAATCTATGAGATTTCCCCATCCAACATTAAGTTCTTTATGTGCTTGATGCACATTAGAATTGAGTCTCAAAATGATATTGCTGTAATGACATAGGTGTGAGCTCCATGTCCAAACGCAATGAGGATAAGAATCATCCAACCAACAAGTATGCCCAAACTGCTGATACAATTTTTTTGATGTGTCTGATGTATCTCCATTGATGCAAGAAAAATATTTTCCCTCCATAATACATATCTCCATCACGTGTCTATCCACCCAATCAATGGGCAAACAAACTTGTGTGCTGATTAATTCAACTACCAATGATTCACTTGTCAAACCACATGGATTGATAATCAATCCCTCCACTAGAATAGTAAAAATATCATGCTCCTTTGGTGGCATCAACAGAAAAAATCCTTTCACCCAATTTTTATTCCCACATGATGTGGCTGAAATAAAGGTGTGGGGTGAAGAATTGTGAACCAGTTCCTTGCAACAATCATCCATAAATCTAATGGATGTACAAGTTACTCCATTGATTGGATTAGTGACAATGATATTATGTGCCTCCACCAAAACTGTACAACACTTCCCTAGAAGCAACTCATAATCTCATAGGAAACATGCAAGTGCTTGCTCTTCATCTTCTTTGACCTCAAGCTCCTCAAGTGCATGAAAATCAAGATGCACTTCATGTGCAGGTGTATGGGTGGTACCTAAGGGATGAAACATATATCTTTGTGGCTACCCACATGTTAGGAAAAATAATTCATTACATAAATTGAACTCTTTACCTCCCACAGTCTTCATTCCCAAGGTGTTTGTATCCACCCAATTAATGGATGAATAAGGAACTTTATTTGCTGATCCATATGGAAAGTGATCAGCCATATTTATGATAGAGAAGAAGACTTAATCCCCCTCCTCAATCTCAATGGGTTCTTGGTCCACATTGTCTTTCTCATAGATTTTCCCAAGCATCTGCAAATCTACTATTTTCTCATGTCCTTCCACTAATACATAATATCAAAATTGCGACGGTTTTTCGTTGCTATTTCCACATTTTTTCGACTTAATTGCGACAATAACGGTTGCTATGTTTCGTGGCACTTATTTCGTGGATATAACGATGAAATTTATAAGTCGTCGATATAGAGATGAAAACTGGCTGCCACGTGTCTTCTATATGGTGGCATTGTAATTATTTTTTCATTCATTTTCTAAGTTTCGTCGCTCTATCGACAAAGTTGTCATCCCTAGAACGACATAAATATGGCCAAAAACTGTTAGGAAAAATATTGTTTCCATGCAAAACCGTGAAACACTTTCAACGAACGTTTGTCTCTCTATCGACGTATTCTGGAATTTGAACATAATTTTCTTCCATGCATTCGTCGCTCTATCGACAAAGTTGTCATCCCTACAATGACGAAAATATGGCCAAAAACTGTTACGCAAAATTTGTTTTCCACGCAAAACCGTGGAACACTTTTGACAAACTTTTGTCTCTCTATCAACGAATTCTGGAATTTGAACAAAAATTTATTCCATGCAAAACCATGGAAAACCAATCAGTTTCGACGAAATATGCAAGTTGAATGGTAATGTTTCCACGAATATTCATTTCTATAGCAACAATATTCCTGGAAAGCCATCCCGGGTTTAAACGGTTTTTCAATACCTGCGACAAAATTTCATTCATATTGAGATGAAACCTGGAGGTTTCAAAAACAATTAAAAAACCGTGGAAAGGCACCTTCCTTTCCATGGTTTTGGACCTTCAATAAGTGCTTTTGAAAAAATACATACTATATTTTAAAGACAAAGAAATGGATAAAATATAACGTAGGAAAGGTGATTTATAGAAAAGAAATATATCGGGAAAGTAAGATATGGGAAAAAACATATTGAAGTAAAAGGGAAAAAAATAAATGGGAAGTTCAGGGGGGCAGGTCAAAAAGTGTTAACTAACTCTAAAATATAAGGCATAATGATTTAAAAAGTTCCCAAAAGTACCCAAAGTGGCCCTTAGGACCCTAATTATTGCCTCAAAAACTGTTTTCCCATTAGGATGCACAAATTCATAATAATTGGCTAAAATACATAATTAGAGGCTAAAGTGGCACCTCTTCGATCAGATTCTATGACAAGGTAGGAGGGTACATCTATAAAAATACCATTGATGAAATACGTTGTAAGCACCAAAGGGATCGTATAAACATTAATTAAATGATATTCTAGGCACCACTGAGAGCTAATTTTTATGATAAGGCAGGGGGGTACATCTATAAAAAATACCATTGATAAAAGACGTAGGCACCACTGGGCTCGAGTCACCTTATTGTGATTCGAAATTAGTTTAATCCCACTAGGGATTAAAGAGCCCAAAAGGGCTTGGAAGGATGCCCACAGAGCTTGGAAGAAGCCCACAGAGACCTGTAGATACCCGCAAAAGCTTAAAGAAGCCCACAAGTCAGAAGTAAAGGAAGCCGATGTTTTGAAGATGAAGGAAGGCCAAAATTTTAAGACTAAGGAAGCCCCTAGGTGTAAATAAATCCAGAGAAGGTCAAGCCCACAATTTCTGGAAGAGATGAAAATGAAAAATTGATCCTTCTTATCCAACCACCTCAAGCATGGCCAAAATCGGTCAAAGTTAGTACCAAATATGCCTGAAAGAAAACAAAAGTCCCTTGAGCACATGATAGGAAAGAGACATGTTAATCAACAAAAAATTGACAACTTATTTCTATTCTTTTACTATGCATGATATCATATAACAAAAAATTCAACATAGATCACCTTTTGGCATAAATCAGAAGCAGGTTGCACAGTTGAGCATGCAATTTGTAGTTTAAAAACCATATCATAATTTCCTTGGAGACACTCCTCGTGAAATATCATCACTTGCTCTACTAGATGTGAAGAACTACTAGTGATAATTCATCATACTACAAAAAAAATAAGGTGCATTGAATTCGTCTTTATAGAAAAATAAAAAAATAACTCAACCCCTAGGGAAAAAGAGTAGTTGTTCACCTGGTAGGATATTTGTAGTGCCAACTGGTGGTAAGTTGTTTTGATGTTGCTCATTATTGGAAGAGGTGAATATGAAAAGTTGATCCTTCTTATGCAACCACCTCAAGCGTGGCCAAAATTGGTCAAGTTAGTATCAAATATGCCCATAAGATAAAAAACAATCCCCTAAGCACATGCTTGGAAAGAGACATGTTTGTCAACAACAAAATGACAACTTATTTCTATTCTATTACTAGGAATCCTATCTATGCTATATCTAGCAAGGGGAGTGTCTATTTAGAAATTTGTGGAAGTCCAATCTACTATACTTCCATAGAGGGAAGCATGGATATGGAGACCTTGGAAAATCCTAGTATGGAAAAGCAGCATTCAAAACTCTTATATGATCATTCAGAGTCATATCATGCAGAGCTGCACAAAGGTATCAATAATGAAGACATGGAGAAGTAGTGTTGTGAAAAGACAGATGTGATGCAGTTATTAGAATATCAGTCTCAACTATCATCTTCACATATAGAGTTTCTTCATGACTTGGAGCTGCTTGGGGCTTATACAGTGAATTATCATCCGGTAAGCCTTGATGATCAGTATGATGGTGTAGTCAATCTGCCTCATAATTTTGATTTGTACATCAACCCTGTCCAGTCATGGATAGAAGCAACCTGTGTAAGCACTTACCAGTTTGGGAGGAAATTTGACGACATTATTCATGCCTATGATTTCCCATCCATCCCGCCCCTTCCGGATCATCACGTAGGTTTGCACTTTCTGAATAAAGTATCCTTACTTTGGCTGGTAACCAAAGACAAGGAAATTTTTTCTTATGTTAATAAAATTCTTAGGTGGTTACATTGGATTTTTGATTACACTTAACCCTTTTTATATCATGCTTAGAGTAGGAAAATAAGCTCCTTGAAAAAGAGCATTTACTTTCCGCATTTTTTGTTTTGTACTTAGCTATAATCAAACATTTTTGTTTTCATTAGTTAGTTACATTTATTTTGTTTAAATACATCAGCTTAATGGTTCATTTGGTTTTTTATGTAAAGCTTGTGCTACTAAGGTTTTCTTGCCAAGTTAATATGTTTTTACAGGGTGTATAAACCAGAGATTCTGGTGTTCTCGTATCCTCTCCTTGCCCTATGACCAGATCGAGCACACGTTCCGCAGTTGGAGCCAAAATGTTACCACCTAAGTTGTACTTAGTGGTTTTTTATCAAGTGATCCTGGTGAACTGGACAAGGATAACTTGTTCGAACTTCAGAGAACCTTCAGTCTTGCTTCTGGGAAGCTTTGTTGTACTATATCACATGTTCATACCCCATGGGGGAATTGTAATAAATGTTCTAACATGATAGTGTCTGTAAAAGACTCAGTCTCTTAGAATTTATTTGTCAATCCGATCAGCCCAAGGTGTTTTTTCCCTTGGTTATTATTGGTTGTTGAATAAACGACTGATAATTTCTGAGTTTTTCACTCCATACCTCCAAATTTGGGGTGGTTGGCTTGGCATTTAGGCCTATTTAGGTTATTAGAGTCTATGTGTCAATGTATAAACATGCTAGACATCATGGTCGAGTCATATGAACATGTCTAAGTCCCCCTAGGTTTTTTCAATTTTTCAATTTTTTAATTTTTTCAGTGTTTTTTATTAAAATTTAATTTTTGCAAACTTAGGCTATTTTTTAATAGTTTAATTGAAAAAATTGATTTTGTAATAAAAGTGGGCCAAATAATCAGTTTCAGTCATGTAGGTGCTCATTTTCAAGCTAAGAGCACCATGTAAACCCATGGACCCACTATTTCCTAGTTTTGAATGATTTTCCATCACTCGTGTCAGAAATCCCCAAAAAACAATTATTGATTATTTTAATTAATAAATTGATGAATAATGGAGCAAATCCAGAATCATAGATCAGTGGATTCTCAGCCGATTTGATTGAAATCAGTCAGATCTGAACCAAATTGACTAGATCTGAAAAATCCTTGACTGAAGGAGGTGATCAAATCAGATCCAGAGTTGATCTTCAGCATCCTTTATGGGGAATTTCGCCCTCCTTCTCTCCTCCACACGTTTTTGGCTCATCTGGATGAGTTTTGGTGGATGCTTTAGTCAACAGGTTGAGGTGTCAGTTAGATTAGCCCCCCGATTGACAGTTGCACTCAGTGAGTCTCAGATCTGGCTCAGCTAGACACAGATCAGGCATTGATGGACTCTCCTTCAGCTGATTTGATCTATCTCCTTGGGATTTGCACCCCCCTTGGGCTGGATCTCTTGGTTTTTGTATATATCCAGGCACAAGCTCCCTCTTCCAAGCTAGTTAGAGTTGGATTGAAGGGCTTGCTATTGTAATATTGTTGTAATCTTTTGATTGTTGGAATAAAGAAGCTTTGGAGGATAAATGGTGTAATGCTCTCATGTGTGTGGATTAAGCATTGTCTTACGGGTATTGATGTTGCCGACTTTTCTCTCAATTTCTGCATCTGAACCATGTCTGGCTTGAACGATTCAGCTGAATCAATAGGAGTATAGTTGGGCAAGTAAGGTTACTTGTTTTTTCTATATCTCATAGCATATATGTTTGAAGATATATATTATACATGTTTAATAAGTTTATTTGCATGTAAATTTTGTCTCTTTTTCATATATATATCCAGATCTCATGAGGTTTCGTGTAGGATTGTGTGTTTAGCTTTCAGGTAGCAAGGATTGGACGAGCTGTGGATCTAGTTTGAATCCACTATACATCCAAAAAGTTTGTGAAGGAATTTCCCCTCTGTATTCCACTAACAAGTTTCCATTGCAGATCCATCCAACAACGGGCCTTTCCCCTTCTCTTCCTACTTTCTTTAAAAAATCAATCTTTCGGTTACCTGTCTCTTCCTCCTATGATCAGATCTGGTTCTAAGAACTGAATATATATTATTAGATCTATTTCATAAGAGTATTTCTTCTTATATATGCAATTTCATAAAGAGTATCATTTCATAAAGATAGATCTAGGTGTAGGAATTGCCCTTTTTGCAAGCTAAGTCATAGATCTAAAAATTGCTCATAAGGTAGTTTCTTTTTCATTCTTTAAAGATTCATATTCTGAAATAAAGTGCACATATTATTTGCTACCCAAACATCAAGCCAATATCCCAAGTAAATCTTGCTTTCCTTGGTTCCTTTTTGCATAACTAGATTACCCCAATTTAACAAGTTTTAACTTAGTTTACTTTTGTTAAAAGTAAGCTGACCCAAAGGTACTTTCAGAGTGCTTTTGGGCATATTTTAGTCTAATATTCTTGCTTTTTTTTATCATGTTTGACAGAAAATAAAGGAAGCTTCTGTTCGAAAGTGGCCTCAGGAGCGTTCAAATCCCCCCAGGGGTCTCCCATTTGACTAAAACCTTTAATTTTCACACTTTGTAAGCTCTTGATTTCACTCTGTATAAGGATCAAGAGGAATTATATCAGTTCTATAATATTGTAAACATTTTTAATAAATTTTTTTTGAATAGGCTCTTTCGAGCCCATTCCCCAACCCCCCTGGGGGGATTTGCGCCCGTGTCTTTTTTTTTGCTTTTCGTTCATCTTTTTTAATCTAGAGTAGCATTAATCTACAGGGTAGTATAATTTGACATAAAATCAATTCCACATTCTATTTCTATTGTTTTCAAAGTAACTTTAATACTTACCCCACAAGCGTCCTTTGAGCCAAAAGGTGAAGAAAGGTTCGTGGTAGTCTAATTAGAAAATTGTGGTTTGCTCATATTTTATGTTTTGTTTGCTATCATATTTTGTTTCAGTAAGCATTATAAAATTAACCCCTCCTTGAATCCCCGATTGAGATCCACTTGGATCGAAAGAGGTTCTTGGAGGGTTTTCTTTTAACAAGAACACCCATTGTAAAATTTACTAAAATTGACAAGACTTCGGTGTGTATGCTATGCACTTGGCTGTGGTTCATCCGATCAGTCAAGCTGTATCAAAAGCACTTGAGTGACTAGTATAATTAGGACTCACTCTCCCAAATTGACAAACCATCAGGTGAAAATCCAACACCTAGATCAAACCATCACGGTGGCAAAATACCCAAAGGAAGCGGGAACTTCTGAAAAGTGACCTCAGGGAGCCGGTCTCTGTCACACCCTAATGGGTGCGTTATAAACAATAGTCCTATAGACTCCATTTAGCCCACATATTCCTTGCGGGTAGCCGTGAAGGTTTAGTTTTGGACATACTCCAAGTACTCTCGGGTATATCTGGAGTCCACCCCTTCGCCTGATTTTAATCAACTCACACCGCAAATTTAACTTAAAACGTACCAAGAGGAAATTGCAAAACATTCACTCCAAGCACATACAAGTACATTGATTCTATTTTTTGACTCCATTCTAAGGCACTGGTTATTTTCTTGCTTTATATATATATTGTGTCTCAGCATTGTGCTTTCATGTGTTCATTTTTGTATCTTGTCATCTTTGATTTTCTATAGTTAAATTTGAAACTCCTAAGTAAATCATTCAGTTTAACATCACCATACTAAGTAATTATCCTCAGTAACTTAATAGGGTCTACCCCCCTTGGCTTCGTTAGGAGTTGAGCCTAAACGGAGGAGTCAAGAACAAGGTGACAACCTTGACTCGAGACTTGCCCCCAAGGACACATCGAGTGGCTTGAATATTTCTTCCACGTGACCTAGGTGTGTGTAAGGCGGCAACATGTACCATGCAAGAACTGAAAGTTTATCATCACAGTAATCAGAACGTGTAAAATAGTGCAACCAATAACCAATGTTAATCATTTAAAGTGCCATTTAGCATGATCTCCAGATCGGTGTATGTGATAGCATAGATATAAAATACTAACTTAATGAAAATTTAGTGCCAAGCTAACCATAATGTTATTATCACTCACTCGATCCTGTATGTAAGCTCTAAAATATAAAATCATCAAGTCCCTTACCATCACCCAAATCTCAATAGCAATAATTAGTACTAAGAAAATACAAAACAATACTGAGTAAAATAATGTCAGAATTATATCACTATGCATTCAGAGATGTAAGGTTCCAGATCTCAGTAAAAAATTAGACTTACATTTACCCAGAAAACTAATGCGAATAGGGAAGAAAACTAATCACATAAATAAGATATATTTTACAAAATACACCACCATCTAATAGTTTGAAATACTAACTTGTTTTCTGTTTTGAGTGTGCAAAGAAGGTAGCTAGGGCATATGAGGTATGAATACATATTGTAGACCTGTGTTTGATAAAGGAGAGGGATCATATTGTGGGAGCAGTAGGTCTACGTTTTTAGGGTTTTACACATAAATTCTTTTTTAGGGCTTTCTTTTTTGATAAAACAAAAGTTACAAAAACACATACAAATTAAGTCTAAAACCTAAGAGAAACAAAAATAACCTAAGAATAATATTTACAAGTATACAAATCAGAAAATTTAGTAGATGAACAATTAGGGTTTGAAAAATTAAAATTTCTTAACTTAGGGTTTCATCATGCCAAAATTATAGGAAGAAGGGCCAAAAAAAGCCAAATTTCTTCTATGTAACTTTTCTTCTATATTTCTACGTTACTAAGAAGCATTTTTGTTTTATGTAGAAGGTTGTCTCCTAGTTTGGATGATAGTCTAAAAATAGTTATTTACTATTGCTTGTATCTCTTGTATATTAATAGAATGAAATAGAATTTAAGGAGAAATACAAAAACATTAAGGATAAAGAACATGTCAAAACCCTTACCTCATCATTGTCCTTTCACCAGATCCATTCGCCCATACGACTTGAATGCAGTTGTCCATGAGATGCATTTCCATCACCAAGACCTGCATAAATCATTAAAGACAGAATTTTTGTATGAGTAAATAATATATAAGCAAACAAACAGTCATTTAAATCTTACCACAAAGTCCTGTAGAAATCAATGAACCGTGAAATGTTAAATTTATTAACAATGTTTTAAGAAATAGACATGCATTTAAAAATTTACAACCATCTTTAATACATAGTAATAAAAGAGTATTTATACCTTATTGATCTCCTCTCTGTTTCGAGAACAATTTTATATTCCCTACTGAACATGGCCAACGACATGAAGGTGGAAGCTCATATGGCCCCTCCCCCCCCTCACATCGCTCTCAATTCCCCACAACCAATAAATGATGTTGTTTACATTGAAAACATTTAAACATTCATGCATAACTAGGATAGTCATCAAAACATATAAACATAAAAACATTGAAGCAAAATGGGGTAATTCATATAAACAATGTTTTAGACTAACAACATCTATATACATCCAAATCCAAGTCATGAATTTATACATCTACTTTTTCTTTGATTTCTGTTTTTTTGCATTGAAATAATTGATGATAATTGGGATATTATTATCATCATTTGGTGGATTATCTACAAATCCATGTCCTTCTAGTGTTTGTGTTTCCATGCTCTCATGTATCATTCTTCTTGTACGTTGTTGAGTAGGGAGTGGATGCAGTTCTGAAGGGGCATGAACTGCAACAATGAAAATGGGCATTTCGATATGTTGAAATATTATTGAAATTAATAGTTCATCATTTTGATTAAAATTACAATATTTCTCTTTACTGTCTATGTAGCTGTGACAACTGGTATGTTAATTGTTTATCTACTTGCTAATTCCTCTTGCGGTTCACCCTCCTGAGCTTCACGGTCTTCGATTGAAAGAAGAAAATTTATAAGTATACGTCAGGAAATAAATATCTATAATCATAGTAGAAATTTCTATTTCCAAAGCACACATACTAGAATGGCCACTCTGCTCCCCACTATCATGGGACATGTACACCCCAACATCAGCTGGTACATGCAGAGTACAGCTGTATTCAGTGTTACAGTTGCACTGTTGCTTAAAAGAAAACATAAATATTTTGTTATGGGTGATATAATAAAAAATGAATAGACTTTAATAGTATATTTCAATGATGTCCTTATTCATTTTATTTACCTGCATCTGCGTCATTGGGGAGATTGGAGTCTGCCCCAAGATTTTCCGATATTCAATGACACTTTTAAATCCATACTTGAAAACAAGCTTTAGGTCTTCCTCGGTGGAAGCATCTTGGAATGTATTTCCCTGCAATACATAACACATATAAAATTCCCCCTGTCAAAAACATATATTTGTTCGCTACTTTCAAATAAATATTCCCCACAATTAATCATTTAATTCTTACGATTTTGGCTCTTAGTTCTCTATAGCCACCCTGGCCCAGTCTATGTTTCCCGTGCTTTTCCACTCTAGCCTTGGTTGCTTTGGAGGTGTCCGGTATCCTATATATGAAAATTTATAAAAACGTTAGATATCAGAATTCTTGCTTAAAACAAAAAAGAAAAAAATAAATGAGCATATTTCACTAAAAAGATGATATGTGTTGTACCTTGCTTTTCCAGGCCGTGGTTGTTTTCCTTATCTTTTTAGCAAGTTCTCCTTTGCATCCTCTATGAGTTCCTTCCACTCTTTCTCCAAAACCATGGGAGGGCGCTCATGCTTGAGGTCAAGTTGCAATTTATCCCTACATTGGGCCCTGGTAGATTTTAAATTCTCGTCGGCTAACTTTGCAACCACTCTCTTGTTGAATGTATTGCCGAACAAGTTTACCATGTGGTCTATCAATACATATCTCTTTGCGCTATCTTGGCTATTCCATTGTGTGCGAATGGTGGGGCCAAAAAACTCCAATGCTTTGTCATTCAAATTCCTATAGAAAACATTGTTTCATGCAGAAACGTGTAATCCATTAATTTATAATAATTTCAGCATATGTCCATTTGAATTTCATGATTAAAATGAATAAATTAATTAATAAATACCTTCAATCTTTTGAATCTTGATCGGAACACAAGCGTAATCCACCAGAAAGGTGAGATCTAGTGATCCGGTGCTTTTAACTCGTGCTTCTCCAGGAAAAGTTTCCTGGTCATCTATAGTAGGTTCATGTCCAGAGTCATGTGGAGTCCTAGGCTCCATCTCATCATGCTCCGTCATGTCATGATGATCAAAATTGGTGCCCTCATCAATGGATTTGAGGCCAACCGAAGGAGTGTCAAAAGCCTCATTGGTACATTGCTTTGTTGGTGTTGTTGCTGCATTGGAGCATGACTGCGACCTATACCTGTCTCGACAATTTCTCTAGTCACGGGTTGTAAAAACTCCTACAAATGGAAAAAATTACTTAATTAGATCACTTGGAAAAATAGAAAACATAATATCAGATATGAAATCATGTCATAGCTTAAAAAAATATGTGAAGATGCCACTTACCCCATAAGATTTTATTTGTTCTTTCATCTCTTCAATCTTGCCTTGATCTCCTATGTCACGGGCCTTATGCAAGCCAAGGAAATAATTTCTATGTTTTCCTTTTTTAGGGCCTTCTTTATAGTATCCATAGGGTCTATGGAACAGTAAATTTCATCCTCAAGCTCCTCATCACTGATATCAAGTCCACTAGACTAAATTCATCAAACAATAAAATTAAGAAAAATAATTTTAACATCATTAAAACATTGTTATTGTAATGAAATTGAGTTACTATTAAGAACTAAAACATACCTGATGTAGTGTTGTGGCTGGTGACTTCCCATGGCCACCCCCTACTAATCTACTTCTAGTGGGTGATTGTACACGGTCACCTTGGATCGTGGAAGCAGCAAGTGCCTTTCCACGGTCCCCACCCTGACATGATAAATCAATCAATAATTCACCATAAGCACAAAAAAATGTGAATGTTAACAATGCAAATTGAATGCTAACAGAAAAAATCGAAACATTTAGTTATTATTTTAACACTTACCTGACGAGGCATAGAGCATGACCTTCCATGGTCACCCTAGAACATGGAAGCAGTAGGTGCCTTTACACTGGCACCACCTTGACACAATAAATCAATAAATAAATGTTATGAAAATAATTGTAACATAACAAAAAATGAGATATTGCAATAATATTTATTTTTACCTCAGAAGTAGAGGGCACGTGTTAGGTTCCATGACGAACATGGGCAGACCCCTGCCACAGTGTAATAAGGATGTTATCACATGGAAATATTTTGGGGTTGGAGTTTCTAGTTCTTGTAGTCATATTTAGTTACTATATTTAGTTGAGTCAATAATTGTAACATCAACAAAAATGAGATAATGCAATAATATTTACTTTTATTTCCAATGGAGAAGATACATGTTCTGCTCCATGGCGATGAGAAGACCCTTGCCACAGTGTAATAAGCATGTTATCATATGGAAATATTCACAATAAGCATGAAAAAAGCAAATGGTAACAGTGGAAATTGAATGTTAATAGAAAAAATATCTACATTTAGTTATTATATTTAATGCTTACATGATGGGGCACAGAGTGTGACCTTCCATGGTCACCCTGGACCATGGAAGTAGAGGACACATGTTCTGTTGCATGACGACCATGGGCAGACCCCTACCACAATTTAATAAGCATGTTGTCACATGGAAATCTTCTGGGGTTGAATTTTCTAGTTATTGTAGTCATATTTAGTTACTGTATTTAGTTGAGTCAATAATTGTAAAATAAACAAAAATGAGATACTACAATAATATTTACTTTTACCTCTGAAGGAGGAGATACACGTTCTGCTCCAGGGGGATGAGCAGACCCCTGTCACAATGTAATAAGCATGTTATCATATGGAAATATTCACAATAAGCACGACAAAAGCGAATGGTAACAGTGAAAATTGAATGTTAACTGAAAAAATTGAAACATTTTGTTATTGACGTCATATTTATTTACTATATTTAACATTTACCTCACAAGGCATAGATTGTGACCTTCCACGGTCACCCTGGACCATGGAAGCAACATGTGGTTTTCCATTTCTACAACCATGACAAAATAAATCAATCAATAAAATTTGAGTCAATAATTGTAACATAAAAAAATGAGATAAGCATAACAGTGTAATAAGCATGTTATCACATGGAAATATTCATAATATGCACGAAAAAAGCGAATGTCAACGATGGAAATCGAATGTTAACAAACAAAATCGAAACATTTAGTTATTGTAGTCATGTTTAGTTACTATATTTAGCATTTACCTGATGAGGCATATCGTGTGACCTTCCACAGTTACCCTGGACCATGGAAGCCACATCTATTCGATTTAAGTTGTAATTGATCAACAACTCTTCACCTGGAAGTATTATTTTTGTTGCACATACAAATATATGATGTTCTTCGCGTCCCTCAAATTCGCAATTCGGTTGGTTAGTTGCTGTCACTGGCTGTGTACTATTTATAAATCCAACAACGTTTTCGAATGCTTTTTGTCTCCCATCAATATACATAGTCGTCCCTTTATTTTTATTGTGTTCTGCTAGTTGTATATAATTTGCGGCAACTCCGTATCTCCTCATACTTCGAGTATATTGTACCAAGATCAACCAGTTATTGTATCTGTATAATGGTTTGACATACTCCATCAATTCAGTTATAGTGCCATAGCTGACCTTTATGCCATCCATGGAAAATAGCCCCAATCCATGTAAGGACGAAGGAGTAACGCGATACATCCTCCCATTGATGAAGAAATCTATGTCCACTTGAGATAGCTTATTAGGTACCAATTGTTGCAATATATGTCTATACCTCAAGGTCAACTCAATTTCACCTATGATCTTAGCATCATAATTACATGACCCTCCATTGGCAATAAAATATTGCATGCATCTACGAAATCTTTTCCTTACCTTTTCAGATCTAGTTGATATAGAACCAGTAGATCTAGTACAACACGTATCACTTTCAACCTCTCATAGTATATATTCACCATCACTCGAGGAATATATATCTGATAGATACCTATTTGGTGGTGCCTACACTTGATAAACCAAGAATATAACCTACCAAGCGGATATAATTTAGCATGCAAATATATTTACTTGTAATGTTTTAATATCAAAAGTTTTTTCTTCCCAAAAACTTTACCAAAAGCTATTTTTTTCTCTAAGGTGTAATTTCTTTTAGAGTTATTTATATTTGAATTATTTTTAAGTAGAAGACACGATTTGATTTGGTTTGGAATTTGTTCACAACATGGATATAGAAGTGTGTTTCTTGGGCCACTTGACTAGTTAATGCATGCAAAGAGGTATGGGGTTCCCCCTCATTTTGATCATGTTGGGGATTCAATTTGGAATGGGTGGTGGTCATATTGCTTCATTCATGGATTGCCTAGCAAAACTCAACGACTTTAGTCTAACACTCCCTCTTCCACAGTGGTTTGATATGCAAGTTTCCTCGTGCAAGGTACTCCTTCTCTAACTATGTGTCTGATTTTTTTAAAATAGGATAACATTGTGAAATGTCACCAAATTTAGACCAATTATAGGTAGTCTTGAGAATTGGTGACATTTGGTGAATTAATGATTGTGGACAGACATATCCTAGAGATGTTCATTAATGACAAAAGAACTTTTTGATGGGCATATGCATGTATGATAAAGTTGGAAAAAGACTAAGTGGTGAAAAATTGTCCTAAAGCAGTAGTCTTATGAAAATTCCCACCATATTTCATAAGAAGGAGAAATTTCCTACCATGTCTTTCATCCCATAGTTGGTTGAAGTATCTATCTGACCATGGTACCAGTTCTCAGAACAAATCTTTGAGGAAGAAGATACAAGCCTCCCAAAAGAAGTTCTTTTTGGTCAAATTAGACAAGTTGCTCTAGGAGAATGCTTGCCATAATTTGTGGGTTAAAAGAAATGCCCGCACCATATGGGAATCCTATAGTTGGCTGTGTTTTCTACCTGACAATGTTCTTACTTTGACCTGAAATTACCTGTGGCAGAAATTATGGATCTGCCAAAATAGGGTCTTAAGTAGCTTTTATATCATACTTCAGTAAAATTCCCGCCAGGAGAGAGAATGTAGTTTCAGAGGTTGAAACTGGTCTTAATGGATTCATCTAGTTTTCCTCCATCCATTGGATGTCTTACACTCCAAGTTTGATGAAAAGTTGAAATCACCTTTGAGTTCTAGGGTTTAAAGAAATTGACTAAGTGTCAAATCACAAGGTTGAAGAGGCATTTGGAAATGCCCGCCAAATCTTGTCTGAGTGATGATAAATTCATCAGAAGTTATAGGCATGTTCTTTAATGAAGTGGCTATCCATCAATGTTCTTAGTTTTTCTTATGGTGACCACATGAGAAAAATACCATCCTACCAAAAGAGGTCAAAACATTAGCTTGCATATCCAAAAATATGAAAAATTGACTGAGTGTTGAAAACAGGAGGTTGAGATCCCACTTGGAAATGCAAGCCAAAGTCAACTATTTAACTAATAAATTCATCAGATGTTATGGGTCCATTCTTTGATGACCTGGGCATCCACTCATGATCTTAGTTTCCCTCTAGGTGTTCACACATGTGAGATATGAGTCTGCCAAAATGCCTCTTGCCACAGTAATGACTAGGGCCCTACAAAATTCACAAAGTGTTGAATTGAACAGTTTGAAATACCATTTTAAAGTGACTGCCAGAGACTGTGTGTTTGTCAGTAAGGTTTTAAGGTGACATGGTCTTGTTCCTAGTTGAGGTGGATTCCTAGCCATACCCTCAGTTTGTTTAAAGATGGTCAAGATGTGAAAAATATAAGTATGCCAAAAGTTAGAAAAGTATGCCTGTACAGTATTGGTGAAATAAAAGAGTAAGCTACAGGAAATTAATAAAGATTAATTTATAAAGGGAATTCTGCATATGTTGAGAAGGATTTAAGGATAGTATTTTGGAAGATATGATGTGATCGAAATTACACAACATATTTTTAAGGAAGAAATGCTTGCAAAGGTTTTAATGAAGACACACACAAGCTACAATATTCTTGATAACCTTCAGACTCTTTGAGATATGCCACGCAGAGGTGAGCACACTAACTAGCATGGTATATGCCAAACAAAGGAAAAAAGATATAAGCGTCGTTGAAAAATAATACTTGTATCAAATGTGTCTTTAAAGAAGAAAGAGGTATGAGGGTCAATTTAATGGAGTCAATTCAAATTATAGCACCGAGTCCCAGGGAACTATACATTGTTCCAAAATCCAAACCAGTAAATGGGAAAAGCTTGCAAAGTGTGTTGTAATTTAGATAAAAGTGAGCATAAAAAAAATAAAATGATTTTTAAAGGAGAAATATGTCTTAGGTTGAATTGTACCAAGTCATTATAATTGCAGCTCCTATGGCACTCTACAAAATGTTTTAGACCCATAATAGAAACAAATCACAAAATCTTGAAAAGTGTGCCATAATTCATGTAAAACTGACAATCAAAGCAAAATTAAATGCGTCTTTAAAGGAGAAAGAGGTCTCACATTCAAGTTTCAACAGAATCAGTTCAAATTATAGCTCATAGAGGACTCTGTTCTAGACCATTAAATAGAATAATATTACACAAGCTTGCACTCTATAGAATGTTTCAGACATATAATAGAATAAAATAACAAAAGCTTGTAATTTGTGCCATAATCGAGGTAAAACTAATTATTAAAGAAAAATTAAATGCTTAGAAGAAAAAAGTCTTAGGTTCAAATTTTTGACAGAATCGGTTGAACCAGTTCAAGTTATAGCTCCTACAGGACTTTGCACACTGTTCCGGACCATTAAATAGAACAAAATTACAAAAGGTTGCAAATTGTGCCATAATTCATAAAATTATACAAGAGCACGACTGGCTTGCAGTGCTCAACCCATATGTCTTTTCCCCAAATTTAAGGAGGATCTTGAGACGCTCCAATAATAGAAAACCCTTAGTAGATCCACCGATAATAGAAGCGATGGTAGCACAACAAAAAAATTATAATTTCAGTATGACTGTACCAAATCCGTATTGGTTCATAAATTTGACGTATTTTTTCGAAATTCCTATGTTGCTAGGGTTAGTGGGCTTACATAATTCATTGGGCCCTTTGTTATCCTCTGGACTGTGGCTGTATTTCCTCCCCTGGAACATCAGTATCCTCTGGACTATGGGCAGATTGTTTTTTCATCCTCTGGACTGCGGCCGGATTTCCTCCACTGGTAACGCCGGTATCCTCTAGACTGGTATCCCCTGCTCCTCGATTTACCACTGCTCTACTCATCAAATTACCAGTGCTCTATATGATGCTAATGAACTAATGCATGTGAGTGAACTTGTTCATTGTTGTTTTGTTAATGAGCTAGTGCGCAGGTGTTTTTGAAATCTACGTTTTTTGTTTGTTTATTTGCATATTTTATATTTTGTGTTTTGTTTTGTTTTTTTATTTTGCATATTTACCTTTTCTTTAGTTTATTTTGGGTTTATTTGCATATTTTATATTTTGTTACATTTTAAATTAATTATAGTTAAAAAACTCTATGTTTTTAATTTAGTGTAGTTTAATTTAATTTATGTTAATTTAACTAGGATTTGTATTGGTTGCATCGCTTATAGTGAGATCCTATACATAAGTCCCTTCAAGGGAAAACACGATGATGATGACGATGATCATGATGATGATGATGATGATGAAGATGATGAAGATGATGGCGATGACGACAACAATGATGATTATCATCATCATCAATATCCTCATCATCATCCTTGTCATCATCATCACCATCGTCTAATTCATCGTCTTCATCAATATCATCATCATCATCTTCATAATCATCATCATTTTTGTCTCCATCATCGTCATCATGATCTTCTTCATCATCGTTATCTTCCTTATCATCATCGTCATAATCATCATTTTCATCATCAACGTCTTCGTTATCACCATCATCATATTCGTTGTCATCATCATCAACATCTTCATCTTCATCATCAACATAATCGTCATCAAATTCATCAGCATCTCCATTATCGTTATCATCATCTTCATCATCATCATTTTCATCATCATCATCATCATCATCATCATCATCCTCTTCATCATCGCAATTTTAGGGGGAGCTCAATTAATGAAGACGTCTACATGATAGGGGGAGTTGAGTGAAAAATTAAGGATTGCTCCTAAGACCCATTCCAAGGACTAATATGACAATTTAATATGATCCGAGGAAGTAGTAAAAAAAAATACAACTTATTGGACCCTGTGAAGCCTCCTGTTCTTAGATTTGTGCACATGAAGAATCAATACTTATGGACCTATCCCGGTGTCTTAAAAGAGGAAGATCCAAACTGAGCAGTTTGGTAGTTCCATAAAGAGCATTCTTTATAGGAGTGAATAATCACTCATAACCATTCTATTATAATGTTGGTGAAGCTCAGAAAAATTTAGTGAAGACCAAGGTAAAGATCTTGTCATCACATATTCATCATCATCATCATCTTCATCAACATATTCATCATCATCACCATCGCCTTCATGAACATATTCATCATCATCATCATCCTCATCCTAATAATCATCATGATAATCATGATAATCATGATCATGATCATCATCCTCATCCTCATATTCATCATTGTACTCATCCTCACCCTCATCATCATCATCATCATTGTTGTCATCGTCATCACCACCACCATCATTGATCATCATCATCATCATCTTCATCATCATCATCATCATCATCATCATAATCATCATCATCATCATCATCATCATATCCCTCTTCCTAATCAACATCTTCATCATCGTCATCATCATCATTTTCATCATCGCCCTCATCATCATCTTCATCACCACCACCACCACCACCAACATCATCATCATCATCATCATCATCATCATCATTAACATCTTCATCATCATCATCATCATCATCATCATCATCATCATCATCATCATCATCATCTTCCTCATCATGCTCATGATCCTGATCCTCATCATCATCATCATCATTTTTTTCATCATCATCCTCATCCTAGTCATCATCGTCGTCATCATCATCATCATCATCATCATCATCATCATCATCGTCATCATTATCATTGTCATCATCGTTGTCATCATCATCGTTGTCATCGTTGTCATCATCATCATCATCGTCTTCGTCGTTGTCATCGTCGTCATCACCATCATCATCATCATCATCATCATCATCGTCGTCGTCGTCATCATCGTCATCGTCATCTTCCTCTTCCTAATCAACATCTTCATCATTGTCATCATCATCATTTTCATCATTGCCCTCATCATCATCTTCATCACCACCGCCATCATCATCATCATCATTGAATGCTGATTTATGTTCATCTATGTCTCCTTCCCAAAGGTTTGAAAATGATCTTTTTTGAGGAATTTTGCGGGAGCGCCTTTTAGGTTAACTAGTTAGCAAGTTTTGCCACCATGGAGCTATCGGATGGAGCCATTGGATCGACGATGAAAAGCGATTTCGTGGAGTGGATATGTGAGGAAGGATTTAATTTTGAGATTTGTAGAGTCCGTTAAATGGATGTAATGTTGGAGGGTCGAGATCGGCACACGGTGAGATCAACGACCCTAAATCATTTCATGTGGTGAACCTGCTCGGAGGAAGAAACTTTTTCAAATCGCGAAAAGGGTTAATCAGCGAGAAAATTAGATGGTTGAGATGAAGGCAGAGATAGATCTACAGTCTCAAACAATTCCGCAGATTGAACTAGCACGGAAGAAAGTTACAAATTCAATTCACGGAAAGTGGTAGGGTCTGCGAAGATCTACAGTAAGAACAAGATGTTGGGTAGATCAATGGGTGAGAAGCATTCCGCAATCAAAAGTTGCTCACTTGTTCAGATGAAAAAGGGTTAGTAGAATGTTAAAGTTCTCAAGGTTGAGCGGTCCCGATGAAGGTAGTTTAGAGATTGACGGTTGATATTGATCTTCGCAAATCAAGCTGTGCAGGTTGATAGTGTTGTGTTTTGGGTATGAAGATTTGGTGTATTGAGGGGTTAGATCACAAATATGAGCAGATCTACAGTACTGAGTGCATGGAGAAACACGAGGGTTATGCAACATAAAAAAACTATAAAAAAATATAAGTGGAGAAGATGCCCTCACGTATGATCTGCCTTCCTGACAATTAATTGAATTCTCTGACACCATTTGTGATACACACACAAGATAAATCATCCCCGCAACAACGCCATATTTCCCAAAACCAGATACCCGTTGTATGGCTGGCGTGTGAAATCAGAAAGATATGATGAAAATATAAGAAGTGGAACAACGAATCTGATTGCCACATGTAGAAGGGGAAACACAGTGAAAGAATGGTTCTGGTACCATCGTCACAAGAGCGAAAGGGTTGTCACAAGAGTGAAAGGGCTAGAACATGTTCAGTCCATATGCCCTGAAGCGTATGGTCGACCAGGATACTCAACGATGAAATGTGTGAAAATGCTGAGGGGTCATCCCCTTGTCTAGTTTTCCAATCCTATATAAACACCACCTTTCAGAGCCATTAAGGTGCATAAGATGAGCTAGTGTAGAAGAAAACTCGTGGTATCATTCTGCCAAGAGGTTCTGAGGATTCTGATATGTTTGCAATGGAAATCTGGTTCGAGAAGCTTGTTAGTATGGGTTTGTTGTTGGTTGGTGAGCTTGATTCCAAGCTCATCTATCGCCCTGGTTTTTCACACCAGGGAAGCACCAACCATCGGGGAGCAGATGTCATACACCACTTTGAGAGATGCACCTATTTTCTATGGGAGCAAATGCTCGTATTGGAGCATCAAGGGTCCAAGGTCTTCGTCGTAAATTTCGTGCACCCCATACGCCAACCTTTTTTGAGGTGGTGAGGAGTACTTGAATGACAAGCCACTGTAGAGGCTTGTTTCTTCCAGAAGCAAGGGAGAAGCTGTGAAGAAAGCTGAGCACAAAAAGGATATATATAAACTCCTTTGCTAGCTTTGAGCCCATGCAGAAAGGTGCCTTCGAGCATGGAATGAACACAAATAGAAAGGACACATTGTTGACTCAACAAACAGACAAGTGGTCGAGCCCAGTTAAAATGAGCCACCAAAAGCATCTTGAGATGTCGTTTTCACTGCCCACAAGTTCACAACTAGAAATGACATGATTCCATCCTGACTGAGCATGTGCATTTTCTCCATTATGTTTATTTAAAGATATGTAAACTGTGGTAGAAGTACCACGTTCTAGTTGTTAATGTTTGATCATGACTGTAAACAGTTTCAGATCCTATTTCGAGGATTAGCCTCGAGGTCTGAGACATTATAAAAAGGATCCCCACCAGGAATCAAATTTGAAGGGCAGGGTCCCATTTCCTTTTGAAGGTTAAATCTCAGTGAATTAGCCACCAATTAGCCTACTACCTATTGAGTTACAAGTGGTTTCCATTTTCATACATTGAGTTTCCCTAATATTTATCATTATAATGGGGCTTGTGGTTGTTGTTGATATGTATATATTCAATTAGCATTACTCATTGTATATCACATGGATGTAAGGATGAAAAATAGAACTTGGAAATGCATAACAACAACCCTCCTTTTCATAGATAACTTCATAAAATCCAAAATCCAAAGAAAATATTTCAGGGTTACACATTACAATTTACAATTCTCATAAGGAAAAGAAAATCACTTGAGCCATCTGTAGTTGTGGAAGCAAGATAGCTAAGACACCACCCTGTGGACAAGAATGAATCATCGCTCCAACAGCAACCATACCTGCAAATTCCCAAGTTATACCAAACCCTAAAATATCCAAGGTAAAAAAATCTTGAAGAAAAACTACAACAATAGAGTTTACCTTGAGTTGACATGTCGAATTTGCCATGGTTTCCATGAAAAAATCAATGAGACCACCCAACTATACAAAAGACACCCTTCCATGAGGAATTTTTTTAGAAAAGTGGTCAAAATTGGTCCTAGCAGCCTTAAGAGAATTGGTCCCAACAGAATTAGTCAAAATTGGTCCCAACAGACTTAGTCAAAATTCGTCCCAACAGCCTTAAGAGAATTCCCGCCACAATTCATGGTTTGAGAAGAATGCTTGCACTATGGTACCATCCTATAGCTAGTTTGTTTGGCTACCTATTCATGATTTGAGTTTTCTTTAATCTTTCTTGAGGAGAAAGGTACAATCCTTCCAAAATAGGGTTTTTCACCAGTGGATGTAAAAATGGCTAAGTAGCCTCAGAAAGATGCTTGCCCTAAATTATGGGTTAGAGTAAATGCTTGCAGCACACGGGGGTCTTGTAGATTGGCCTTCGGCCTACCTGACCATGTCTTCAGATTGTCTTGGAAGTGGATGAAAAAAAGTTATGGACCTGCCAAAAGGGTGTTTTAGGAAGATTAGACCAAATTGAGAAATTTGTCAAAGTATGGACTTGGTGTTATATATGCCCAAGTGGCCTTAAGGAAATGCCCGCCATGCCTCATAGGATGATGTGAAAAATCTATTGATAATGTGAGTCTTTAGAGTATTGTATGGAGCTTACAACCATGTCACTTGCCTCACCAAACTACAACATATATTGAAGGAAGAATTGGTCCCAGCAGCCTTGGTAAAAAATGGTCCCAACAACGTTAAGAGAATGCCTGCCACAATTTATGGTTTGAGAAGAATGCCCGCACCATGGTACCTTCCTATAGCTATTTGGTTTGGATACCTATTCATGATTTTATTTTTCTTTAATATTTCTTGAGGAGAAAGATACGGGCCTGCCAAAATAGGGTTTTTCACCAGTGGATGCAAAAATGGCCAAGTAACCTTAGAAAGATGCCTGCCCTAAATTATAGGTTAGAGTAAATGCCCACAACACATGGGGGTCTTGTAGATTGGTCTTCGGCCTACCTGACCATGTCTTCATATTGTCTTGGAAGTGGATGAAGAAAAATATATGGACCTGCCAAAAGAGTGTTTTAGGCAGATTAGACCAAATTGAGAAATTTGTCTAAGTATGGAATTGGTGTTAAATTTTCCCAAGTGGCCTTAAGGAAATGCCTGCCATGCCTCATAGGATGATGTGAAAAATGCGTTGAGAATGTGAGTCTCTAGAGTTTTGTATGGAGCATACAACCATGTCACTTGCCTCACCAAACTACAACATATATTTAAGGAAGAATTGGTCTTGAATAGCCTTAGCCAAAATTGGTCCCAACAACCTTAAGAGCATGCCCGCCACAATTAATGGTTTGAGAATAATTCCTGCACCATGGTACCATCCTATAGCTCGTTGGTTTTGCTGCCTATTCATGATTTGAGTTTTCTTTAATCTTTCTTGAGGAGAAAGATACATGCCTTCCAAAATAGGGTTTTTCACCGGTGGATGCAAAAATGGCTAAGTAGCCTCAGAAAGATGCCCGCCCTTAATTATGGGTTAGAGTAATGCCTACAGTACATGGGGTTCTTGTAGATTGGTCTTCAGCCTACCTGACCATGTCTTAAGATTGTCTTGGAAGTGGATGAAGAAAACATTATGGACCTGCCAAAAGGGTGTTTTAGGCAAATTAGACCAAATTGAGAAATTTGTCTTAGTATGGACTTGGTGTTAAATATGCCCAAGTGGCCTTAAGGAAACACCTGCCATGCCTCATAGGATGAAATGAAAAATGTATTAATAATGTGGGTCTCTATAGTGTTGTATGGAGCATACAACCATGTCACTTTCCTCACCAAACTACGACATATATTTAAGGAAGAATTGGTCCCATCAGCCTTAGTAAAAAACGGTCCCAACAACCTTAAGAGAATGCCCACCACAATTCATGGTTTGAGAAGAATGATCGAACCATGGTACCATCCTATAGCTAGTTGGTTTGGATACCTATTCATGATTTGATTTTGCTTTAATCCTTCTTGAGGAGAAAGATACAGGCTTGCCAAACTTATGGTTTTTCACCGGTGGATGAAAAAATGGCTAAGTAACCTCAGAAAGATGCCCGCGCTAACTTATGGGTTAGAGTAAATGCCTGCAGAACATGGGGGTGTTGTAGATTGGTCTTTGGCATACTTGACCATGTCTTCATATTGTCTTGGAAGTGGATGGAGAAAAAATTATGGACCTGCCAAAAGGGTGTTTTAGGCAGATTATGGAATTGGTGTTAAATCTTCCCAAGTGGCCTTAAGGAAATGCCTGCCATGCCTCATAGGATGATGTGAAAAATGTATTGAGAATGTGAGTCTATAGAGTGTTGTATGGAGCATACAACCATGTCACTTGCCTCACCAAACTACAACATATATTTAAAGAAGAATTGGTCCCAACAACCTTAGTCAAAATTGGTCCCAACAACCTTAAGAGAATTCCCGTCACAATTCATGGTTTGAGAAGAATTCCCACATCATGGTATCATCCTATAGATAGTTATTTTGAATACGTATTCATGATTTGAGTTTTCTTTAATATTTCTTGAGGAGAAAGATATAGGCTTGCCAAAGCAGGGTTTTTAGTGGTGAAAAACAAGAAATTCAAGGGGCACTAGTTGATATCCAAAAGATGGATGTTGGGAATCCTATAAAACCTGATGTCATTATAAGAAGTGTGAGACAAGCCAAAAAGAAAAAAGTCCTAGATGATCGAAATGAAACATTGTATGCAAAATGGTGAAAGAAACTTATGTTGCAATAAACATTTGTAGTTTGTCGTAGCGAAAATTTATTCTATTGTGCTAACATTTATGTTACCAAATTTTGGAAATGTAACAAATGATGGAAGGCATATTAAATATTTAATTTTTGTTTTCAGTAATAAAATTACAGTTGTTTTCTGTGTTTGCTTATATTTTGTAAATTTATGTCTTTTTTAGGCCATTTCTATAGGCATTACAACTTTGGGTTATTCGCTGAAATTTGGTTGCATGAGCAGAATTGGATGACATTGTTCCAGAATTGGAATTTCAGTTTCATTAGATAAAGAAACTTACGTAAATACATAAATACATAACATCAAAATTATCATAAAGAACTTGAGAGTTCTCAATCCATCATCCCCATAATATCCCTATAATATCAACAGTTCCAGGGAAACAACTAGGATCTACCTATGTCACCAAATCTACTGACATCTCATATCCACTATTCACTATCACTCTTTTAATTTCTTAAAAATTCAAATATATATGCCTACAATACACAAGTTAAGTTTTCAATTTTGATATTGTTAACTTTCTAGCCTGTTATGTACACTTATTGAAACGTTAAATTCAAAATTACCATTCACTTTAAATGCATCAAAAACATATACATTGCCGAGAAATACACGCACACACACATATATATAAATTTATTTATTAAAACTTGAAATGTATTTACATACACAAAATATATAAATAATGTTATTCCATAGTTCTAGGATGCTTGGGAGGTTTAGGCTGCAAGTCCTCCTTTTCTAGAGAAGATAAATTTGTACATTCTATTCTCTTGGCTTGTCTAGAAGCTTCTGGTTCTTCAGAAGCTCCACTAGGTGCATGTTCTGATTTTCGTTCCAATTCTTTCACTTTTGTTGCACATTTGTGCAAAATTTCTCTCAATCTATCGTTATCTTGGATGTACTTCTCCATCAATTCCACATTCTTCTTATTTTTCACTTTGTGTTCCTTTTCCTTTTGCTGAAGACGATCATTTGCACGTTTCAACTCAGATTGAGCTTGGGTCAATTTTTTCCTGAGTTGCTCTGTCTCTGTCTCCAACTCTTTTTCCGTCAATTTTGTATTATCTGGAGTATACACAATTGCTACTTGCTGAAGCATGTTGTGCTTCTACAGAGTGGCAATTTGGAATTTTAGATCTTCTATCTTAGACTTACATCCCAAATGTTGTGATTCTCTATCCTCTAGTATTTTTAATCTAAGCTCTTTAATCTCATCATCCCTCTCAGCTAGCTTGTTTTCCATTGTTTCTTTTATGGTTGACCACGTAGAGAGATCATATCTAGCATTCATTGGATGACTAGCATCCATCAAGGACTTCTCTCAAATTCTTAAGAAGGCACGATAGCTTTGTAACCCCTTTTTGACTTGTGCATGAGCTCCTATGGCATTAAAAGCTACGTCCAGTGCCTTTTCTCTATTTTCCAGTGAACTCTCATACCTTATTAAATCCTGTTGGTGTGCTGACATATCATAAATTTCACCAGAAATCAGATGCCTACTTTGTCCCTTACCAATTTCAGATTCTTTTAACTTTTCAACTCCTTTAGTCTGTAGTTCTGCAATAATCTTTTTAAGTTCAAATATTTTCCCTTTCAAATCTTCATCTTTCTTAGGAATTATGTTTTTCATGTTTTCCTCTTTTTTTCTATTTTCATTTATCTCAAGTTGATGTTTATTGTAGTCTTCAACAAGGTTGTTTTCAAAGTCAACCTTCATTATTTTAATTATTCTGTATAACTTATTGACTTCAGCGGTAAGTATTTCTTCCTGGCCGATAACAGTCCTTAGAGGGGGGATGTACAAAACCAACAGTCGATGTTTTAGCTCATCTTCCAGTCTCTTTATGGTTTCTTCATCTTTCTTCCGAACAACCATATATTATTCTCTGCATTTCTCATTTTCTTTTCTAAATTCATCCTGAGTTTTATCTAGTTCCTTATTCAAAGACTGAAGAACAGAGTCCTTGCATGCTATTATCCTTCTCAAACTGTCCACAGTCTTCACAAGGGATCCTTGTAATCTTGCAATTTCCTGTAAATAGAGAAAATTTTTAGGAGGCTTCAAAAAATGGAATTTGACAACTTTTTTTTTGTTGAAAAAAAGCATTGAAAAATGCCTCCTACCTTAAAGAGGTCCACCATTTGCAAATTTTTAATAGAAGATTCCATAGTATCCACGTGTTCTATTTCTAACCTTGCAATTACCTGTAAATAGTGAAAATTTTAACAAGGCTTCAAAAAAAGGAATTTGGCAACTGTTTCTTTTTGAAAAATAGCATTGAAAAATAGTGCCTACCTTTAATAGGTCCTGAATTTGCATCTTCTTAATCCTACAGAGTTCTACGCTCTGTACTGTGGTAAGATACCAATAGGAAAAGTTTTTTGTATGAAATTCAACTTCTTCTTTGAAATGAAACATTTTATTGAACAGTAGCTTAAAAAAAGTTTTACCATCAAAAAAACATTTTGGAGAGGAATTTTCTCAACTCCCAACTGTGGAGGTGTATATATAACAAGTGGCATTTCTGCACTAGCATAAATATCATCATCACATTGCTCCTCCTATTCATTAAAGTCAACATCATGAATATCGTTTACATTTATTTCTCTGCCTTCATGTAATCCGGTCAGAATTGAGACAACATCAAATTCTTTAGGGTCACTTCCCATACCTTCCATACATTACTCAAAAGGATCTTTATGGATTTGTACATCGTCCTTTGGATATTGTTGAGGAACTTCATGGTTAATTTTGTCCTGTTTCGGCCTCTTAATGTATGTATTTTTAAATCTTCTTCCTTCTACAGTGCTGGGTCGATATAAGTCAATAATTTTTTGTAGTGTGCCAGGGTAACTGAAATTCACTCTCTTCATTTTGCTCTCCTGTAGTGCAAAATGCAATTTTTTTTCCAATATACGAGGGACATATATGGCCAGGTATTCAACCCAATGAATCACCAACTTCATACAATCACCTGAAATATCTTGCTTGTGGTGATTCATAATTGTCCTAAGTACAATTTGAATTAAGGTTTTGTACAGTCTTGGTGGAACATCTTGCATCTTTAAACCATTCCGGGCAACCTTAACTATTTTTCCACATATTTTGTTTTCCATCTCACCCTTTTCTACTTTGAGGGTTTTCTTGGTGGTCAAAATTACTCCCCCCTGTGTTGAATTTTCGCTACACCTGACAACAAATCAGGGTGCAGACAAACCCTCCTCCCAAAAAAATCAAATCCTTGGACTCATCATCATAACTAGAAATGGCATTATCTATCTATTCATTGTTGAAATGGAATTGATTGAAAAGAAAATGATGCACTCTTTCTACGACTAGGACATTTAGAATACCTTTTGGCTAGTTGGTTCTGTCACTCCATGCCTCAATGCTCTCTCTGAATTTTCTGACAGTGAACCTATCAACAACTTCAAAACCCCCTGTTTTAGTTGATGGCATGGAAGATGAGGTTGCTGTTTCCATTTTGTAGGACGATGGCACACTCAGAAAGGAAGAAAGGGATGCACACACAGGATGCATGCGAATGTACACACTAGATACCATCACACTGACTTTTCCAAACTATTATAAAAATTACAAATGTGTTCAGACATTTCCAAACTATAACAAAAGTTACAAATGTGTTCTGAATTTTGCAAACTATAATAAAAGTTACAAATGTGTTCTGACTTTTGCAAACTATAATAAAAATTACAAATGTGTTCTGACTTTTCCAAACTATAATAAAAATTACAAATGTGTTCTGACTTTTCCAAACTATAATAAAAATTACAAATGTGTTTCAAGTCAACTATACACAACTTACATTTTCAACTTCAATATAGTTTAACTTTCTAACATGTTAAGTATACTTATTGAAAATAATAAAGTAAGAGTAAATAATAGAATAAAAATTTGGCATTCTAACTATTCTGGAAAAAATAGAGTAAGAGTGAGTAATATAATAATAGAGTAATATTCTTCTCTACATGTTTTGATGTACTCTCAAACCAAACCCTCCTATTAAATGTTTATAGTAATTTTTTTTGGAAATTGGATGGCTAGATATTTTGAGAAGACTATCCTTGTGTTAATTTTATACAACCTAACCTCGTATACTCACAATCGACCTATGAAAGGTGCAATTTTAACCTTTTTTGACTCTTATGGACACTTGGTCTAAAATGCAAGCCATAAGCATAAAAATGCAATCTAGGAATGCATAGAAGTTAAATTGAACATGAATGACTAAAATTGCAAGTATCTTGGCCAAATTCAATAAAAAATGACTGAAATTCTAAGTTTCATAAAAAGCAGTGTGTAAATATTAAAAAATGGGTTTTGGAAAATGCATGCCACAGTCCGTAAAATAGTCATAAGTTGAAACTAACACCATGGGGTTGAAGATAGATATATTTTTGACAAAATACTCTTTCCATTTTTTAAAATTATGTTTCATTTGTCCAGAGTTAAATTGACAAAATGACAACTTTTGTGTTTTCAACCCAGTTTTACCCAGATCACAAAAATCCCTGCCCAACCCTAAGTATTGGGTATTGTTGAGTGATTTTAGTTGGAAATGGTATGATTTACTATTTTCCACATTATTATACATTTATTTTTTCAATTTTAGTTCAGAAAGTGCCTGTTGTGTAAATACACTACATGGCTGTCTTGTATTTATGAAATATCCACCTACATTAATAAAAATGCAAGCCAAAACCTCCTATTAAATGTTTATAGTAAATGGTTTTTGAAATTGGATGGCTAGATATATTTAAAATACTATCCTTGTGTTAATTTTATATAACCTAACCTCATATGCTCACAGTCGACCTATGAAAGGTGCAATTTTAACCTTTTTTTACTGTTATGGACACTTGGTGTAAAATGCAAAGCCATAATCATAAAAATGCAAGCTAGGAATGCATAGCAGTCAAATTGAACATGAATGACTAAAATTGCAAGTATCTTGGACAAATTCAAAATTAATAACCGAAATTTTAATTTTCTACATAAAAAACAGTGTGTAAATATTCAAAACTGGGCTTAGGAAAATGCACGCCACAGTCCGTACAATTGTCATAAGTTGAAAATAACACCATGGGGTTGAAGCTAGATATATTGAAATTTATTAATAAAATTTTATACTCTTAGGTGTAATATATATGGTGAATTCTACTATTTAATGCATATGAATTATGTATTTGTTCCATTCAATTATGTCTGGTATATTATTGTTTTGTTATAATTGGTTTTTCTTTTCGAATAATTTTTTCATTGTATATGAAATTTGTAAGTTTGAAACGATAATATACATTTCCTAGCATGTGGGTTATTGTAAAGATGCTTTTATACTGTCTTCAAACTATCTGAAAAACCTCTTATTATAGCCTTCTAGATATGGTTGGATTCACCATACAACACTCTAGAGATCCACACTCTCATAATATTTTTATCATCATCCTATGAGTTGTGGAGGGCATTTCCCTAAGGCCAGTTATGCAGATTTTACCAATAATTCCATACTTGGACAAGTTTTTATCTTCTCCTAGGCTCGGTCTAATTTCCCTAAACCACATTTTCCAGGCTACTTGGACCAATATTCCCAAACTTAGCCAATTTCCCGATTTTAACTAATTTGCTGTATTTCTCTAGAACGATGTCATAATGCAACAATGATTTCAACTTCATTTCAAATCATCATCTATGTTATGCCATGCCATGTGAGCATCATCTTTAGTGCGGGCATCAACCTTAATGCGGGCATCAACCTTAATGTGGGCATCACTTATCCCCTTTAAAACACTTAGCCATTTTTTCTTGTCTTTAGTATGCAAAATAACATTTTTCTTCTATTTTCGCAGGTTGATATTTTCCTTATCTGGTCACCATAAGAAAAACCAAGAGCATGGATAGATATCCATTTCAACAATGAACATGACCATATCATATGATGAATTTTGTGATTAAAGGAACACCCCCTTTCGGTCATTTTGAAGTTGTCTCTCAAACTTTTTGTCTAACACTTGAGCGGTTCGCTTCAAACCCTAGGTCACCAAAGTAATTTCATTTTTGCTTCAAATTTGGCAAGTGATATTCCCAATGGTTATAGTTCAACAAGGTGAGTCCAGAAAAACCACTTTCATCTTCTGTAGCTTCTTTCTCTCTCCTAGGTGGGCATTTTTTTGGAGCAGTGAAAATATGGCTGAGAGGCACTTTTGGTACATTGATATATTCTTCCTGAAAGACTTTTTGGTCAAGCTAATTATATGGTTGGATTCACCATACAAGTTTCTAGAGATATACACTCTCATAATATTTTTATCATCAACCCATGAGCAGTGGCGTGCATTTCCCTAAGGCCTGTTAGGCATATTTTAACAATAATTCATACTTGGACGATTTTTGATCTTCTCCTAAGCTTGGTCTAATTTCCCTAAACCATAGTTTTGGTAGGTCCATAAATTCTTCTTCAGTGTCTCTTTGTACAAATTGAGACCATGGTTGAGTAGACAAAATGACAACCTACAATATCCCCATGTGGTGCTGGCATTTTTTTCAATAAGCCATTTGTGGTGGGCATCCTCTTAAGGCTACTTGGACCAATATTTCCACACTTGGCCAATTTCCTGATTTTTAGTAATTTGTCGTATTTCTCCAGAACAATGTCGTAATGCAACAATGATTTCAACTTCATGCCACATAGTCATCTATTCCATGCCATGCCATGTGAGCATCATCCTTAGTGCGGGCATCAACCTTAATGCGGGCATCACTTAGCCCCTTTACAACACTTAGCCATTTTTTCTGTCTTTAGTGTGCAAAATAAGAATTTTCTTCTATTTTTCCAGGTTGATATTTTCCTTATCTGGTCACCATAAGAAAAACCAAGAGCATGGATAGATATCCATTTCAACAATGAACATGACCATATCATTTGATGATTTTCATCATTAATGGAACACCCCCTTGCGAGCATTTCCAAGTAACCAGTTCAAACACTTTGTCTAACACTTAACCAGTTCTCTTCAAACCATAGGTCACCAAGGTGATTTCATGTTTCCTTCAAACTTGGAAAGTGAGATTCCCAATGGGTATAGTTCAACAAGGTGGATCTAGAAAAAACACTTTAATCTTCTGTAGCTTCTTTCTCTCTCCTCGACGGGCATTTTTCTGGAGCAGTGCAAATATGGCTGAGAGGAACTTTTGGCAGATTGATATCTTCTTCCTAAAAGATGTTTTGCTCAGGATAATTATATGGTTGGATGAATCATACAAGTCTCTAGAGATATACACTCTCATAATATTTTTATCATCATCTTATGAGCTATGCCGGGAATTTCCCTAAGGCCATCTAGGCATATTTTACCAATAATTCCATACTTGGACAATTTTTTTCTTCTCCTAGGCTTGGTCTAATTTCCCTAAACCACAGTTTTGGCAGGTCCATAAATTCTTCTTCAGGGTCTCTTTAGAAGAACTGAGAAAATGGTTGAGTAGAAAAAAGAACACCCTGCAATATCCCCATGTGGTGCATGTATTTTCTTCAGCAAACCATTTCTGGCAAGCATCCTCTTAAGGCTACTTGGACCAATATTCCTGCACTTAGCCAATTTACTGATTTTCACTAATTTGTTGTATTTCTCCAGAACGATGTCATAATGCAACAATGATTTCAAATTCATGCCACATCATCATATATGCCATGCCATGCCATGCGTGCATCATCCTTAGTGTGGGAATCAACCTTAATGCGGGCATCACTTAGCCCCTTTACAACACTTGGCCATTTTTTCTATCTTTAGTGTGCAAAATAAGAATTTTCTTCTATTTTTCCAGGTTGATATTTTCCTTATCTGGTCACCATAAGAAAAACCAAGAGCATGGCTAGATATCCATTTCAACAATGAACAGGACCATATCATCTAATGATTTTGATCATTAATGGAATACCCCCTTGCGATCATTTCCAAGTGGTCTCTCAAACACTTTGTCTAACACTTAACTAGTTCTCTTCAAACCCTAGGTCACCAAGGTGATTTCATTTTCCTTCAAAATTAGTAAGTGAGATTCCTAATGGGTATAGTTCAACAAGGTGGATCTAGAAAAACCACTTTCATCTTCTGTAGCTTCTTTCTCTCTCCTTGGCAGGCATTTTTCTGAAGCAGTGCAAATATGGCTAAGAGGCACTTTTGGCAGATTGATATATTCTTTCTGAAAGACTTTTTGGTCAGGATAATTATATGGTTGGATGCACCATACAAGTCTCTAGAGATATACACTCTCATAATATTTTTATCATCATCCTATGAGATGTGGCAGGCATTTCCCTAAGGCTGGGTAGGCATATTTTACCAATAATTCCATACTTGGACAATTTTTGATCTTCTCCTAGGCTTGGTCTAATTTTCCTAAACCACAGTTTTGGCAGGTCCATAAATTTTTCTTCAGGGTCTCTTTGGAAAAATTGAGACCATGTTGAGTAGAAAAAACAACAGCCTACAATATCCCTATGTGGTGCGAGCATTTTCTTCAACAAACCATTTGTGGCTGGCATCCTCTTAAGGCTACTTGGACCATAATTCCCGCACTTAATTTCCTGATTTTCACTAATTTGTCGT
Organism: Pseudotsuga menziesii; assembly: GCA_001517045.1. Taxonomy (NCBI): domain Eukaryota; kingdom Viridiplantae; phylum Streptophyta; class Pinopsida; order Pinales; family Pinaceae; genus Pseudotsuga; species Pseudotsuga menziesii. Next base: position 433,526 of record LPNX010617991.1, on the reverse strand, counting down.
ATTTGTCCAAAGCGATTTCATAATGAAACAATGATTTAAAGTTCATGCCACATCGTCATATATGCCATTCCATGCCATGCATGCATCATCCTTAGTGCGGGCATCAACCTTAATGCGGGCATCACTTAGCCCCTTTACAACACTCGGCCATTTTTTTTGTCTTTAGTATGCAAAATAAGATTTTTCTTCTTTTTTGCGAGGTTGATATTTTCCTTATCTGGTAACCATAAGAAAAACCAAGAGCATGTATAGATATCCATTTCAACAATGAAAAAGAACATATCATCTGATGATTTTTATCATCAATGGAACACCCCCTTGCGATCATTTCCAGGTGGTCTCTCAAACTCTTTGTCTAACACTTAACCGGTTCTCTTCAAACCCTAGGTCACCAAGGTCATTTCATTTTTCCTTCAAACTTGGCAAGTGATATTCCCAATGAGTAGAGGCCAACAAGGTGAATCCATCAAGACTACTTTAATCTTCTGGAGCTTCTTTCTCTCTCCTCGGCGAGCATTTTTCTGGAGCAGTGCAAATATGGCTGAGAGGCACTTTTGGTAGATTGATATCTTCATACTGAAAGAATTTTTGGTCAGGATAATTATATGGTTGGATGCACCATACAAGAATGTAGAGATATACACTCTCATAATATTTTTATCATCATCCTATGAGCTGTGGCAGGAATTTTCCTAAGGCCAGTTAAGAAGATTTTACCAATAATTCCATACTTGGACATTTTTTTATCTTCTCCTAGTCTTGGTCTAATTTCTCTAAACAACAGTTTTTGTAGTTTTTACATGTTTTTGCACGTCTAATTTCTCTAAACCACAGTTTGTTCATGTTGGACGTGCATTTGAGTAAAACAATCCAAAATTGACTTGCTTCAGTAAAATCCATGCGCATGCCCGATTTCATTTTTCGATACCTCAATCTGTCATATACGTGATGAATGTATTGAGTGTAAAATATGTCATATAATCGAATAAACTTGTAAATGGAATTTTTTGCTTTTCCCTACCTATCATATTCTGAAGTTTCAACCGAGTGTCAAATACGTCACTTAACAAACCATCAAATTCTATGATTCGATGAACCTGAATCGAGTCGGATTCTGACAGCATTGAGAATGATTGCATCAACTAGATTTCAATTATTCCAAGGGCCAACATAGTACACATATCCAGATTTGTCCTGATGCCATGGATTCCTTCCTAGAAGCTGCAGTCAATTACCAATCTTGTTGCTTCTTATGTAAGATTGATAAATAGGGGCCATTGTTATCAGTAGGATATGCAGTAGTTTAATCCATTCTATATGTTTGTTAATTTTTTTCCAGTATGGCAGAAAATGTGCGCAAATTTGAGTTCACTGATAGTATGAGTGAAATGGGTAGAATTGGAAAGAATTGGAGGCAGTCTCATCCGGGTTCGATGGATTTCATTGGAAGTTCCATTCCATCTTATTGTTTTCATGTTCGTTTGACATTCCTTTTCCATCACTCAATGAAGTCTTTCCTGCACTGATTCAACACCCTGTCCCTCTTCAACAACCCAAGAATTCCCTCTCGGTGGCATAACAGGATTGATTTCTTCAATTCCAACTTTTAATTTGTCCACACTAGATGGGTATTGCATGTTGTTTTCCACTGAACCATATTTGTCTGTGGAAATTCTCTCTTCCTTACCATTTTCTTCTTTCATTGGTATTTCCCTTTTCTCCTTAGATACCTCTCATGCACTATGCATCTCTGTTATAATTCTTCTCTGCTCGCCTCTCCCATCCAGATAACTGAAATGCAACTTCCTCTTCTACTCCCTTTCTACCCCTGGTGTTGAAACATGTCCACTTCATCCCCGTTTCCCCCTTGTGTTGCACTATCATGTTTTCCTTATTCTATAGTAGTTGGTATCTTCGTTTGAAGCCAGGAAAGTACAACAGGGGACGGGTTGGCTCGTGGGTGAATCGACATTTCAGTTTCACTCAAATGAAATCCACTTGTAACATGGTCAATCCAACCCTCGAGTTCTATAAGTAGAATTTAATAGGTAGCAGGGACAATTATTATTGAAGGAGTTGTCTGCTTTGTAATGAAGGCATAATATAATAAAAAATGCTCTTGGGCCACTTTTAAAATTTTCTTGAGTATCGATTTGGTTATATTTTTGCATTATCTCTATTTTTTTCCTCGAAATGTATTATATATGTTATGTTCTCATTTATTAATTTCTGCAACGAACGATCATGATTTATATTATAATAAAAAAGAAACAGACGATACAAACTTGCAAAGCCATGAGATTGGTTTCCAAACTATGATGCTCATCAACAAGAAACCAACATTTACAGTTGTTCTGTTCTCATTTCAAATGTTGTATGCATTCTTATTTCACAATAGAAGTTTAATTTATGTCTGAAATTAAAACTATACTAGTATAATTAGGTTTTTGTATGCAAAGTTCCAAATTTCATACCTACATTGTACTTCAATTGGAATTGGCGTGCATTTTTAGTTCTGGCCATGAAAAATTGGAAAATACTATCAATTGTTGTTTTGGATGTCTTGGATTTTATTGTAGATATTACAATTTACAGAAATGAGTACACGACTTTGTAGAAAAGGTTGGTATGCCTATGTTATAGTGCAATTTATTCAATATAGCATGAAATGATGATCTGCCAATTCATTTGAAGAATATATTTCAAGAATATTTCATATTTCAATTCATTTGTAGAATATATTTCAAGAATATTTCATATGTCAAATCATTTGTAGAATATACTACGAATAATATATTTCATCATTTGTAGTTTCATACACACTTCTCAGTATGGGTTGCACATTAAACTCTCTTAGATATAGGAAAAATTCACATATGGATTACACATTACACTTGTATTACACATTATAAACACATTAACTATATCAAAATATATGCATTACCGAGAAATAATGACAATTTATATCACAACAATATTAGTATGTACATAAACATCAATTGTACACCATATTATTTTAGAAATCTAAGCTGCTTGGGAGTTTTTGCAATTCCTCCTTTTTAGAATAAGAAAATTCTCTATAGCTTCTCTTTCCTTTTCTAGAACCCTCCAGTTCTACGGAAGCTTCATCGACCATATGTTTTAATTGTTTTTCTTGGTTTTTCACTTTGTTTGCAAGATTTATCACTTTTGTATGCAATCTATCTTTTTCTTCTAGGCATTTCTTCAACATCTATACATTATTATTTTTCTGATTTACGTGCTCATCTTCCTTTCTTTTAAGATCATCCTTTGTCCACTTTAGGTTATATTGAACTACACTTAATTTTCTCTTGACCTATTGTACCTCCTTCTCAAGTTCTTGTGCCCTCAAATCTCTATCAGATGGAGTATACAAAATTGCTTCTACCATAGGTTTATTCTGCAAAGCTTTAATTTGCGATTTCAAATATTGTATCTCACTATCACATCCCCAATGTAGTGCTTTTCCATTCTCCAATAGTTTTTGGTGAAGGTCTCTATTTTCGGCCTCCTTCTCCTCTATCTTCTTCTTCAATGTTGGATTTGATGAGCCAAATGTAAACTCTACAAAATTAATTGTTGAAGCAGCTTCATTCAAGGTCTTCTCTTGTTGTTGCAAGGACTTCTAAAACTGGAGTAAGCTCTCCATAGTTACATCACCTAGTTTTGTACTGCCAAAAAGTTTTGGTGTGATGGCCTTTTTACCCTCCACTTTGGATTCTTTTGTTGTGCTGACCTTTTTACCCTTGACCATTGATTCTTCTGGTATGCAGACTTCTTTACACTTGACTGTTGATTCTTCTGGTGTGCAGACTTATTTAACCTTGACTATTGATTTTTTTGGTGTGCAGACATGTTTACCCTTGACTATTGATTCTTCTGGTGTGTAGACTTGTTTACCCTTGACTGTTGATTTTTTTCCTCTTCTAGCACTTTTAGCCTCGAGAGTTGCTCAAATCCTTTCAATTCTCTTTTTTTTGTAGCAACTCATTTTTGTTTTTAATTGTTTTATTCAATTTTTCCAATCTTGCTTCATATTCTTGAGTCTCATTTTTTTGTTTAATGACCATTTCTCTCAATTCCCTTTGAAACTCAACATTCAAACCTGCAATAAATGTTGATTTCTGCTTCAATTGTTGTTGAAGTTCTACTTCCTTACCAAATACAGTCTTCAGTGGTGGCATGTTCAAAACTTTAGGCCTGTTTTTCAGCTCATTTTCAAGTCTCCCTATAGTTTCCTCATCTTTTTTCTTTTGAGCCTGATACATGTCTTTCAGTTTGTCAAGGTCAGAAATCGATTCTACTAGAACTATGGTAAATTTAGAACATTGATCCTTAATAAGTTGATCCTTCTGGCCAATTATTTTTTTAGTTTCCACAATTCTTTTCTCTAAACCTATAACACGATGTACCAAATCAAGAATTTGGACATCCTTATTTGTGCACAATTCATCGCTATCTTTGAAGGAATCCTCCCACAAGGTAGATTGTTCTTTGAAATGTACCATTTTATCAAAAAAAGAAAAAAACAAATATACCATCAAAAGAATATTTGGCATGAATTAGGTCTTCACCACTCGTTGGTGAACGGTTCATATAATTGTTCACAAATTCCTCCCATTGATCTACATTTTCATTTCCATGCATTCCAACCAAAGTTGTGACAGCAACATCTTCTTCAAGGGAAAGTGAAGGCATGTCATTTCCCACAGGTTCCATATTGTCCTCTAAAGGTTGGCCGATATTATTTTTTCGGTTGAGTCACCCATTGAAGAAATAGAGTATGACTGATCTATCTAGTTTTGGATATGGTTGATAAAGAAATCCAGACTCAATCCGCGCTCAATAAATCACCAAGAACATTGTCGCAACTATTGCAAATGTGTCGAAAATGCATGAGTTGACCTACGCATTGAAAGCTGGCATTGGTTTGGCAGGTGTGCAAAGATAGCCATATATCGTCGATATAGAGATGGAAGTTCCTCTAAAATTAAAAATGTCAATATTGCCATGGTTTTTCTGCCATGGTAGAAAAAATGAAGTATTAATCCACGAATGTTCAAAATGAGGAAATATTTCGTGGAAAAATCTGACCAAATGTATTATTGTTCCTGCACATGAGATTTCTCCATTATACCCAGAACATCCCCTTCCATGCAACATGAAAGGTGTGACATTCTCAATTCCTTTTGAAGTTGATAGGTCTACAACTTTGACTCTTGAAGGGATCTTTGTGTGCTCTTCAATGAGTTACTGGTGATCTCCAACTCATGAGTGAGCCTGCCATTCTTCTTCCTCATTCTCAAGTGCACTATGGAACATCTCAACCACCATGAAGAGATGATATCTATCAAATAGTAAGTTCACATAGCTCTCCTTCACCTTGGCCATTTCTTCTTTCACTTCTATGCACTCCTCCAGAAAGGATTTTCCTTCCATATCTCCTCAAGAAGCTTTCCAACAACATCTTTCCACTAAGGCATTGATGTCAGCAAGGTTGTTCATGGATTCCATAAACCTTTCTTTATCCTCCTGTTATACACCTGAATGGCACCTCTCCGTCTGAGTGCTGATATCCCTCATGTCGGCACACAAAAGGACACTTATGGATTGAGGTTGCCTATATTCACTATACCTTGGCTTATGATGAAGTACATTCCCTATATACCCAGCTGGTTACTTTGCCTTTTTACCATGTTGAGTTGTATTCGCGATTCTCTATATTGAAAACTCGCGCATCATTTGCGAGTCTCCTATACAGCAAGTCACGAATCCTTGTATTCGCGGGTTGCTCTTCTATAGAGTCGCGAATCATTCGCGGGTTGCTCTACTACAGACCCACGAATGGTTTCCTCAACATTAAAACATAAAACCACGCGCTAATGGAAGATTAGTTTACTCATTTAACTTAATCTTCTTAACTGCCACAACCTCCCTAACCTTCGAGAACTGCCTCATTTCATCCATATAAATGGAGGCCTTGGGGAGGGTGTTAGATATTCATACTTGGAGAGCAAAGTTATGCTGGTGGATTGTCTACAGAAATCTTTGGAGCAGAGAAACTCAGAGTCCTTTGGTGACAGAGGAGTCCTTGTTCAGACATTGGGTTGTAACCTAAACTCTTTCTATTATTGTTAATAAAGATATTACTTCTTCCACATGTGTTTCACATCTTGTAGATTGGTAAATGTTTACATTTCAATATAATATATGATTTTCCTAACCTGTATCTATATATATGAATCATCTTGTATTTGGAAGAGTGTTTATTAACAGGTGAAAGAGGAACTATCTTGGAGACTTTGGAAGTGGATCAAAGAGGGAGAAGATAGCAAGGATCAACCTTCGTTTAATACAAGTAAGTCCTTCTACTTTCCTATTTCCTATTCTGTACTTTTAGAGTCAAACTGGCTGCAAGTCATGAGTATGTTGGTAACCCCCTAGACCTAGGTTATTAGGTGAATTATCCTGTACAACAGAACTGGCGACTCCACTGGGGATGCCTAGTCTGCTTTAGGTCTTTTTCTTCCTTCCTGACCAGTGTTTTCTTGAAGTCTGTTTGTGATTTTTATCCTGCTTCTTAATTACTCTTAGCATTTGAAAGTCTTGGGTTTTTTCTCTGTTTTTGAGAAATTTTTATACCCATTCGTGAGTTGTCCTTCTGGACAGTCGTGAATATTGAGTTGCATTCGTGGGTTGTTCCACTGAACAGTCACGAATCATTCGCGACTTGCACTGCTTGACAGTCGCGAGTACTCCTGGAAACTAGGATTTTTGTGTGAAAGTTTGCTTTTTCTTTTTCCTGTTACAAGTCCTGTTTTCTGAGAAGATTTTATTTAAGAGTGCTATAGATTTGTTTTGATTGTCCTAGGTGATCACATATAAGTGCTTTTGAAAGCCCTTGAGTCCTTTTTACTTGCTTTATTTACTGGTTGCATCTTGAAGTTTTTTGGCTTGTTTGGGTTGTTGGTGAGAGTGCCTGAGTCTAGATCAGTGATCAGGATCTTAGACTCTGTATTTCCAGTCTGATTTATGTCAGTTATTGGTGTGCACTTGCCTGTTTAAAGTCTGCTTTGATTTTGTGTCAATGCTTGCACCCAAGCTAGGGTCTTAGCCTGCTTTTCTTGCTGGTCTTTTGGTCCTGTATGCCTGTTTACTTCAGTTTGTAGTTTTTATACAGTCCATAAGTGTCAAGTTTACTCAAGAAGTGCATTGTAGATGCATAGTACTTTTTTGAGCATTTTTTAAAGTGAAAAACAAAACATAGTTAATCTTTTGCATTGTAATTTTTGCATAAAGTAGTGTTTGTTTCAGTTTAAAGAATATTATCTCAGAAAAACACAAAAACATAGGCTAGTTTCTCTTATTAAGTGCTGTTAATTCATCAATACATATCTGAAAAAATGAAAAGAAGTTTATTTAATAGTGTTAGTTTGCTTTAAATGCACTTTTACTTTCATTTATTTTCTGCTGAGTCAAAACACCACACAGTCCATCACTTCCACTTCCTTTGAGTAAAAAACAACCCTTAAAATTAATGCATAAATTTAAAATTTATTAGTAAGTTTTTATTTTTAGGGCCTTTCACCTACTAGCTTAGGCTAGATTTGTGGGCTAGGGAGTGTAAAATTCCCACAAATTATAAAATTAGATGTAGTGGACCATTCATTAGGTAAATCCTTGGTTCTACCGCTGTATCTGGGAAGCTCCTCTCAAAAGGGAGTTAAGCACTAGGCCGTGTGGAGGCTTGGACAGAGGGGATAACCCCCCGAATCCTTGTCAAAACATAACCCAGGACTTTTACACATCTGGGGATTCTGTCCTAGACAGAGTTTCGGGCTCAGCTACCCTGCCCATGCATACGAGTTCGGCTTGCGACTGTCCCCCCAGACAGTAGGTATTATCAAGGTAGCCTTAGTCTCTTGTCTTTTTAGGGCTCATACCTAGGTAAACCGGAAGGTTATTTCTGGTTCACCTTGAACTGACTTGGAAGGTAACCCTTGTGGAAAGTGTAGGAGGGCAGTTGGGTGATTCCTCCGCTTGTGCCTAAGAACCCCTCAAGGACACCAAGTAGCTGTTCATCAGCTTTCTTCGGGAAAGCATATCTTTATAGCCTGTTTTGATTGATTGAGACTCTAGGATCTTTTTAGTGTATGCTCTGTGGATCTACTTGTGTTTAGTTGGCCTTAGGGTGTGATTTTTTAAAGTCTTAATTCTGGAGGACCATCTGCTTAGAAGGTCAAGAATGTTGAGAAACCTTACTCCTCTCACACCACTGGAACCTCCACCTTTACCCCAAAGGCGGAGATTAAGCACAGGTGGTTCTTTTGAACCAATAGGGGTAAGTGAGGTTCTTGGTGAACCGGAATTAATAGCTAAACGCTTTGAATTTGACACAGTCGAGATAGAAGAATTGCAAACTGACGAGTTTGCAAGAAATTATAATACCCCCTTGACTGATTTGAACGATGCAGTGATCGTGCAGGTTAGGCCTTTTAGTTCACCAGTGCTAGGTGTACCTGTAGGTAGAGCTATGTCTTCTGAAGGAGAAAGTTCATTTGTTTTCACCTCAACCCTTCCAGTTGAAGGGGTACTACCTCCCCCGGTTAGTACCCCTAGATCTAGTTTACCTTCCACACCCTTAACTCCAGCAAGCCGGGTGGTCCAACCACCAGTTTACTCGAACATTGGAAGTATGTCTGGTGATATGGCTACTGGGATTCCTAGTATGCCTACAATTCCTTCTTCCTTCCCTTACACTACCCATAGTGGTCCGGTGGGATCCTTGGCCTTTGTCCAAGGATTCCCTTGGAATGGGGGGCACATACCCCCATCCAATCCATACGTAGGTCCACCTCCTTCATATGTAGGAGTGCAGTTTGGCAGCAACACCTCTTATGGGAAAAGCTACCAAACCCCTATTTTGGTCCCATACACGAGCTCTCCCTTCTCTTTGTTTAGTGGAGGGATACCTGCTCCAGTCTTTCAAACCCCAACTTCTATGGGGACGGCCCGAACCACTTACACTGCACCTCCCACACAAAATCCGGTGGCTTACGGATGGAATCCGTTCCAAAGCAACCTTCCCACTCCACAACCGGTGTCAGGGGGAAACCCCACCTTTACCTATGGGAATTTGGGGGCTGGACCCTCTAATTCCCAAGCTGGCACATCTAGTGCACCGGTTAGGCCCAAGCTTCCTTTTCTGGCAACTTTGAACTTGCCAGACTTATCAAAATTGATGAATTACCCGGTGAGGCATGACCCCTTGTGGCCACCTGTTCCCACCAAACTACCCTCGGACATCCCTAAGTTCGAAGGTAAGGCCGGTGAATATCCCGGGGCACATGCCACCACCTTCCATCTATGGTGTTCTTCCAATTCATTGAATGAAGATTCAGTGATATTGAGGCTGTTCCAGAGGACCTTGACTGGCACTCCAGCAAAATGGTACATTGAACTGCCTTCTGCTACTTTTAGTAGTTTCTGGTACCTAGCTAGTGCTTTCCTTAGTCACTTCCAGCTTCCAGTTCATTACGATTTCGGAACGGATTTGTTGTCCACTTTCAGACAAAACAAGGCAACCCACATCTCGGACCATATCCAAGAGTGGAGGAGGCGGAAGAGTCTAATCAAAGCTACCATCCCTCCTGAGTTTCTATTAGAGTGGTTCCTTAAGTCATTGTTGCCATACATTTCTAAGGATGTCTCCACATCAGGAGTGACTAGTGAAGAAGAAGCCATACTCAGGGCCCAGTAGTTGGACTTGATTTATTCACAGTCTGGGATTCTATATGAAATTATCCCTGAGGCACAAATTCCTTCACATGAGGCCGAGAAACCTAAGCCTGGACCCCATGCCGATGGTGTGGTTGGGTCCGTAAACTCTCCCACTGTAGAGTCTTTGAAAAAACAACTTCACCAATTGTCTATCAAACAGTCTACGGCAGAGGCAGCAAAGGCTTCCCCCTCCTCCCAAAGTGCAAATGTTTTTGCACAAATATCTTCGAAGGGCAATCAGCAGCCCGGCGGGAAGAAGAAGAAAGGAAAAAAGGGAGAGGGAAACCAAAATCAAAACAAGCCAAAGCCCGCAAACAATGCTGATGGGGGAAAAAAGGAAAAGAATAAAATCAAGTTCCCTTGTAAGTTGTGTCAAGGGGACCATATTACTCATCTTTGTCCCCTCATGGAACGAGCTCAGAAGCCGTTACAAGCTCAACCGCCGGCTGTCCTGAAGGATCCATTTCCCCAAGGGCAGAATTCTGCTTCAGCTTCTACCGTAGCAGGAGGCAGTCAAACTGCTCCTGACCCTAATTATATCAACATGGTCAGATCCTCAACTTTGTTACAAACCAGGAACAAAAGTTATGAGAAAGAGACCGATGAGAAGGGTAAAGCTGTAGGTAAACCTTCCAACCCTCTCACTATAGAGAAACCTACCGAAATAATGCCAAAGATACCCAAAGGTATCTTTAAGAAGACTTTGCATAACCCAAATGCCCGAGCCGGTTCTAACTACTCTGTGGTTGAAGACTTGGCCCAGACTCCTTGTGCAATGTCAGCTTTGGAGGTGCTACAGAGTTGTCCCGCTCAGCGGAATGCCCTCTTAGCAGCTCTAGGTAGCATGGACTCTTCGAGTCTCTTAGCGAAATTTAAACTCTCTGATGTCAAAATTCACCTCCCTTATCATGTAGCTTTATTGATAGATGTTGTCCATGGTGGTAAGACCATTGGACGAGTGGTTGTTGATGAGGGAGCCTCTACTTGTGTTATGTCCCTGGCCTGTTGGAAAGCTCTCGGATCCCCAGAGCTGGTCCCATCAACAACTTTACTTACTGCTTTTGATGGAAGGTCTTTCCATCCACATGGTATCCTACCAGCTTTTGAGATTAAGTTGGCTGGCAAAGCAGTCTCTGTTGAAGTCAAAGTGATTGATGCTCCATTGGACTACAATTTGCTTCTGGGTAGGAATTGGACTTATGCAATGTCTGCTGTTGCATCTGCTGTCTTTCGTGTTGTGGTTTTTCCACATGAGGGCAAGCTGGTCACTGTTGAACAACTTGATTTTACTTGAAAAGGCCGCTTAGATTCTAAATATTCCACTGTGCCATTGGTTTATCAGACCAAAACTGCTGCACAGAGCTTGGGGGCTGGAATGTATGCATCATTGATGGGCACATTCGATATTCCAGCTCCAGTCCTTTATATCGGTTCTACTACTGTAGGGAAGTCCATTGATTCGGTGGTCGATAGGACTGATCCTTGGGTCCTCCCAACCCCTCAGGAATCGGAAGTGCCCTTATCTGCAGTGGAAGTGGCGTATCAAGCTATTACCAAAACCATTGTAGATCCCATTCCAGATCCTCTTACAGTCTCGGATGATCTGGAAGAAGTTTACATGCCTGCATGGGCGGAAAACTCTTTACATTCCATAGATTGCTTAGACACTGTCTTACCCTCCGATGAGGCTATTCTGGAAGCTATGTGTTCACGTGATAAGATATGTGAGGATCTTCATCACCGATCTTATTTTCTTCCAGAGCTAAGAAAGATAGAAAACCAAGAGTTTCATGTGAGACTGTCGGATGATGTTGATACACCTGTCAACCCTTTACCTAGGGAAGGAGTGTTCACCGAGGGGAATATGGAAAACATTTCCGCTACTATACCGATCAACATCTCTGTAAAGCCAGATATCGTGGAAAATATCTATATAGGTGCAAACTGCTCTCCGGAGGAGATTGCCATTTATACTGCCCTTTTCAAGGAATTCCGCGATATCTTTGCTTGGTCATATGAGGAGATGCCAGGTATTGATCCATCTATTGTTCAACATGAGATCCCAACCTATCCTGATGCTAAGCCGGTTTGGAAAAAATTACGCCCCGTGAACCCGCGTAAAGCGGCGGCTGTGAAGGCAGAGGTAGAAAAGCTGTTGAAAGAAGGTTTTATATATCCCGTTGCTTTGACTGAGTGGGTGTCCAACCCAGTTCCTGTTGATAAAAAGCAAGGGACTATTCGCATTTGTACGGACTTTTGAGACCTTAACAAAGCCTGTCCCAAGGACAACTACCCTACACCGTTTATTGATCAAATCATAGATGCATGTGCGGGTAGTGAAGTATTCTCATTTATGGACGGTTTTTCCGGCCACAATCAAATCCAAATCAAACCGGAAGACCAGCATAAAAATGCTTTTATTTGCCCTTGGGGTACATTTGCGTATAGAAAAATCCCCTTTGGATTGAAAAATGCAGGGGCAACCTTTCAACGAGCCATGAACTTTGCTTTTCACGATATAAAATCCATTGTCGAGCCTTACCTGGATGATCTGCTTGCTCATTCTTGCAAGAGAATCCAGCATCCAGACCATTTAAGGTCGATTTTTGAGAGATGCAGGTACTATAAAATTCGCTTGAATCCCCACAAGTGTGTTTTCTGCGTCGAATCAGGTAGATTGCTGGGATTCATTGTATCTAGTAGGGGCATACAGGTGGATCCTTTAAAAGTTGAGGCCATTGTAAATCTGCCTCCTCCTCGTTCACTTAGGTAACTTCAGAGTCTACAAGGTAAGTCTAACTTCCTTCGATGTTTTATCATTAATTATGCCAAGATCACAAAAGGTTTCATGCGCCTGCTTAAACAGGACACCCCATTTGTATGGGATGAAACTGCACAACTCGCGTTCGAGGCATTAAAGAAAGCCTTGTTGTCGGCTCCTTTATTACGCCCGCTAGATTATTCTAGGGATTTCATATTATATCTGGCCACGTCGGAGTCTACCATTGGGGTAATGCTAGTTCAGGAGAATGACAAGCTCATTGAGCATGTTGTATATTATCTTAGCCGCGCTCTAGTTGGGCCTGAGCTTAAGTACTCCCACGTCGAAAAGTTAGCCTTAGCGGCTGTTTATGCTGTATAGAGGTTACGGCACTACATATTACTGAGGACCACTGCTGTAGTGGCGGATTTAAACCCTTTCCAATATGTTTTATCCCGACGGATTGTTGGGGGAAAATTCAATAAGTGGATAGTCATTCTCCAAGAGTTTGACTTGGTTTTCCAATCCGCTAAATCCAAAAAGTCCTTAGTTTTTGCCGAGCTTATAGCAGAATTCCCTACGGAAGAAGATGTAGTGGTTCAAGATGACTCATTCCCAGATGAGCACATCTTCCTTATATCCACCTCTGACCCTTGGTACGGAGATATTCTCATATATCTACAGACTTTGAAGTATCCTACCGCTTACTCTAGGGAGGATCGACGCAAGTTACGCCTTCATGCTAAAAACTACCTCATCATAGGAGATACGTTGTATCGACGAGGGGTAGATTCCATCTTGCGTCGCTGCATTACTCATGAGGAAGCGAAGATTGTCCTAAATGATTCCCATAGCGGAGCATGTGGGGGTCATTTATCTGGGTTAGCAACGGCCCAGAAGATATTACGTGCCGGGTATTTCTGGCCCACCATCTTTAAAGATTGTGTGGAAGCTGTGAAACGCTGTCATCCATGTCATCTATACACCAGAAAAATGCAGTCACATCCTGCTCCCTTGTTTCCCATCGTCTCGGTAGGCCCCTTCATGAAGTGGGGGATCGATTATATAGCATGCAACCCAGCCTCGGCTGGGGGGCATAAATACATCATTGTCGCTGTTGACTATTTCACAAAATGGGCAGAGGCAATGCCTACTTTCAAAGACAATGGGGAAATGACAGCTTACTTCATGTTTAATCAGATTATTGCTAGGTTTTGTATTCCCAAAGTTATTGTCACTGACCATGGCAGTCATTTCCAAAATCACATGATGACAGAACTGACCACCATGCTCGGATTTCGACAAGAACATTCTTCTCCTTATTATCCGCAAGCAAATGGTCAGGTTGAGGCTGTAAACAAAACTTTAAAAACTATACTTAAACGTACTATTGATGCAGCCCGTTCAAATTGGCACATCATGTTATATCCTGCTCTTTGGGCTTATCGAACCAATGTCAAAACTGCCACGGGTTTTTCCCCCTTCCAACTCGTTCACGGGGTGGAAGCTATTACGCCGATTGAATGCGAAATCCCATCCTTGCAGATAGCTATTCATGTGCTACCTAACACAACTGAGCTTGAAGAACGATTGCTCCATTTAGAACACCTTGATGAACAACGTAGAGATGCGTTGACTGCAAATTAGGCTCATAAGAATAGGGTTAAATCCCAATATGATAAAACGGTCAAACCTCGGGTTTTCTCTGAGGGGGAACTTGTCTTGCTCTGGGACCAAGATAAAGAACCCCTGGGGGCAAGAAAGTTCAAGGCCATGTGGTTGGGACCCTATGTTGTGTCTAAAGTTTTGATTAAAGGTGCATATGAATTAGTCGATTATGATGGGAATAAGCTGCCTGAGCCTAGAAATGGGCTCTACCTGAAGAAGTACTATGCCTAGGCTTAGCACTTTTTCTTGTATATTAATGTATGTATTTTTATGTACATTAGGTTGTCAGTTTAATTTTTTATACTATCGGTTGGTTGTTGCAGATGTCTTCCGAGATGTATGTAGGTTTTGCTGATGGCGCCAGCCGTCACACTTGTAACCTAGCTTTGGCAGCATGGGTTATCTATTCCCCTTCAGGACAGCTTGTTGCCGCGGGTGGCGCTTGTCTAGGTCCTGCTTCCAATAATGATGCTGAGTATAGGGCTGTTATTGAGCTCCTATGGGA
>LPNX010617991.1:387727-418532 GCA_001517045.1 Pseudotsuga menziesii | reverse complement strand
ACAAAATATACAAAAGTGGATCAACATCCATCAAAATGCCTAAAACTAAGCCTGCCCGCCATGGCCACTGGGACCTCCTTGGTCCCCGTGATCTCTGTGCCCCTTGGATTCCTTAGCCTCCTCGGCTTCGGCAGCCTCCACTGCATCTCTATATACACATACTGCTCTGGCTACCCATCTGAAAAGACGTAGCCAGGCCGGTGGAACCCCAACTATGGACTCCTGCATAGCTACAGGAAGATGCTCTATCCGTATCATCGGTACTCGCTCGGTCAGCCTGCCTAGCTTCGCCTCGAGTACCGTGATCAATCCTGGGTCTCCTCCTGCAACAGGACGTACAAAGGTATGTGAGTGCCCCACGGGGCGGACTGGTCCAATATCTGCATTTTGACACATAAAGAGGATTTAGACTTGTGCATATGTATATATCCTATCATTTGAAAATCCATAAAAATTTGATAATGATAAAAAATAAAAAATGACTTACCCATCTCTCCCCATGCTCCTCCTGGAGGGAGGACTAGGTCTGGATCACCTCAGAAATCTAACCCAGCGTATGGAAACTGCTCCAACACCGGCACCTGCCGTTCCCACCATGAATAGAAATCATCGTCATACATGCTCTGTACTACATCTCCTCCTCCTTGACGGAGGAAGATATCTCCCCACTGGCTCAGCCTTGGCTGCCGTGGATGACGGACCTGTAAGGGTATTGCAGGGCTCATAGCTGGCACCCTCTCAAAGAAGAACGCTACCAATATACTAGCATAGCCAAAGTTATTTCGTCTCCCCCTCCTACAGTCAGATAATTGCCTCCTCATAATGGGGGCAATCCCTGTACACCAATCAAAGAGTGTGCCTCTAAAGCAGTCCACTGCCACTCTCATCTGAGTCTTGGTGGCCATGTGTAATCCTACTGACCCTGAAAGTCTCACTATAGTACTGGCTAATACTTGTAATGCAAGATCTTGAATATCTGCTATGAGAATGCTACTGCCATTCTTTTGAGTACCCGGCCTGCAGAATACATCGACATAGTTCTGGACACTCAAGGGGTCCCCACCCCTTCCAGTGCCCTCCAGGTTCACTGGTGCTCCCCGATGTGATAACCCGGTTATGAAATAGATGTCCTGTGTGGTAAGCTCCAAAGTCTCACCCTGGATATTGAACATCCCCAGGTCATGGTCCCAGTAATGGACTAAGAACTCTAATATGCGGACATTGGCCCGCATAGGTGATGTGCAAAATAACTTGAGCATCCCACTATTCCGCAATGCTTGGATGGTTGGCGGGCTTTGGAGAGTCGCTTGGTCCATCATCTCATATTCCCTCTCCCTCCACTCCAGCACCATGTTTTCCCTGACAAATAAACATAGCTCAATTCACTATTCCACCATAAAAATTTAAAAATTTTGATCATTTTTAAAGCTTTTATCCTTTGCACAGCATGCGCAACTGTCCATTGGGACAAGTCGCGAGTCATTCGCGAATTTCCTATGCAGCAAGTCGCGCATGAAACGCGTATTCGCGGATTTCATGTGTAGCAACCCGCGAATACATTTTGCTATTTTTTATGTTGATGAAATAAACTGAATTGACCATCAATTTTAAAATTTGTTTGGATGAAAATGAAGAGCACAGGGTGTAGAGTTACCTGTAGCTGACGGATCTGAATTCCGACGGTCCAATTGTCCACGGCAAGTAATCAAAGATAGAGGGTAAACTTTCCTTTTTTGGCTCAAAAAGTGCAAATGGTAAGAAATGATTTGATTTTCAAACTATTAATAGAAAAAATATTTCGTAAAGTGGGTCTTTCTCTATAGTTTGAAATGGTAATTGATTAATATTACCCCTTTTTTCCTTGGAACAGGTTTACCTACTTTTACAAAGTGTTGATGCTTCTATAGGGTGGTTTTTGCTCATTCCAACACTCCACATTAACCTTAGTACTCAACATTTTTTCCACGGACTATGGTATTTTAAGCCATTAGTCCCTTGTTTCTACCATTGTTCTTCCGTGGCTAGGATCCCTTTTCATGAGTATCATTCTTATATGCCATTGTCATCCTTTGATACTCATTTCCGTCACTGTTTCAGGCCCAGGGGTTTCCTCATAGCTATTTTTCATGCCAAATATGGATCTCTCTTTACAAGATATCCCTTTATAGGACTCCCCGCCCTTATGGAGTTTCTTTAGGCCCAGGTTTGACTCCTTCAAAACAGACTTGACTGCCGAGTTATCTCGTCCGTTCAAGCTCGTTAAGAATATGTGAATGGGCATCCACATTGGTGGTAGGTTATCTCTTTCTCGGACCATGCGGAATAATACGAGAAAGGATCACTCTCTTTTCTTCGGAATTGAGAAGAGTATTCTTAGGTATAGGTTTATCACTTTTCCGGACCTGAGGGACTAAATTTACGGAAAAGGAACACCCGTTTTGAGCTTAGTTTTCTCTTTTTCGTGCTCTGGACCCAAACATGAAAAAGATTCTGAGTGTACTTTGTGTCTTTGTCATGCTCCATAAACACTTAAGAACAAAGCAATGAGTTTATTGTTGTAAGTCCCATTTCTCGTAACCAAATGGATCTTTCCGAGTGATCTTGCTTTCCTTCACACTCGTAAAACTCAAGCTATTTTATGCTGTTATGGAAGGAGCGTTGGGTAGGTGGTAATTTAACCTTTTTCGGACCTTCCCGACTAAGTACGAAAAAGGTTCACCTTTTCTTCTTCAGAAGTTAAGAGAGTTCTTCTGTGGTTTGTTTTATACTTTTCCGGCCTCAGGAGACTAAATTGGACGAAAAAGGACCCCCCTAGAGTCTTCTTTGGCATTTTCAAACTCTCTAAATGTGAAAACACCGCATGAGCATGTACTAGTTCGGGCTCATTAAATCCACGGATCAGTGTATCAAGCATTATTTTCCCATCTCTTCAAGCTTGTTAAAAAATGAAGAGGGAACCGAGTTTACTTTCCTGGACTCGTTAAAACTTAACAGGGAAGGTAAGGAAGAAGTTTTCTCTTATTTTCAGTAATGGCAGCATGTCATCCTTGAACATAGCACTCTTTTCTTTCCGATATCCATGTTTCAGTATACACTTGTGTTCAGCTATCACTTTGAGGTTTGACTCCTCCTCTTGTCCATTATACCTGGGGAATCTGATCATGTCTCCTACATGACAGATAAGTCTAGTTGTTCTATCTATCCATTGTATGCTGCATTGGGTCATCTCTGTGTCGTGCTCACTGTTCAAGGATTATACCTAATGTCTGATTGATCACCTGATCCCATCACTGTTATATCTGTTATCCATTTACTTGTGTCTCCCTTCTTTTGCCCAGTTCCTAGTCACTCTTGTGATCCATTGGAGGATCTATTGCCTTCCCTATCACAGTATGGTTCCGTTTCAGTACTTCCTGATGATGAAGACCTAGATTTTTGACGATGGTACCTCTGGATTCACTTTCATCATTGGTGAACTCCTTTGCTTCAGTTGTCAATTATCATCTATTGGTTGACAAACTGTTGAATCCTTTCCATGTTTGACTTCAGCTTACCCTTATTCATATGGCTTGGATTGTACTGGTTCTTTGGGATATTTTATGAAGACCTTAGTTCCTCACTCATGAACTAAGTTGCACAAGACTATGTTCCATTTCTATATCCGGCTTCTAGATCTTTGAAGACTCATCATTATTGTATTGTGGCTTTGCTCCACCTTTGTAAATACGTGGTTTTTACCCGTATCATATGATGTACTCAAATATTGTAAAGGAGCTAGTGTTCCAGTAAATTGAACATAGCATCCTCAGAGGTAACTTTGTATATGACATTACTATGTATTTGTTTCAGGTACTCCTTCTGATCCACTGGATCTCTGAGTTCTCTCCAGGGTTAACTATTATAATGTATTTCGGCCATCGTTCCCCTCTGACCTCACACATTAGGGGGAATTTGTTATACACCTGAATGGCACCTCTTCGTTTGAGTCCTGATATCCCTCATGTCGGCACACAAAAGGACACTTATGGATTGAGGTTGCCTATATTCACTATACCTTGGCTTATGATGAAGTACATTCCCTATATACCCAGCTGGTTACTTTGCCTTTTTACCATGTTGAGTTGTATTCGCGATTCTCTATATTGACAACTCGCGCATCATTCGTGAGTTTCCTATACAGCAAGTCGTGAATCCTTGTATTCGCAGGTTGCTCTTCTATAGAGTCGTGAATCATTCGCGGGTTGCTCTACTACAAACCCGCGAATGGTTTCCTCAACATTAAAACATAAAATCACGCGCTAATGGAAGATTAGTTTACTCATTTAACTTAATCTTCTTAACTGCCACAAACTCCCTAACCTTCGAGAACTGCCTCATTTCATCCATATAAATGGAGGCCTTAGGGAGGGTGTTAGATATTCATACTTGGAGAGCAAAGTTATGCTGGTGGATTGTCTACAAAAATATTTGGAGCAGAGAAACTCAGAGTCCTTTGGTGACAGAGGAGTCCTTGTTCAGACATTGGGTTGTAACCTAAACTCTTTCTATTATTGTTAATAAAGATATTACTTCTTCCACATGTGTTTCACATCTTGTAGATTGGTAAATGTTTACATTTCAATATAATATATGATTTGCCTAACCTGCATCTATATATATGAATCATCTTGTATTTGGAAGAGTGTTTATTAACAGGTGAAAGAGGAACTATCCTGGAGACTTTGGAAGTGGATCAGAGAGGGAGAAGATAGCAAGGATCAACCTTCGTTTAATACAAGTAAGTCCTTCTACTTTCCTATTTCCTATTCTGTACTTTTAGAGTCAAACTGTTTGCAAGTCATGAGTATGTTGGTAACCCCCCATACCTAGGTTATTAGGTGAATTATCCTGTACAACACCTCCTTATGTGGTCCACTCAGATGATGTGGCTCACAAAGAATATCCTCCACAAATGTTTCTTCCTCTAACAACTAAAACATAATACTACTTTTCTTGTGGCATGGATCCACAACACAAAACTCATTCTCATCATACAAGTCATCCTTTGAATTTTCTGCAAAATCACTTCCATGGTGTGAAGTGGAGGGTATCTTTGAAGGATGGAATGACATGTGACTTGTAAAAAACCAGAAATCATCTAATGACTTGGAATTTCAGCTTCATCATGCTGCAAGAGAGTCCGAAATTCGGAACTGTATTCATCCCTTTGCATCAGATTTTTCTCTTCAAATTTCCTAGTTCACATTCAACTGGTGGGGGCTTGTATTCCACTTCCTTGGGGAGTTCTTATTTTGGATCTGATCCAAAATATCCCTTATCATCATTGAAAATATCACCCTTCTCTGCATTGAGTTTGGGTTCACTAACAAAAAAACTAGGATTCAATTCATCTCTCTCACCATTGTCCTTCATCTTGAAGTCCTTAGATGAAAGTGAAGTATTTTCATCCTCCCATGGATAATATGGTTGTAAGTTTACATGGATGCTGAAAAAATCATAACTTTTACCATCCATGTTCTTAATCTTCCCATCTTTCTGTACAGATACTTTGGTGTCCTGCTCCTCCATCAAATTTTCTGGTTCACACCCAAGTGATGTGGCGATGTCTTCTTCTTCCTTATGTGGCCCTTGAGGTGAGTGTAACTCTGATTTGAATTATTATTTAGGATGTGATCCAAAATATGTATTTCCACCACAAAATGAACCCACATCCTTAGCAGTGGTCCAAATATCACTCACAAGGAAACTAGAAGTGCATTCATCTTCATTCTCTTCTTGGAGTAATGGGAAACAAGAAAGATCTTTTGGAGCATCTTCTTTCAAGCAAATTGAGGTTTCTCCTTCTTGAATGGTACTATGATCATTACTTCCAGAGAGTCTTCTTGAAGAAAAACAAAATAATCTCAGAATGCTTGAACATGCTGATGGATTTGATGACCCTTCACTTTTGGTTCCTCTATGGATGAATTGATGCTCTTGAAAGAGTATTCATCTACATTCTTGGGCTCAAATACAAATCTGCAATAAAAACACTCTTTGAAAGGAATGGATTAAAAAATATCTTCTCCCAAGGCAAGATATTGTTCGTAGTGGTGGGGTAAGTTTTCAATTGCATCTATGATCTTTGATAAATCCTTCTTAGGATTAGCCATGGGTAGTTCAACATTGCTTTCTTCATACTCCATATAGTCACAAAAGTAACCACCCTTGTCGCTTGAAATTTTCAAGCCATCATTAACATATATCACCTCTTCTTCTTCAACAAACTGATCAAATTCACCATCTCCAACTACTGGTACAATCCTCATAGTTGCAACTTGAACTGTTAATCTGCAAAATTTCTTCACTGAGAGCTTACTTTCCACAGGGTGGAGGAAAGTGCTATGATACCACTTTAATGTTCCCAAGCCTGATATGTATACATGAACACTAAATTATGCTTCAAATTAAATTAAAATTCTGATATTAAATTACAATCACTCAGTGAATCTTCAGACTAGGTAATTCAAGATGTTTTGTTGGAAATTTGTAGACGAGGGAGTAGGCAGTGGAAAGAAACCAAGAGTAAGTTCAGAGAAGTTAATTAATTTACCCTAAAAAATTTATATCGGGGACCGTTCAGGTTTCATAGTCCGCTATGTAGAAACCTACTCCCACGCTTCTGGGTCACCCAACCGTGGAACTAGGGAAATTCCTTCCATCATTTAGACCAGGGGATTTGGGAAAAGTGAAGAAGTGTTATCAGGAATTTACACAACAGAAAATAATATTTGGGTCATTTCATAATATATCTGGAGATTTCTGGAGATTTTAGGGAAGGATTGGAAGTTTTAGGCAATTTTGGCCTAGTGAGGCCCTGTGTAATGAAGGATCCCAAATAATTGTAAGAACTCAAATAAATTATGATATGGAGTTATGTATGGGTATTTGGGTCTTTAAATGATCCATATAAACTTACAGAACCGGATTTGAATTGGTAGAACTCATTTTATAGCAGAAACTGCAAAACTAGTCATTTAAAACTAGTGTTCTAGCTAAGGTGCAAGTTTAAGCATAAATATCGTAGAAGAATGAATTGAATGCAGTGAATGAAATATGAAATAAATTAATAAATATTAAATGGACATATATAATCATTTATACTCATTCCCACAACCTTTTATTACTCATTATTGCACTAGATTGATCAACTTCCCCAATTACAATGACAAATTAAGCTTTTCATGAGAAACCGAGAAGGTAAAAATCAGGGAAAGAATTATTAATACATGATAAATATAAATGACAGATTTTATAGGATGTTACACATCATATAGCATTGTATTTACTATCTATTACATAAGATGGATTGAAATGATGGGCAGGAGGCCCAAAATTAGGCATAAAGAAGTCTGAGAGCATAGGTGAAACTTGGGATTCACTGGAGCTCGACCTGAATGATATGGAGGCTGAAAAATATGGTTGTTATGACCTCAATATATTAATTCCATGTGTTCCATACCTGCAAATATAAATAATGGGGGTGAAGGAGTGGGAAGGGAAGGTTTGGCGTTCATCTCCCAAGTGTCTGAGGCACATCACTCAGAAAGAAATGCTCACATATGCACAAATAAATTAACACATGAACCAAATTAGTGAATGGAGCTTGAATTATCCTTTAATATATATCTGGGTGACCTGCTTAGCAGGTAGAGGCAATAGTAGACCTATGAGAGTAAGTCATCCTCATAGAATCCCTAACCCTAGCCACATATGTGCCCTCCTTGAGTAATTGGCAAGTAGGGACCCTTGTGAGTTTTTTTTCCCTATCCATGTCATTCATCAAAATTGGAAACTGTGCTCTCCTTAGGCCCATAGTTGCTACTTTTGTCAATGACAACTTTTTCTGCCTTTCCTACTTTTGTGTTGAGCCTCCAAAAAGGAAACTGCACCCTCCTTATCCAATTGTGCTTGACATGGAAAACTCAGTTGCACAATAAATATTAATGATAAATAAAAATTAAATACATGCCTAAAAAATATTTATTTAGAAAAAATTCCACGAGGCTAATTAATTAATGCCACATAAATAATATTTGGACAAAATTCCCTAGATGAGGTAAATAATACATCTTTGAACCCCCAATGTGTTGGGAATGGTCAACACTTTTATGTCCGAAAATATGGGGACATGACACTACCGGGATGAAGAAACAATGGCGAAAATCACTGACTTATTGCATGAGTTTCAAGATTTGTTTTTCGCAAAATTTTCTGAAATGAAGGGGATACTAGGATATTTGGGAGAGATGAAGATCCCATTGAAGCTAGATGTGAAGCCTGTGAAGCAGCGATTGTATTGTTTGAATCCGAGTTACAAGGAGAGGGTCAAGGTTGAGCACGACAGGATGCTGGATGCTAGGATAATAGAATCGGTTGAGGAATCAGAATTGACCAGTCCCATGGTGGTGCAAGATAAGAAGATAGGTGAGGTTCGAATTTGTGTTGACCTCAGAAAATTGAATGATGTATGTTTGAATGATCCATTCTCGACACCATTTATTGATGATGTAATAGAAGGAGTGGGAGGTCAAGAGATCTATTCGTTCATGGATGGATTTTCTGGCTATCAGCAAATTAATATCGTGAAATATTATTGCCATAAGCCAACGTTTGTTACAGAATGAGGATGTTTTCAATACACTGTGATTCCATTTGGACTGAAGAATGCACCTGCGATATTTTCCAAGATTGTTGTCACCGCTTTCAATTATTTTATTCAGAAGTTTTTAGTGGTTTACATGGATGACTGGACGGTCTATGGATAGATCAGGGACCATCTAGAAAAACTGCGACTGATGCTGGAGGGATGTCGATAGCATTAGATCGCACTGAATTTGAAGAATAACATTTTCTGTGCACCTTTTAGGATGTTGTTGGGGCATATTGTTTGCAAGGAAGGATTGTTGGTTGACCCATCCAAGATTGCACTGATTTTGATCTTTCCACCACCTACAATTGTGAAGAAACTTAGAGTGACATTAGGCCATATAGGATACTATCGCAAGTTCATCGAAGGTTATGCCACAATCACATCTCCGCTGGAGAAGTTTCTAAAGAAGGATGCACTATTTGTATGGAATCAGGAGTGTCAAGGAAGTTTTGACACATTAAAGGAAAAGATGGCTTCCACACCAATACTGGATTTCCCCGATTGGAAGAAGGAGTTCCATGTTCATGTTGATGCATCGTCAACTGTACTAGGAGTGGTGCTAGCACAACCAGGTGAAGGTGATATTGATCACCCGATCGCTTTCGCTAGTCAAAGCTGTCGTATGCGGAGAAGAATTATACTATGACAGAGAGGGAAGGGTTGGAAATGGTGTATGCACTACAGAAGTTTCGACACTACCTGTTGGGAGGTCATTTCAATATGTTCATGGATCACTTTTGTTTCAAATACATGGTGAATAAGCCTATGTTGGGGGGGATATGTGGTGTGGGCTACTTCTCTTTCAAGAGTTTTATTTTGAGATAATTTTGAAGCCGAGTCACTTGAATGCAGTCCTAGACCACTTATCATGAATTGAGATAGGCAAAGAACCAATGAACATTGAATATGGGTTACTAAATGCACAACTATTCCAAATAGAGATGGTTGATGACTACTATGAGTAAATAGTTCAGTTTTTGGTGATGAGAACAACACCAGAAGGGATTACTACAAATCATCATAAGATGTTGGTTTTTAGAGCCGTGAATTCCCACTTGATTGTTGGAAAACTCTATAAGTTGGGACCAGATGAGATCCTACGATGATGTGTCCTACCACATGAACATGGGAAGGTATTGGAAGACACACATGCAGGAGTTGCAGGTGGACACCACAGAGGTCGCGCTACTGCTAGGAATGTGCTCCGTGCAGGGATTTGGTGGACAACTCTCAATAGGGATGCAATAGACTATGAACAGAGTTGCAACATTTGTCAAAGTACTGGAAAACCGTCAAGTAGGGATGAGATGTCGCTAGTACCTCAGGTCATGCTGTAACCATTTGACAAATGGCCAGTGGATTTTGTGGGACCAATTAACCCACCTAGAAAGAGAACAGGTGCGCGGTATATTATCACATCAATGGGTTATCTGGTGAGATGGGTGGAGGTCGCACTAGTTGTAGATTACACCACAACAACAAGAAGGTTCCTATTTGACAATATTGTTACCCGGTTTGGTTGTCCAAAGAAATTAATGAGCGATAAAGGGAGTCACTTCATTAATCACACTGTCAGTGCGCTGACAAAGGAACTTCAGATATAACATAAGAAGAGTATCCCTTATCACCCACAAGCAAATGGGATAGTTGAGGCATTCAACAAGGTGTTGGAGCATGCACTCGCAAAGGTGTGTAATGCAAACCGCAATGACTGGGATTTGAAGATTCCAACAGTCTTCAACACCACTTGCAAAAGATTGACAGGGTAGACACCATTCAATTTGGTGTATGTGTAGGAGGCAGTCATGCCAATGGAGTACATCATTCCAAGTTTGTGTATTGAAACAATGATAGGAATGGACGATGAAGGAGCCTAAGAAGAATGCATAGATCAGTTGGTACAACTAGAGAAAGACCACTTTGTTGAAGGTTTTCACTAGCGTGTTGAGAAGGATCGACATATCAAGAACAAACACTTTCATTAAGGAGACACAGTGCTGATGTATGACAACAACTTCACCAAACATCTAGGTAAATTGTATATGCATTGTCTAGGTTCGTATGTTATCAATTCCATTACTGCGGGAGGTGCAGTACAAATGCAACAGTTAGATGGTGTGATGTTGCCTAAATTGATAAGACAAAAGGCAGCAGGATGAATCCCTAAAGGATGGTCTCGGTGTTGCGCAATGCTTGAGGCACTGCACATGAAAATTTTGTTTTTTGTTTTTGCATAAGATGTAATTAGGACGATGGCACACCAAGAGAAAGGGGATGTGCAAGTAGAGGAGTTAATGTCACATTTAGGGAGCCATGTCACGATGTCCGCAGGGATGCGATATAGTCAAGTCAGTAATAAATACAATAGTTAAACCAGTTAATCGATGGTGCTCTTGGACGAGACACACATTAATGGCAGATCCAACCGTTAGAATAGGAGGATTGACGACGGATTTAGGTGATTAATGGAGGATTTGGTCGCAATGATTAAGAGATTGTTGACACAGTAGACTCGATGCTATAATAAGGGGTAGGACATGGTATGAATTCACCGTTTTGAATATTGAGTTTCCAAAGTTGTTGTAGAGTTGTTGTGGTGTATTGTGTTGTATTACGTAACTGAGTTACATAGAAGAGTAAGGTTAAGGTGTCGTGTTGTGAACTTGTGGGTGATTGTGAGGAATGCTGAGTGAGCCAATACCTGTATAAATTTCAAGTGGGAGAGACTATCCAGTTGTAGGGTTTCCCATTGAGCAAGAAGTAACCAGCATGCTGGTGGGATCGTCCTCAATCCCGAAGAAGAAGAGGGGGGCGTAGTGGCCGAAATACCTAGTACATAAGAATCGATCGACTAGAACTTCCGCAAGGGCATAAGAAGAGGAGGTCGAGCAGGCGAGACCATAAACATCAGGATATGAGGAATCCATGACCAAGACTGGGGTGTCCACTACATATATCCCCGTATGTGTTCCTCCATGCTGACTTGATGCAAATTTGTGTAAAATAACGAATATTTAGAGGTATTCGTTCAGGATGCCGGGAATATTGTAGGGAATGCAATACACCGTGGACATCATTCCCTCTATCATGAAGATGCAGTATGAATATCATGACCTAATATTGTTGAATGAGATCAAAATATACCCATTTGTACTAGTGACAGAGGCAAGAAGTGACCCAGTAGCGTGCACGTGGGTGTGAGTATTTAAAGATTGGGGCTGTTAGGCCTCATCAACATTCCACATTTTGGGCAGTTGATAGTAGTGAATGCATGCACCAAGAAACTATTTGCATTCTTTCATGGAGGATATCTTTGGCTATACCGACTGGTACCAGTCATCGTCGAATTGATTTCATAGATCACAGGGCTACCCAAGGAGGGGACCGAGCCATCGCAACAATTTCGAGGGAAGGTCAACGATAAATGTCTGGAAGTGAAGATGAAGAAGAGGTATAACTTGCAACATGACAGGGACACATATGTGGTAGATAACATCAATGAGTAGGCTATCTGCATCATAGCTAGGATTCTGACCATCAAGGTGGTAAGAAAGAACTGACCCAACCAGTGCACTTCTGGGGTCATAGCATGCGCTGAGCAGTCTGCACAGGGTGTGCAGATGAACTGGTCGTTGTTCCTTATGAGCCAGTTAATAGATTATGTGCTAGAAGTAAAGGAAGGGAAACAAAGTTTCACTTATAGCTGGTTTCTTATTTTGATCACACTAGTTTCTTGGATGGATCCCAAACACTACCAGGGGATGGAGGTTGAGGCTACCAAGGTATGAAAAGGGGCATGCTATCAGAACCTATGGTATGTCAAGGAAGTAGAATGACTCAAGGAATGGTCAATATAGTTTTGGTTGTATTGGGAGGAACTGTAGGATGCATATATGAAGATCTCGCGCTTATCAGAAGAGGTGGTGGTAAAATATCAACACATTATTCGATTTGCAATAGGGACACATGCCATTAATGTGCAAGTGTAAAGAGACCTAGATAAGCATTGGTTTCCCACACTTTAAAAAATTTCTGATGCAAAGCTGGAGGCCATTGTGGATGACTGACCTGTGGAATAGAGAGAACCCGTTAACGTAGATGAAGTATCGAGGGGTCCACTAGTCGATGCTCCAGTGGATCCTGCGCTCGACCCATAGAGTGAGCACGAGTTGAACAAATGATCGTAAAGAACCTCGACGGAGTCAGAAGCGGAGAGAATGTTCGAGGAATCTAGGACAAAGAGGTGACAAGAGTAGGGTGCAGCCAACAACACAGTGCTAGTGGCCAAGGAACAAGTGAGGCATATTATTGCGACGATTACAACAATGACAACTGTGATTGAAGAGCAGTTGAAGAAGTAGATGAGTGAAGGATTTGGAAAGATAAACAATTGCCTTAATTCTTTAATTGATGCAATTTTGTGGAGGGTGTCCAAGAAAATTGTTTTGAAGGAGTTTGGTGAGATCAGCAATGGGAAGCATATCATGAATGTTTAGATTCCACTACATGCGATCAAGACCAACATTGACAATGTCAATACCTCAATCCATCACTTCTAGTACCTGTCATTGGATATCAATGAGTTGTCAACACAAACATTGGTTCAGCTGCAGAGGGTCACGATCCAAGAGTTAGTTGACCAAGAACACATTGTGGGTCATCACCTTTTGAGGTCATAAGAGTGGGAGAAATAAGAAAAGGAAAAAATTGTGGAGTTGAAAAAGGCGCAGGATTTCCTCATTGTTGAGAAGGAGTGGCTATGGGATGAGAGGGATAAGTAAAAAAAATTAGTTTATGAATATTATCAAGAAGTCCTAGTTGTGGAAGAGGACCTAGATGCATCGACTAAAGCACATAAGTTAGGTGAGTTCATTGTAGGATTCAAGAAGGATATCATGAGTTTGCAGGTACTGTTGGACCCCAGCATGCCACCAAAGGTGGTGGATGCACACAAAAGCACCATTGAAGATGCAACAATGCAACTGGAAGACCTGAAAAAAGAAGCTAAGACAATAACTGATGGAACCACACAATTTAAGGGAAGCGTGGTCTAGGATGAGCAGTTGGAGCATCTCAACACACAACTGTGGGAATCTGAAGGCCAGTTGGATGTACTTAGGACATCGCTTCACACAATGAATCTAGTATTGCAGGTAACTAAAGAGACAAAGCTGAAGGCCCTGTAAGAGTTCCTTTCTAAGGCAAGGGAAAGCAAAGAACGTCGAACATCGCAGCTGGATGAATTTCAGGATATTTGCGCGCAATTGAGACTTAAGGTAGCCGAAGCACTTCAGGTGGTATAGGATAGGCATAAGGAAGTAATTGACAAGATCATGGATCATCCATCGAAGCAAGATGTGGTAGAGTGTGCAGACATCAGCAGTAAAGTGAAGGACCGAGTGGAAGAAATAAATTTCTAGTATGAGGATTTCAGAGTCAAAATGACAGAGTACACTGCTTCCAGTTGATGTGGCTCGAGGGCGAGCCACAAGATTATGTTAGTGGCCTATTGGCAGGAAGTTTTGAGGATAGTTAGTTGCGCAACATCAAGGATGTTGCGCAAGGATGAGGATTCCGTGCAAGGTAGAAGATGGCGCACAAGGTGGATGGACCACATTTTGTATAATTTGGTCATGTTTTGTAGTTTTTTGTCATTATTTTGTAGATTTTGGTCCAAGTAGTTATGAAGTTGACTTAAGTGGACCGCCGATGTAAATGTGCAAGCCTGTAAATAGATCTAGGATTTTAAATGTTAAGGGTTCTTCTTCAGCTATGTGATTCTACATCGAGATCTTGGGTTTGATCTTGAACTTATCCGTGATCTATTTGTGATGCAAGATTTGAATTGAAGAAATGTTTTGGGAACCTGTGTTTTGATGCGGAGTGAATATGACATGAAGGGGACTTGATGAGAACATTTCTCCTTTTTACATCTTCCTATTTTCCTATTTTCTGTGATGAGATATGAATGAATGAATACTGCATTATGATGTTTATCTCTGTATGATGCGATGCTTTTCTGTTATGAATGATGCTATGTTAATTTACGCATTGATATTTCTGCTGTGATCAAAGTATGTTGCTATGATCCACTGAGTGGCAATATAAATCTATGAATGTATGAACCAATGCTTGGATCTTCTAAGTAATGTTGTGATAAGTTGAAAGTAGATGCGCAACCCTTATTATTACCACAGAAACATGGTTTCGAGAGTTATCCCTCGAACATATCAGGTGAGACCTCATCTTCTCTAGAGGTGTTGCTAGACAAAGTAAAACCTGTTTGGGCCAATGCTCAGGGAGATCGCTGTGGTAAGGGTGTTGACAGAGAGTGAACCCCTATCAAAGGATATGTGTCAACAAAGATGAGTGTTGGGGGCCTATTGGACTTAAGAAAAGTTAGACAAATATTTTCTCAAAAATATGAATATTTTGGTTGCAAGACAAGCAATAGTCGTGACGGAAGGAGCCACGACAAAAGAATAATAAAGCAAGTCAGAAAGCGGAGTTCGAATTAATTTTGGTAAAGAGTTAGTTAGACTAAAATATTTCTTTTAGGAATAAAACATGAATGTAAATTGGGTTGATAGTGCCTATTTTTAGATGTGATGGGATGAGTTAAATTATACCAAAACTAAGTACCTATACACCCTTCTTTTATTAGTAATTTTTTTTCCTCCTTTTATTAGTCAGCTTAGTTGATCATTTTAAATCTAATTGGGTAAAAAATAACATTTTTATTTAAATTTTATAGGATATTTATCTTAAGATGTCCATATGTCAAACACCTAGTGGAATCACCAAAGTGTAATAAAAAAAAAATATTCATGATACAAAACATAGAATCGTGGTTTGGTTTACTATTCTTAAGCTAATTTTGGAGACAGGAGATGAGTGTGGTGGCTGGGTTTGAAGCCAATTCTAGAGCTAATTATGGATCCAAGTTGAAATCTATGTGTGGTCATGGGAATGGGATTCATAACTTTGGTCATGGGAAGGGGTTTCAAATCAAGTTGTCTGGTCATAGGGTAGTGTTTACTCCAGGATTTTGTTTTTGTTCAAATGAAAATTGAGGGTTTTAAGTATTACAAACACACACACACTTTTGTTACGAGACTAAGTCTCTTTTAGAGGATTCATGCATATGGGGTGTGATGTCACCCACCATAAAATATAGAAATTTACATACATCAAGGATATGTCGTCTTGACTTTATCACTGTTATATCCATCATCAGAGATGCTGAGCGGATTCATGAAATTAAGATGAGAGTTTAGTGTTTACATGTAGAGGATATCCACACAGGAGATAAATACAATGTGATCTATGTGGTTTATAAATATCATCCCTTCTTGGATTGTGCATGCATGTTTTTCCAATGTATCTATTTACATCGATTCCACTAAACCAGGTTTATATTTCTTGGTTCGTCCAATGAATCCCAAGATATCAACCTGATAGAGTTTAACTCTGTCAGCAATACCTGCGAAGCAAGTGAGGTCTCAATCGGGATACATATGGGGATTGTGAGAACCAGGATTCTACGATTATGGAAGGGGATTTCTATATCGCAACATTTAACGGGCTGCTTGACCGAAATAAAGGGATGGAATACCATCTAAACATACACAACACATAACATATACATAATTAAATCATGCCGAGCTCTATATCCAATTAGAGTAATGAAATATCGTAAGCATATAAGCATCTAAGATATAGGCATAATCCACACACAACATGATCGAACTTATATACTTCTTACAATTCTTGTTCTAACCGTTGAGTAGTTCTCAACTAACATTCGACCGATTGTTCTAACTAACCCAAGAAATCCTGTTACATCAATAAAGACATTATCAACCCAATTTACATTCATCCCCATCACAAAAAATAAACTATTAGACTTAACTCACTCTTACATTTAGCTCAAAACATGTTGAATTCTTATATTCAACCTACTCTTTCCTTTCCCATCGCGACCTTGCTCACCTTTCGACTAGATTTTTCACATTTCCGACCAAAACTGGTATGCATTTTCCTAGAGCCAACAATGTTTGCTTGTGTGTTGTATTCTTTGTAATTCTGTTGGAAGGAGAATATGTTGAAAATATGGAAGAGCTACCTTATCATATTGAGTATATGGGATAGTCAAATATTTGAGAAAAAATAGATGATTTTTGATCCAATTGACAACCGATTTAGATTCACTGAGGGCATGGAGCTCTTGGATCTTGTTCTCCATAGAGATATTTGGAACGATCTCTATGATTAACAACTTAGAGAAATTGTTTGTGTTAAATCAAAATCCCATTTTATAATAAATTTATGATCCTTGATCAAAATCATCCCACTAGATTCACAAGGGCTTGGGTTTCATTGATATTCCCTATCACAAAAATAGTGTGGTGATAGTCAACTAAAAAATGACGGAGGATTTTCTTTGTTGAGCGTTTTCTTCAAATTTTTACTATCCCCTATGGAATAGTTAAACCTGTATAATGATGTTGATTTATGGGAATCATTTTTATTGAAGACGATATCGCTATGTGTGATCCAAATACTCTAACATATGACTAGGAGAATAGAAAGAAGTTCAGGAGTGTTTCATTACGAATGCCATTTGTTCCATGCTTTAATAATTTTTCCTTCCAAGGTAGGGGGAGAGGATTCTATAGAGGATCATACATCACTCCAAACTTATTTGGTAAAGTGAAAATTTACTAACAGATGTGGCATGGATTCCCCATTAGTTTTGCACAAGAGGAAGATGGTTGGTCCTTGTTTCCCTCTTTTCTACAGATTATCCCTTGCAATAATTTTGTTGTTGAGGGCCAACCAAAAGAAGCATTATGTTTTTGGGGGAGTGTTTTTTTTCCATATTTTTTTCCACCACCATGGAATGTTTTCCTCCTCTTCTAATGCTTCCATCTACTTGTAACCCAATTTAACTCCTAGCATGTTCCTGCTGAAGGTTTTTTAGTCCATATTAGTGTATCTGTCTCACTTGAAAGATAAATGGATGAATTTTCAAAACCTCGAGTGTGTCAATTCCATTGCACTACCTGAATGTCGGTAAGTTTGATTCTAGAATCACTATACCAACATTATTGTCATGTATATTCTATGTTTTCCTCATAGACATATGGATTAATATAGATATGTATAGAACTTATATATGATTCCAAATATATCGATATGAGGTGCTCATATGTGAGACCAAGAATAGGGTTCACACCTAGAAGAATTGATTTTCCATTTCTTGGATCCCAAGCTAGACCCTGCCTTATGATATGAAAACTTCTGGAGACAAATATCCAAAATTGAGAGCCTTTGCAAGTAGGAGAGGGATTTATTCAAATCCAAGAAAGGATATAATGCAAAGAAATATAATTTTGGTATACATATTCTCACCATAATACTTTGCGAGAGATTAAATACCAGATAATTTTGGCTTCCAGAGCTTAGGAGAAAAGGTGGAATTTTTTTAGTCCCCATATTCCTTGTCCTTTTGGCTCGCAAATAGTCTCCAATCTATAGAAAGGGATGCTGGATTATATCTTGTTTCCTAACCATATATAAGCTATGAGTATTTTCCTAAGGAATATAATCCAATGACATCCAATATACGGGTTGGATGGATTCAATTACTCTCTTGATAAGGGTTAGTATCCATGCCAGTGAAAACTATTGATGATACCATGCGCATATCCTTTTACTTATTTTATCTATTAGTCATTTCCAATATTAAATCCTGTAGACATTTTCTTTATGAAGAAACCCCACATATTTGAAAAAGGAGATAGCAGTCTCCTTAGGGAAGGGGAGGATTAATAGAATTAATGGATGTTGTGAAACAGGAACATGGAAAAAAGTGATGGAGGATTTTTTGAATTAATCTCCATACCTTTGGAATAGGATAAAAGATTGACGATTTTGGCCAAAATTTTTTCCTCTAGGATGGTGGATTTATGGAAGCTAAGGATGCCATCCACAAAAATGATTTGGGATATATAGAGGTGACCTGCAATTTTCACCCCAATGTTATTTCCATGATTTCTTTTAGATTTAATGAATCTGTCAAGAGCATCTGCTACTATAAGGAATAACAAAGGGGAAAGTGGACATCCTTTGTGTAACCCTTTGGAGGGGATGGAAAAGGATGTGGTAGATCTGTTCATGAGGAAAACATATGAGACACTTTTATAATAGTCTTCAATCCAATTGATGAATGCATGGGTGAATCCAACTTGAGTAAGGATTAGACGAAGATAGAGACAATTAACCTTGTCAAAATCCTTGGAGAGGTTGATTTTTAGCACGAGGGTTGGTTGGGACTTGATTTTTATGGAGTGGAGGTATTCTTGGGAAAATCCAATGTCTTTACGAATATCCTTTAGTCCATGAACCTAAATTGTTCGAAGTAGATGTTGGAAGAGACAACGGGATTGATATGAGTTGCAATGACTTTGGCTATGATATTGTAAATGTAGTGGCATAGGATATAAAATGATATTGATAAATGTTTTTGGAGATCACGATTTGGAATGTTTTCAATAAAATTTGAGATGAAAGAAAGATGTATCTAACTTGAGCTTCCTTATTATTTGAACACCATTACCAGATCTTTAGCCAAAAGGCCCAAGAAGTGTATAAATTTTTTGGAGGTCCATCCATTAAGGGCTGATGATTTTCCTTCTTGTAAGGAGATCATATATTTGTGCACTTCATCTTTGGTGATAGGATTTTAAACGTCCTCAATATGTGAAGTAGATATCCAATCATCAAAAACTTATGAGATTTCCATACTAACCCATATATTTTTTCTTAGGGTCTATGAGGAAACAAAATTGTAGTGATAAATTTCTTCCTGAGAAATCGATGGAAGTCTTGGAAATCGTGTCCCTGATTTCTTTCAAGATTCCACATAGTGTTGATATCTCTCCTTCCTTTTGCTTGAAAATGGAAAAAATATGTGTTATTATCCTCTGTGTAGATACATAGTGATTTTATCTTCATTATCCATTTTGGCTCAGTCCATGCTAGGAGTCTGTCATTTTCCTATTCCAAAAATGCTATTTCATCAAGGGTTTCCTTGTCCACTTTATAGAAGATAGTTTTTCTTGAAGGAATGATTCAATACCGTATAGATCCTGGTAATAATTTTTGAAAGTATTCAATTCCCATGATTTTTTGAGACATTTGATTTAGGTTTTGCTGAAAGGGCATCATTATAGGGGTCTCAGGAGAAGCTTGGCATGGAAAGAAGTTGTTGGAAACCTTAGAGGTGAATTCCTCATATTGGAGACAAAGAGAATTGAATTTGAAAGGTTCCAAGGGATTAAATTTGTTGACTAAGAGTTCCAAAGTGATAGGAAGGTGGTATTAATGGGCCAATTCAATGGAGTCAGAATTGTAATTTATAAGGGAGAGTAGCATACATTCTTTAACTATAAATCAATCAAGACACTTGGAAATGTGTTGGTTATTAGGAATCTTATTAGACCAGGTGGGTCTAAGGTCAACCAAAAGGTAAAGATTGATGAGGTGAAAAAAATAGTTTAAAAGTGGATCCAATTGAGACAAGACACCCCAAATTTCACAATTCTGTAATGTGAAATTTAGTTATTCCCTGATGATGAGGTTTGGAAGGAGATAAGTGGTGTAGAAGAGATGGATTCCCAAAAATATTTTTGGTGATGGGATGGAGCATAGATATTAGAAGAGAAAAATAACAATTAAGGGAATAAGAGAATACCAAGGCAAGGATGTAGTGTCCATTTCTTACTATTTTATTAAGAATTATATATCTATCCCAAGTTAGATCCATTCCGCTAAAGTTTGCTTCTGCATCCACCAAAATAAAAGTCTTGTCGGGGAAGATATTTTCGATTATTCTTTGAGAAGAGTCCGCTGAGCACATAGTGTTTTGAATGTTCATAATAGAGGGATTCCTCTTGCTAGTGAAATTTTTAGGTCCATTTACTTCAAGGAAAACCTATTGCTCCTTATTTAATGGGAGTGCAAAATCATATTTTAATCCATGAAGGGGTTTCTTTTCTAAGGGATCAGTGGATACTTAAACGTTTACCTGCTAGAACCTTTTTTTCTAAATTTATTATGGCATTGATGAAATGTGATATTATTCCTTGAGTGGGAGAGGTGACATTTGATAGACTCTCAGTTAAACCCATGGACCGACTACAATCCATCTTTGATTGAGATTTGGTGTAGTATTGACCACTTAATTAAGGAGAGGAAATGTTTCTTGAATAAGGAACTTACTTATTTACATTACGAGGGGTAAACTCATCATAATATGAGAGGTTGGAGAGGATACAAGAGAGGTAGAGATGTCCTTCTTCTTCCCATAGAATGTAGGTTAGGATAGATGACAATCATCATTTTGGGATGGTAAAATAACATCTTCCAATTCTATAATAAAAGCTAAGAGATAATCATTCAAGCTCCTCTTTGATAATGAACAATTTCCTTTTCCCCTTTAGGTTTGTCTCTAAAGAATCAACTCTAAAATTAGATGGGCTCATCACAAATTGAGTACCTCTGCTTTCATCTGTAGCTTTTGTGAATGAAAAACTTCTCTATAAGTGTCCATGATATTTATATTTGTTACATTATAATGGAACATTATTGTAATATAGAGGTTTCATGCAATGATTTTCGCTCACTTCAATCACAATTACATCATAAATACAATGAGATATGTCCATTTCAAAGTAGATCATTGCCACAAATGTATTCATCTTGTTTCTGTTTGGGAGCCACCTTCAAGAACTTTCCCAATGAGTTAACGATAATTTTGAAAATAGAATTTTACTAGAATGCAAGGGGATATAAGGCATCTTTACTGATAGGCTTCCAAAATGGTGAGAGTTTTCCCATCTATGTTCACAAGGATTAAGAGTTGGAAATGATTTGAAGGAAATTGTATTAGCAATATGATCACCTCTTTTTTCATGTATATATAGTTGGACTTAATGTTTGATTTAAATTATTCATTTAACTATTTAGCTTCCTTATTTGGTGATAATGCAAGAATGCTAATTGTTTGACCTTAGTATGCCACCATTAGATTGGTCATTTTACTGTGCACTATAGAATATAGTTGTATTTCCACAACAAGGGAGTTAGGGATAGGGATTCAAAGCACCTACCAAGCTACCTTTCTACCAGGTCTCACCATGTATCGAAGGATCATCTACATAATCTCAAGATAACCACAATAGTTTAATGACATGTAGTCCCAATGATGACTCAGTTTGATTGAAGAAATGAGATGTTATTTCATGAATCATTTTTCCTTATTTTATATTTAAAGGTTAGAGAGAGAAATCCCAAGGGGATTCCCCTTCTATAATATTATCATTTTGATAAGACTTGTTATTGTTGTTAAAGCACATCATTTGCAACATTTATATGAGTAACCTTTCGATTCCTATAGTAGCCTTGAGTAGGGAATGCCCAAGGGTAATACATGTATATCTTGTTCCTATATTAGATTTAGTTATGTTATAATTTTAGCAACATTGTATAGGATTATTGTCCCATGTAGAAGTTCTACATGTTCTGTGATTTCTCCTGTAGTAAGATTTCCTTTCATTCTCTATGCATGGATCTATCTTTCTTATGATTTTGATAATTAAGTTTATGTTTGATTAAAGTTATTTAATTTATATTCTCACATCTATTATTTAATTTAATTAACACTTTCCCTTTGCATCTTGGGTATTTGCAAGGTCTTGGAAATTACTCTGTTTTGTGTCTTATATACCTAAGCCACAATAAGTCTATTTTTCACCTTTAAATATCTATATAATTTGGGGAAGATGGTCCAAATTGCTACTTTGGGAATGATAAAGAAACATGTTTTAAGTGGAAAAGGTAGATAATGCATATTTTCACTTTGTAGATATATTTTATCTATGCTTCTTAATAAAATGATTTATGGTTGATTAAATTAGATTCGTTTCTTGTTATTAGTTTAAATTTCGATTCATACTACCATACAAGTGTTTCCTTTTGTAGATGCATATACTTTGATGAACCCTCTCAAGTTTATATGAATCCCTAGGATGAAAATTAAACTTAAGGTTAGAATATATAGTATTATTTTTGATACCTTTATCCCACCACTTTTTGGAGCTGTTATTCATGAGGCATTTCAATTTGCAAAAAGAAACAAAATAGAAAAATAGAAAATCATTCAATTTTTTTGTTTCGTATGCATGCCTAA
Source organism: Pseudotsuga menziesii (assembly GCA_001517045.1). NCBI lineage: Eukaryota > Viridiplantae > Streptophyta > Pinopsida > Pinales > Pinaceae > Pseudotsuga > Pseudotsuga menziesii. The sequence continues at coordinate 395,586 of LPNX010617991.1, read as the reverse complement.
AGCTAGGGACCAATTTGGTATATTTTTTCCAAAATCCCCCAATCAGTCCAAACCAAGATCATACCATAGAAGAAAACAAGAAGAAAATCCTGAAATAACCTCTCATCTTGGCTAATTTAAAAGAAGAACTGATCTCTTTCGAAACCCTCTTATGAAATTTGGAAACGAAACCATAGATAGAAAAATTAAACACGGACACCCATCAGTCAATAACCCTATGGAGGAGGAATAGAAATCGATATTATATGAGTTTCCTATGAAGGAATCCAATTATGAATAAGCTAAGATGAAAAATATCAATCCTATTGCCTATGGTCTTATCTCAGAAGATCCAAATACTCTTTATTTGAGTTTGAGGTAGCCTGTAAAACTTATGATTTTATTTTAGATGCCCAAAAACTCTATTTCTTTCCCCCCACTCTAAAATAATAAACTATGAAATGTTTCATGATTTTGGAAAAAAATAACATCACCACATGGTATGCAATGAAACATACATTTACTGAAAAATATAGGGGTTATTGAAATACTATAGATACTAGGATGCAATATTTAATATGTTGGAAAGGGAAAATTAATCACTGTAATACTATGAGGAAAGATTCCGGTTGAATTATAAAAGGACCCATAAGTCCACCTTAGATGAAGAATCCCTCAAACTTGTAATCCTTATGGGGGTAAGGGAGGAATTTATGGAAACTCTAAATATTTTATCTAATGCTGAAATATATCAATTAAACTACAATGAGATTAGTTAAACTACAATGATATCCTCATGGTGACATTTGTTCCAAATGGGAAACATTTTCTACCTAAAATAAGGATACCAAATTAGCAACAAACCTACCATGCTTCCTCCTCTAACAAACCATCATTATCAAAAAACTATTAACACCCTCCTCAACAAGAACCTAGGTCACCACAGTTACCTAATTAGCCAACTCCAAATACAAACAATTGACAAGTTCATCCTATTTATAATAATGAAGTGTCCAATTACCCAACCTATTATTTGAATATGATGGAGGCTAATGAGTTGAATTTTCATTTAGGTAGAATTGTGAAAAAATCCTTGTCAACATATCATTACTGAGAAACATAACATCCATGTTTTATCTCAAATATAATACCCTCATTAAGAGAAAGAGCCTACATAAGAAAGGAATATAGGATACATACCATATACTATCCCTCCTTTCCCTCATAGGTTGGAGTCTAGAGAGCCCATAAAAGATGAAAATACTTATCTTAAGGAACTCAAAAACTTATGGGTCAAATTTCCTCTTATGTAATCCATAAAGTAAATACCCATCTACAACCAGTTCATCAAGGAAAAATACATGGAAAAACCTAATATGAAGAGAAAGGACCCTTCTATCCCTAATGTAGTGGATCAAATTGTTGACCTCATGTTGGGAAGAGCCCTTAATTGAAAGTATGATGAATTAGGAACCCCTATCGTTTATGTCCACAATTGTGAATCCTTGATACATAACAACTTAATCGATTTAGGGGAAACCATCAATGTCATGAATAATGAAACCATGGTAAAATTAAACCTTCAAGTAGTCTTAAGACATAACCAACTGTTATCTAGTTGGAAGAAAAATCTACATTATTCCCTAAAGGAATTCTAAAAGACATCATTTTCTACATAGATTCATGGAACCTTTCTAATTTCATTATCTTGCATACATCATATAATCTTAGTGGGTACCCTCTTATCCTAGTAATACTGTTGCTTGCAATTGCTGATGCATATATAGGGTGTAGGAAAGTGTACATGACCATTAAAAATGGCCCTTCAAAGAAGAAATTGATCCTTTATCCTCTTGCTAAACCTTATCTGGGCACCCAAAAAAATTTATGGATAGAAGAGTAAGATGAATTTAGTTAAAACATATTCCCTATCCTCGGTATTGATATAGTGCTAACACCAAAACAACCTCAAGAGGATGTGGTAATCTACATTGTATTAAAAAATTTATTTAAAATCCCTTTCATTCTATAATATTTTATCACTTCGAAAGAAGGGGAGACTACTGGAGAGTTCAGGTAAGAGACCGCGTGGAAGAATTTATGACTCATAGAGGAAGGGGAGGATCCCACAAATACCAATGAAATTTCCCATGGAAAAATGTCAATATCAACAACTATTTATCCCCTATCCAATAAAAACAATTGATTCAAATACTTACCAATCATAGTGTATATTTTGCATGGGACTATGTAGATATGAAGGGTGTACCACCTAATATCTATGCACATCACATTTACATAAAAAATGATATCATCCCTATCAAACAACCTCAGTGAAGATTGAAACTAGCCTTGAAAGATAATGTCAAGACATAATTAAAGAAACTTCTTGATGTTGGATTCATCTATCTTATCTTAGATAGTGACTAGGTGTCACAATTACTGATAGTCCTGAAGAAGGGGAGAAGAGGAGAGCCTACATAAACTATAAGGATCTTAAGAGGGATACAAGGAAGGGATATTTCCCATTAACTTTAATTGATAAAATACTAGATTCCTTGGCAGTGAAGAACTTCTTTTCTTTCCTAGATGGTTTTAGCAGATACAACCAAATGCAAATCAACCCAAAGGACTAGGATAAGACAACTTTTACTAGTACTTGGGGTACTTTTTCCTTTAGAGTCCTACCCGTTGGTTTGTGCAATTCCCTTGCCACCTTTTAGAGGGAAGTCTTATGAGTATTTTTTGTTTTTGTTTTTATCCATGATGACATGAAATATATATGGATGATTTCACTCCTTATAGAAACACCTTTGAGGAAGCCTTAGAAAATCTTGAGTAAGTGTTGAAAGGTTGAATTGAAATGAGTCTCTGCCTAAGCAATAAAAAATATGAAATGTTTATGTATGCATGTATAGTATTAGGACACCATATCTATTCAAATGACATTAAGGTATATCCCTAAAGAATAAATATAATTAATAATATACCTCCACCCAAAATAAAAAGGATGTTAGAAGCTTCTTAGGACATTCTGGATACTATAAGAGGTTCATCAAATATTTTTGCAAGTTAGCATCTCCTATGTTTCTCCTTCCAACAAAAGATGCAGATTTTGTATGGAACACTAAATTCCAAGAAGCATTTGAATGCATCAAGGAAAAAATAATGCAATCACTTGTCTTACAAGGCCCTAATTGGGATATTCCATTCCACTTTCACTCAGATGAATTTGACAAGGCTCTAGGAGAAATTAGGTGACAACATGAAGAAAATGAGCCATATACAAACTACTACATCGACAAGAATTTAGTAGGAGCATATCTGAACTATACTGTCATAGAAAATGATATTCTTTCTATGGTATATACCATCAACAAATTCAGGCATTACATCACTTGTTACCAAGTATGTTCATACCGATCACTAAACAATCAAATGTTTAATGAATAAATATGATGTTAGTAGAAGAGTAATTAGATGGCTATTACTTTTAAAAGAATTTGACATAACAATACTTGATAAACCTGAAAGACATAATGTAGTGGCATATTTTTTGTCTAGATTAACACATGTTGCGGATAAGGAGCTTGATGATGATGCTTTCCCATATGAGAATATTTTTGTCCTCTCAAATCACACATTGGTTTGCTGATATAGACAATTATCTAGCCATAGGTAAATGTCCTCAACATTTCAACTACAAAGAGAGTTGCATCATAGTGTGAAAAAATACCCATTTCTCATGGATCTAAGGGTACTTGTTCAAACAAGTACCATATCAAATCTTTAGAATATGTATTAGAGAGGAAGAGGTTGATGAAATCCTTTATGCATGTCACAACGAACCATGCGGTAGACACTATGCAGCTAAGAGGACATCATACAATTTTTTGCAAACTGGATTCTATTGGACAATATTACATAAATATGCAACAAATTATGTTTCAAGGTGTGATTAATGTCAAAGGATGGGTAAACCCATAAATAATTATGAAATGATTCTTCATCCACAAGTGGTATTGGAAGAATTTGAGAAATGAGAACTAGAATTTGTAGGACCCATTTAACCCCCGCCAAACCAAAATCATCACATATTGGTTTGTACTAATTATCTGACAAAAAGGGAGGTCAAAGCCTTAAGATTAGCAAACAAGGAATCAATAAAAAAGTTATTATATCAAAATAAATTCAAAAGATTACTAAGGGAACTAGTCGCATATAAAGGACTAAAATTTTCTTCACATTTGATTAAATATCTCATGAAGCTTAACAAGATAAAGTATAGATAGTCAACATCCTATAATCCCCGAGAAAATGGTCAGGTGGAAATAACAAACAAAGATATTGAAAATATATTGACAAATATAGTTCAAATCCACAAAAGAGATTGGGATAAAGGGGTTCATGAAGTTGCATGGGCCTACAATAAAACATGGAAGACAACTACTAGATTCACACCCTATGATCTAGTATATAGGAAAACGATATTGTTTCCTATATAATTCAAACTCAAAACTTTAAAGAAATAATCGATCTTAATATGGACCTTTAACAGGAACATGAATAAAGAATACTACAACTCAACCAATTGGATGAAATAAGATAATAGGAACTCCATGTTACAAAACAAATCCAACAACAAAGAGAAAATGGTCATGACACCTTGATAAAGTCTAAGGATTATAAAGAACAGTTTTGGGCAATCCTCTATGACTCCAAACTTAAATATTTTAAGGGAAATATTAGAATAAGATGGATACGAGCTTACCAAATATAGAAAAACTATGATAATGGCTCTGTCAAAATTAAAACCCTTGATAGGACCAAACACCTATGTTGGTCAATGAACATAGGTTGAAATTGTACAATAGACATTTTCCAAGAGAATAATTTAAAAAAGGATTCAAGGAAATAAGTCTCAATCTAGTAGAGGTTTTTCTTTAACCACATTATCACACAGTTTGGAGTCCCAAAATAGTTAGTCTCGCATAATGGAAAAAATTTCTGCGATCAAAATGTGAGGATTTATCTTCCCTGTTAACCCAAAAATCCCCCACTCAACTCTCCATATCCTACACCACCCAAGGTGTTAGAATAATCAACCCATAGTATTTACCCACTTAGACATTAATTCATTTATTTTTGTCTTATTTGCCTAGTCCATGAGTCCCACCATGTGCAAGTTGCTAATTGCCTATCCATAGAGGTCAAACTTGCCATATTTGACTCATGTAGCTCTTGGGAAAGCATTAGGAATCAAATCTGCTTTATTCCTGGCCTCCTAGGCGCCTATCTTCTTTTTCTGCTTTATTCCCTACTTTTTCAGTGTTTTAAGGCACATAGGAAAGCAAGACTAGGTGAGGTGAATCAGCTTTGTTGCCTCTTCCTCATCCACTCTTTCCTCCATGAAAAAGCATGTATGAGCTGCCATTCCACCACTCATTAGCTTGCCCATGCGCCCTTGCCAATTCATGAGCCTCATGACAGATTTGGGATCAGCTTTTTACACCTATGGGGGATTTGCCTATTTTGGGTAAGCTTGCTTTATGATAGCTTTGGATGCCTCCTTATGCATTAGACCTATTGATGTATTCTATATATTCAGCAACCTATGTTATTACAGGGTTGGCTATTATTACAGGGTTGGCTATTGTACACTGAGTTAATTTAATTTTGTGTTACAGCTCCATTTTCAGTCTCCATTGTTGACAATTTTGCATGATCAATTGTAATTTGTTGTGAGTGAAATTAATCTATTGCTGGTCAGAATTTCTACATGGTATCAGAGCCTTGTAGGTTATTACTCTCCTTCAAAAATTGTTTTGCAGGTTCGACATCAAGACTGGGAACCTTCTACTGACAGCCGGGGCAGATTTTCTAAAGCTATGGATTCACAGAAAACTATCGTGACTCCCTTCAACTATTTTGAATGGAAAGCAGAGATGGAGATCTTGTTGAGAGCGAAATGCCTCTATAGGGTGACTATGGCAACAGAAGCAGAGCCCAATGCAGCTGTAGAGAAGATCAAATGGCACAATCGGAGAGATGAGGCTTATGGCCTCATATGTCTCAGTATTTCCTGAGACCTCCTTTTCCATCTTGATGGATTAACTTCACCGGATCAAGTATGGGAGAAGCTGTTTGAGATTTTTGGAAAGACAGATGAGATGAGGGGACATCAGATCGAAAATGAGCTGATTTCTCTGAGTCCCAATAGCTTTGAATCCCTGCAGCTATATTTCTCCAAGTTCAAAGCACTAGTTTTGCAGCTGAAGTAGTGTGGTATCGAAAAGAAATATGATCAGCTCATATTGGCCATCCTCTCGAAGCTAGGACCTGACTACTCAGTCTTTGTTTCGACCTTCTATGCCACAAAACTTACAGATCGAACCTGGAAGATGCCTAGCCTTGCAGATTTCATGGAATCTCTCACACAAGAACAAGACAAGCTGGTGATGATGGGCACCATCAAACCTTCCAAAGACCAAGCTCTGGTTGCTGGAGATTCGAGGGTGGATTCTAAAAGCAAAAAGAAAGCTAAAAATCCACCTGAGCAAAGAAGAGACAAGAAGCAGTCTCCGGAGGATCAACAAGGTCCCAAGAAAAATACCCAGAAGAAGAAGAAAAAAAGGTGATATGAACAAGTGCTCATACTGTTCAAAGGGCAATCACACTGAAATCTCTTGTATGAAAAAGCAGATTGATATGCTGACCAATCTCCTGGAGAAGAATGGCATCTCCCTTCCAGAAGGCTCAAAGAAGAGAGAAGGAGGATCAAGTTCCGATGACAGAGAGAGAGTTCATGCTCTAGTTGCTGGCACATCAAGCTCACCCAGTTTTATCATAGATTCTGGAGCTTCAAGACACATGGTTTTGACTAAGGAGGCCTTCTCCTCACTGGATATGTCGAAAGGACCATCTATTGTACTGGGAGATGAATCTCTCACTGAAATTAAAGGAAAAGGAAAGATAGAATTTGATCATGGTAACTTCAACAATGTGCTGTATGTCCCTGGTCTCGCCTCCAACCTTCTATCAGTGTACCAGATGACCCACACTGGGTCTCCTAAGAAAGTCATATTCTCACTAGATGAAGTTGAGATCACAGAAATCTCAAGTGCAAGAATCATTGCAAAAGGAGTAGCGAATCATACCCAAAAGGTATACATGTTTTCACACTTCCTGTTTTACTCAAACCTCTCTGCTCTTCTTATCCATGCTAATGAAGCTAGCAAGATATGGCATGAAAGATTTGGCCATTTAAATTACAAGTATTTGTCTGATCTTAGTGAGAAAGATATGATCATAGGGTTTCCCAAGATAAAATTTTCCAAAGGAGTTTTCCAAGGCTGTATCCTAGGAAAACACCCAGAGCACAAATTTGAGAAATCCAGCCATGAGAGAACCTCTGCACCCCTCGAGCTGATTCACAGTGATGTTGCTGGCCCATTCCCTCATATGTCCATGATTCAGGCCAAATATGCATTGACCTTTATTGATGATTTTTCCAGGTATTGTTGGGTTCACTTCATGAAACACAAGTCAGAAGTTTTTGGCCTATTCAAAGTCTTCAAGGCTTTGGTTGAAAACCAGTGTGGAAGAAAACTCAAGGTACTCAGGTCTGACAATGGTGGTGAGTATGTCAATATTGAGTTTATTAACTATTGTGCAGATGCAGGTATTCAGATGCAGCATTCTATCCCCTACACACCACAGCAAAATGGTGTTGCTGAGAGGAAGAACAGATCACTGAAGGAGATGGCAACATGCATGATGGAGGCCAAAACTTTGCCACCAAAGTATTGGGCTGAAGCTATCAACTATGCAGCCTATATTCAGAATAGGGTGCCTCACAAAAAATTGTATGGAATGATTCC
>LPNX010617991.1:336666-385966 GCA_001517045.1 Pseudotsuga menziesii | reverse complement strand
TTGTCTTATTTGCCTAGTCCATGAGTCCCACCATGTGCAAGTTGCTAATTGCCTATCCATAGAGGTCAAACTTGCCATCTTTGACTCATGTAGTGCTTGAGAAAGCCTTAGGAATCAAATCTACTTTATTCCTGGCCTCCTAGGCGCCGATCTGCTTTTTCTGCTTTATTCCCTGCTTTTTCAGTGTTTTAAGGCACATAGGAAAGCAAGACTAGGTGAGGTGAATCAGCTTTGTTGCCTTTTCCTCCTCCACTCTTTCCTCCATGAAAAAGCATGTATGAGATGCCATTCCACCACTCATTAGCTTTCCCATGCGCCCTTTCCAATTCATGAGCCTCATGACAGATTTGGGATCAGCTTTTTACACCTATGGGGGATTTATCTATTTTGGGTAAGCCTGCTTTATGCTAGATTTGGATGCCTCCTTATGCATTCTACCTATTGATGTATTCTATATATTCAGCAACCTATGTTATTATAGGGTTGTCTATTGTACACTGAGTTAATATAATTTTGTGTTACAGCTCCATTTTTAGTCTCCATTGTTGACAATTTTGCATGATCAATTGTAATTTGTTGTGAGTGAAATTAATCTATTGCTGGTCAGAATTTCTACACAAGGACACCATCTCAAAACCCTCATACCACTCCATTTGACCCCCACACCCCCAAAATAGCCTAAGGATGAAGAAAAGGGCTTAAAAACCCCAAAAAGGAGCCCAAAATACCCTCCTAGGAGCTAAAGCCCCCCAAAAGGGGATAAAACCCTAAAATGAGCTAAAATTAGGGAGAAAGGGGCTAAAATCCCAAAAAAGGGGCTAAAGACCGAACCAAGGGCTTAAAACCGTAAAAACCCCCCAAAAAAGATATAAAAGGAGGGTGGGGGATCACTCTCAAACTACTTTTCCCTTGCATACTGTTATGCTGCCCATGGATGCCTTGAGACCCTTTGTCTCTCAAGCCACCCACACTCCCTCTTCTCCATCTCCATTGAGCCATAGCTCCCACATCCAAGAGAGGTGCTTCCACAAGCTAGGGCATGGTGGCCAATTCCACCCAAAGAGAAGGTATAACTTGTCTTTCTTGCATTTGCTTTGTAGTTTTCTTTGCTTTCTAACCCATGTTTTCATTTGTAGGTTTATGTTTAACATTTTTTTGTAGGTATTTCAATTTTTTTTAGTTTAGTCAATGTGTGTAGGTCTTTGGAAGAGGAACCCTAACCTTTGTTTGCAGAGGGGTTCACCATCATTTCTCCATTTTCTTCTTTATGTTCTTAGTTTAGTTTCTGTCCATTTATATTCTATTTTTATTTTCAGCATTTACCACTAGCAGGAACCTATCCTTATTTCCTATAGATAGAAGGGAGCCATTCCTGCCCCTGTAGCAAGGAGAAATCCCTGCTACAGAACTAGCAACCATACCAGGTTGATCCCACAGGATCCCTGGGCCAAATTTTTAAAATTTCAAGTTTTTTAAGTTTTGCCCTAGTTTTTCAAATTTCATGTTAAATTTAGTTTAAATTCAGTTTATTTCCAGTTATCAGCACTGCCGAAGCCTCTGATAGGCACATCCAAGTCAGTTTGGCCATAGTACAGGTTACTGTCGGCCGGATCTCTGCACTCTGGATCTCAAAAAACCCCAAATCCGGGGTAGGTCACTCTTATCGGGCCTGAACATGAGGTGAGGGTGCACTTAATGGCCAAATAGGAAAGCCCAGGGCTCACTTAATCCCATGATAAGTGCGAATTCACTCAGAAACACAGACCGCGAGTGTCTGTGAATTCTGTGCGACCCCCTCACCTGTTTCTGAAAAAATCTTGCGGCCCCCTCGCTAGATGTGATCGGAAATGTGCGGCCTGTCAAATAGAACTTCAATTTCAGTTTAATAGAGGTTAAATTTAAGTTTTATAGGGACTATCAGTGTAGCTTAGCCACCTCTGTCTAGCACTACAAGTCAATTTCAGTTTATGTTTCTATTTTCTGTAATTTCTTTTACAAACAATGTGTAAATTCCAACTAAATGTTAATGGATTAATCAAATGAATGTAGCTTAACTAAAATCAACCCAAAACTAATTGTATTGCTTACCCTTCCTCCTCTACCCAATCATCACCCTCCAGGGTATTCTGGGATATGACGAAGGGCAAGCTCGTATAGATCTAGGCACTCCACTAATATTGTTCCAAACCATTAAAACCGGATGACCTTGAAGGTAGAGGGGGTAGAGAAGGAGGGATTATCATGGCGCTAAGCGTCCTCCCTGTTAACCAACCTTGCATTTGAGAGGTGACCTATTGATCTACAGATGGGATTAGTCTTATTGTGTTGAGAGCCCAGTATCTTCTCTTGGTTGAAGAGGAATATCAGTGTGAGGTAGTCATCTAGTTGGGCCATCAAACATTGAGGGTTAATAACTGTATTTGTTCACAATTTTTTATTATTTAATGCTTGCATACACAACCACAATATGATGAATTCATAAACCATTTTGCAGCAACCAAATACCAGAAAAACAAACAAACAAATACACCATACCAAGTAATTAACCCAACTCAGTTCATGACGTCGAGCGAGCCTTAAAATTTACCAATTTACACTAAGTACAAACAAATATACAGTCTTTGAGGAAATAAGTACCTGACTGCTTTGACTGTGGGAAGTACTTGGGCCCTGCCCAGAAACTCATTGTGAGGAGTACCACAGGAACCCCAAAGCAGCTAGCTGCTGAGAGGAATTGCCAAGCGAAACGGGCAATGACCCCTTCCGATTGAGTAGAAACACCTATGAAAAACAAGCCAAGTGCTATCTTCTGGCAGTCTTGGTGGCTGAGTGACCACCTATAGCCAATAGGTAGCCACTAAAACCAGGGTCCAAATATCATTCCCATCAGTTTGATAAAATCTAGCACAATTGATCCCTCACTCTCTTCCTCACGCCTAAGAGGCGAACCACCAGAATGTGGAACACTCAATCGACACCGTTGAAACCTTTCTCAGTAATCTCCGACACCATCAGAAGGACACACAACCTCTGATTCTGATTCAGACCCATATTAGTCTGAACCAGAACTCCACACTGCACCATCAAGCCCCATGGCTGGTGCAAATATGGATCCATTTTTCGGCTTAACGTTAACAAGTGGACCCATGTCCACACCACAACCTCTAAGCACAGTCATGCAGACTATCATTAGTCAGCTGCCACCACCCATAGTGACCAGCCAAGCTGGCCCACTGGCAACACATGGGGGCAGTGGCCCCTCCACACACACTACCCCTCATGTGACACAAGGGGGCAGTGGACCATCCACTTACATTGCCCCTATTTTCATGCATGGGGGCAATGTCCCTTCCACCCACACTGTTCCTCCCACAACAATTGGGGGCATTGGCCCATCTGCAATGGTGCCACCGCAAGTACCCCCAGCTGTGTAAATGCATTATGCACCTGCAAACCCCACCACCATCGCAGCCCCATCCCACATCAACCTAGGGTCAAATCTGCCATTCATGGCTTGTGTTAACTTGCCTGATTTGGCTCGATTGACAAACGACCCCATTCTCCATCAATATTTTTGGCCTCCAATGCCAACTAAGTTTCCATCAGACATCCCCAAGTTTGAAGGAAAGGCAGGGGAATGTCCCCAAAACCACATTATGACATTCCATCTATGGTGCTCATCCAACAGCATCGTAGACAAATCCATGAGGCTAAGGCTATTCAAACGCACCCTTACAGGTGCTGCGACCAAATGGTACATTGAGCTACCACAGGCCAAATACTCGGACTTCAACTCCCTAGCCTTCATGTTCCTACAGTATTTCCAACTCCTTGTCAGATATGATGAGGGGGTGGAGATATTGCTATCCTACCATCAAAACACTGCCACTCATATAACTAACCACATCCATGACTGGCGGCGACGCCATAGCCTATGCAAAATCCAACTTGACAACAAGATCTTCTTGGATTGGTTCCTTAAGACCTTGATCCCACCCATAGAAAAGGACGTCGCATCCGAACGTCCCCAATCCGAAGAAGAGGTCATACTAAAAGCTCAACAATTTGAACTGATCTATTCTCAGTTTGGATACCTGTACACCGTAATTTCAGATGTTCCCCGGTTGAGTACCTCCTACCATGATGCACTGGGGACATCCCATGCTATAGATGGTATCATAGGATTGGTCTCCCAACAACCACAACACCGACCGACACCACCTACAGTCCCATCACAACCAAGCAACACTGCTAATGTTTCTTACCAAAACCAAGCTCCGAACTATGCAAGAATGATGTCCCAGTCCGGAGCAACAACTTCCTGCACCACTGTAGTAGGCTCAGGCCATGGCTTGGCCAACACAATAGTATGTGGGGAAAATGTCCAAATTCATGGCACCACAACCCCCACAAATATACTATGCACCGCCAGTGCACCCAGTTCAAGTCCCTGCCCCCGCTCCACCCACCCCATTGGGACAAGTGTTCACACAACAAAACCGTCCCAACCAGCTTGCCCCCAACAATCAACAAGGGTAAGCTAGGAATAACCGGCCCCGCAACCAAGGAAATAACCAACCATAGGGAGGCGGTCAACAACCAAACCCTCCCAACATTGCCGCAACAAACCGACCTGCCCAAAACCCCCCCCGAAAAAATGCACCAAGACGCAACGCTCCGTTGCGCACAAACCAACTGTGCACATTATATGATGTTTATGGAAACTACACATTCGAGTGTCCCCTCATGGGTCACGCTAAGCATGCCGTTCAGAACGAAGTTCAATAGGCTTCCAATGCTACCAATCAAGCCCAACCAAACCCAGCACCATAAGGACCTCCTCCTATGGTGCTTCAAAACCCGCTACCAGTCCAAGGATTGGTGGAAACCGCACCCTTTCCCCAACCCAATCCCAATGCTCTAGGGGCACCTCCCATGGCTAAAACATGTGTTCACCACTTGCTAGCCATGACGACTGAAGAGGTCAACTTGTAAAATAGACGGAATCAGTACGGTACCACCATCGAACCCACTGACACATCAGTGGCATCAACATCCAAAATAGTCAACCTACCTCTTCAGTTACCCCCATTTTTGCACCCCCCCGTAGGCAGAATTGCCAATAATGCCACAGCTAGAGTTGTAGTCAGCTATAGCATTGTGGATGATTTGGCCCAAACCCCAACCGCCATGTTCGCTCTTGAGGTACTTAAAACATGCCCAATGTAGCGAAAAGCCTTACTAGCTACCCTTGGGGCAGTAGACCCCTCCGAATCCAAGTTGATCACATTCGACACAGAGAACGGAGAACCGCGCATGCCATCGACCATCGCCTTTCAAATCCCGGTGTCCATCTGGAATTTGGTTGTGCACCGGTGCATAGTGGATGAGGGTGGAATCCACGTGTGTTATGTCTACCTTGGTTTGGCAGAAACTTGGATCACCAATTCTGCAACCGTCCTCCACAACTTTGCGGGATTATGATGGAAATCCTACTAAAGCCCGAGGAATCCTCCCCCATGTCCCCATCACATTAGTTGGGAAGACAGTGCTGATCAACATAGAGGTCGTCAACGCTCAACTGGATTATAACCTTCTCCTCGAAAGAAATTATATGTATGCCATGAGAGAGGTAGCATCAATTGTCTTTAGTCTCATGATGTTTGCCCACAAAGGGAAGATTGTGACGGTTGATCAACCCACTTATCATGATCTGCAAGGTTTAACGGCACCCACCAACATTGTCCCTACCATCACCATGATTGAGCCACAAGGGACAACTACACACGCTAATTTCATCCCTGCAATCAACACTATGGTTGACAACACACCAGCCTACCCATTGTTGAATGTGGGCTCTGGGTTGTTTTCCGATCCCACCATGACGGCTCCTTTCCCCTCAGTTTCACCACCACCGACACAAAATGAGACTGCGGACTTGTGCATGGTCTCATCCAGCACCGCTGCACCCAAACAACAACTGCAGCCACAACCCCAAACACAACCACAACATCATCCACAGCTGCAACATCACCCGCAGTAGCAACATTTCACACAGCAGCAGCCACAACCGCATCCCCACATGAAACCGTCAAGGAGTTATCTGGGCTCATCTCCAGTCCATATGATTCCCTTCCTCTTCCCCTCGCCTGGTGTCATGAGCAAGCTGGTAATGGACACCTTATGCCTACCCAACTTTACATTGGGAATTCTAGTATGGTATCTTGATCCACCGGCTCATCCAGCAATGCCCTAGGTTGTCTTAACCCTAGTGCAACCCATCGCGGTCGAGTCTCACCCTCCACCCACTCCATAAAATCCCACCACCGCACTCGCACCCGCACCGCCCCACCTAAAAAGGGCTAGGGGCAAGAATGCCAAAGCCAACGTAGAACCACGACAAATCCCGCCTTGCATCGTCTGTGAGCAACAGGGCCATCCAACTTAGAATTTCCCTGAAATCCCAATAATCCATGCGCATTTGGATGCCATGGATACAAACGAAAACATCCCCATGGTTGAACTCCCAACCGCATCGATAGTCAGGAACAAGGCATTGAGAACAAACCATGCTTGTGCCCTTTGTGGCTTGTATGGCCATTACTCTCACCATTTCCAAGACTTTCCTAAATTTTAAATGGCTCTAGCTGACCTCCGTCAACATTCCCTTGAGTCTGAGATCACCTTGATCGAAGAAGTCCACCCCCCACCGCCTTCTTCAGACACCATGTCAATTTACATGATGTCCAGTTCTACAGACTCGATTATGTCCACCATCACCGACGGTCCATTAGACCTGTCTCTTCCATTGTTTCCCCAGCCTCAGCCGCAACCTCAGTCACAACCTCAACCTCAGTTACCAGAGAAACTGTGGGGTTCATTCCCAATCAACATGATCCTTTTCCTTTTCCTTTTCCTACCATCCAGGATCACAAGTAAGTCTATCTTGGCAATCCGCAATCTATAGGATTTCAAACCGGGAGATCTTGTGTGGTACCTTGAACCACCTACCAACCCTATAAGGCCCCAGGATGTGTTGACTCATTTCCATCCAATTGAGATGATGTTGCACCTACCTCCAGGTCCATCAAAGACTCCTCTTGTCTCCATGCCTGCCTCTCTCCCTCCAATAGAGACTGAGGGCAAGGCCACAAAAACCACAACCAATACCATTTACATGATCTCTAGCACCAGTTTCCCTTTCGCCTCGTCGGGTGTGGAAGATCCACCTAATCTATCCCGACACCACTTACCCGATGACAGAGAGATCTGTAAGACTGCCTCCGGTTTTACCCCATTCCCTTTAAACCATAGTGTGGAATTAGTTCTTCCCATAAAAGACCAGATTCCGTCATCCCGCCTTGCCAATGACCTTCGTCTCAGCAAGGGGGCATACCTCTTCACTGACTCAGATGGTCGACTCTTGAAGAAGCCGTGCAACGGGCTCCACCTCAAGAGAGCCTATGCCTAATACCATCACTATGAGTCCCTTATAGTGTAGTTTTCTGCCTTTTTGTTTTGCAACATTTTTACCACAAATTAGAAATGCCCCCATTCAGGGATAATACCATCAGCTGCTACTCCAAAGTCACCCAGAATCAGTTCGAGACACCTCTCACATATCCAGACTCAAACTTCTATCTATTTATGAGACCATCGTCTCATGTTTAATAAATTAATTTCGGGACCATTTCCCACAAGTCACCTCGATTCATGAGCCATGACATAACGATGCGAGTGTCTATGGACTTGTACTTGTATCACACCTCTCGACCACTACTCATGCAATTTTTTGGGCCACCGCCCGTTAAGGAATGTAATTTTTAGTTTTTGTTTTGTATTTTTAACACATAGTTGTCTTTTCATTCACCGCACCTTGCGCGAACCTCTGGACCACTGTCCACAAAACAATTTTTTTTTCTTGCATGTATTTGGCATATAAGTGCCCTCGGACTTGCACTCACATCGCATGTAGTCAAGTCCATTCATCGCAACACACACACACGCTCTCCTGACCTCTATCCGAAAGCCACCTCGGTTTGCATGCCTTCTGCCGTGCCGACTCACGAGCCTTTGCCGTGATCTATCCCACACATGTATTGGTATGTTTAAGAGCCTTCTGCTCCATCCATACTGCGTGGATGACCTTTGGACCTTTGTCCACTATCCCGACCTGGGGCACCGCCTCTGCCACCACAATCAGTTGACCACATTGGAGTTTCATTTAAGCTCTTTTTTGACTCCTTAAAACAATGAAAAGATTGTCGAGTGCAGCTTCTTCCTTTCCCGCTCGCTAAAGTATAGGAAAGGGCATCTACATCATCTCGTTTACCTCCTTTTGTGGACCATGTAGACCATCAATTGAAAAGGACCTCCTTGGCACACTCAAGCTAATATTGTTCCTCTCTGCATACTTTTATGCTTTCTTGTGCAGAGGGGCCGCACTTTACAAAAAATCCCACCACAGGTTGTCATTACGCTCTTTTCCAGCATTCTCATCAAGAAAAGATTACTGAGTAAACTTGGTTTTGTTCATGCTCGTAAAAGTATCTGAATGACCGTCCAGTCAGTATAGGTTTAACCTCTTCTAGCCTGATTAGACTACCAACGGTAAAGAAGTCTCTCATCCCCTCCAGGATGGGTGAGCTCTCCTATGTATACTTTTATCCTTTTTCGGGCACAGGAGACTGCCAATGAAAAAGAGCCCCCACTGGAGTCTTCTTTGTGCTTTCAGACTCTCTAAAATTGAAAGCACCATCAAGCATTTACCTTCTTGGGCTCTCCAAAAATCCATGAGATCGTACCATAATGGTGTCCCTAGACACCACCCCATAGAAAATAGTTTGGCAACATTCCAACATTGGGTTGCCTTTGTTCAGAGTACTCTACAATGTGTCTTCCTTAGATCCCATCAATATCAAAAGTGTCCACCTCCTCCAAGTATTTCCCATCTGCAGTGACATTCCCGGTATTACAGCTATGATCCCATTCCCATGAAGTCAGTTTCATTTGCTGCCTGGTCCGCCCTACCATAATACTCTGAACAAAGGAAGTTTGAGTCTACCACCACTCCCCCTGCCCCTGTTCAATTCTATCCCTCCCCCTTTCCCCCCAATTTAGGGAGTCAGTCCATAGATTGCTTCACACCTTTCGGTTATCTCCCTCACGCTCCTGGTCAAGGAAACTTCATTGCCTTGACTAGGGGCAGGTCTCCCTCTATCGATGCCAAAACACATATTCCAGAGGATAGACCTAGAGGTCCCTATATCTTGGTTTCATTAACATCATTGATGAGTTCCTTGGACCACTTGAGAGGAGCCCTTAGTGCCTCTTGGGATGGTTCTTTCTCACGTGCTCGACTCCAACTCCATCATCGCACCATTGAGATTCGTACATGGTTTGGTCCGCACAGTACTTGGTCGAAGACCCCAGATGTCAACTGACTCTAGAACATTGATGAGTCTACTCGAAGGAGCTAAACAGGTTATGTCCCTTGTGATTTCTGGGTTGTATTGGAGACAGTATTCAGAAGCCCCAATAGTGCTTCGATATACCTTTATGATTGATGCAAAATACTTGTACCACAGAGACTCTGACTCTCAATCAGTGAGTCCACACAGCTATGTACCAGATCCAGCAGATCGTCAGTCATGAAGATATAGCATTTCATGAGAATTCCATGGGTCCAATGTACCAGATCAACATTGTATTCAGCCTCACATGGAGGCAACCATTATTGTAACATCAGTTGTATATGATCGGCTCTTGTATTTTAGAGCATAGGTCAAATTATTCTTTTGACATTGTCACGAGCATGGGGATGCCCACCTCGTCCATACACATGTCACACATTTATTGTATGTCACCCATTTATGGGAACCATATTAGTATAAAAACCAAAAGCCACCATGCCCCAGCCCCAGAAGCACCACCTCTATGCAACAAATCCTATGATGTCCACCGACCATATGTTGAGCTCCTGCCCTCACACATCAGGGGGCAATCTGTTAACCCAAAAATCCCCCACTCAGCTCTCCATGGCCTACACCACCCAAGGACACCATCTCACGACCATCATATCACTCCATTTGACCCCCACACCCTCAAAATAGCCTAAGGATGAAGAAAAGGGCTTAAAAACCACAAAAAGGAGCCCAAAATACCCTCCTAGGAGCTAAAGCCACCCAAAAGGGGATAAAACCCTAAAAGGAGATAAAATTAGGGTGGAAGGGGCTAAAATCCCAAAAAAGGGGCTAAAGCCCGGACCAAGGGATTAAAACCCTAAACCCCCCCCAAAAAAGCTATAAAAGGAGGGTGGGGGGTCACTCTCAAACTACTTCTCCCTTGCATACTGTTATGCTACCCATGGATGCCTTAAGACCCTTTGTCTCTCAATCCACCCACACTCCTTCTCCTCAATCTCCATTGAGCCATAGCTCCCACATCCAAGAGAGGTGCTTCCACAAGCTAGGGCATGGTGGCCCATTTCCATCCAAAGAGAAGGTATAACTTGTCTTTCTTGCATTTGCTTCTTAGTTTTCTTTGCTTTCTAACCCATGTTTTCATTTGCAGGTTTATGTTTAACATTGTTTTGCAGGTATTTCGGTTTTCTGTAGTTTAGTCAGTGTTTGTAGGTCTTTGGAAGCGGAACCCTAACCATTGTTTGCAGAGGGGTTCACCATCATTTCTCCATTTTCTTCTTTCTGTTCTTAGTTTAGTTTCTATCCATTTATATTCTATTTTTATTTTCAGCATTTACCACTAGTAGGAACCTACCCTTCTGTCCTATAGATAAAAGGGAGCCATTCTTACCCTTGTAGCAAGGAGAAATCCCTGCTACATTCCCTACTAGGATTTAAACATGACTTCTCTACCCCTTATTACCCCTACACCAATGGAAAAGTAGAATCTGTCAACAAACTTATTAAAAAATGCTCCAACACATAGTCGATAAAAGCAAGTCTATCTAGAACCACATGCTCTTCCTTTCCCTATGGGATTACAAAATCTCGGTACAAATTGCTACCGAATTCACACTGTTTCATTTGATGCATGGTATTGAATATGTCTTACCCATTGAGTGTTAGATCCCTATCCTCTAGTCAACTATTTAATTTCTACCTGATACTCCAACACTAGAAAAATGGTTGTTCACCTTGTAACACCTCTACGAAGAAAAACAAGATTCACTCTAGCAAAACAAAACAGTGAAAATTTGATCCAAATCTCGATATGACCACTACATTTTCCCACGTACCTTCAACGAGGGAAACTTTGTTCTAGTATTCAATGCTAGAAAAGACTCCAAACCTGGCCTAGGAAAGTTTGCGCCTAAGTGGACTGGCCCCTATGTCATTCAATGTTGTCTTCCTAATGGGGTATATGCTTTGCAAGATTCCAAAGGAGTCACCCTCAACAACCTTGTTAATGGGTTTCATTTGAAGTAGTTTTATCCATAATGGAAAGCACCCAACATGTGTGCCATGTTTTTAGCTATTATTTTTTCATTGTTGATACCTTTGTCATGTCCTCTACTATACTTGGGTATGTGCATCAAGATCTCAGAACATAAATATTTTAGCCACCATATACAATGATGTAATATTTATACCACATGTATTATCATGAACTTGGACTCTTGGCCACCATTCTCTCTCTGATAATGACATCCCTGACATAAATTTTGCATTACAAGAACAAGACTCCATCCCATACAGTTAAAAAAATCCCAATCTTGATGTTCCATCAATGTCACTACTAAGGGATACTCTGTTTCCCCCATGGTTGTTCAATGATAGCCAACGCCATCATTATTATGCATCCATGATGATGACCCCAACAATTATTAAAAATCTGACCCCCCAAGGAAACAACCTTCCTAAAGCCAATTATTTTAGAGTTGCACATTTACTCCCCTACCTCAAAGTAATAATGCACAACTAGATTCCTCAACACCAGTTATGACTCAGGTCTATCACATCTTTCTCATACCTCTAAGATAATTCACCTCTCTTCCTATCTACGTCATATCATCACCCCCACCAAGAAACCAATGGGTCCCCCTCCCCCTAAAGAAACCATTTCCTATACAATGATTGCCATATGAACACTCTGCACAACATTGATTCATGGGGAACCTGTATTCACATTTGCAAAAAAATGTCCACTTCATATGGGAAAAGGTACCTCAACCTACTAAAAACTATGGGAACCTCTCTGTCATAATTCTAAATCCTTGATGTCAACATGAATTCCATAAACAAGATAATAATCTAAGCACACAATTAACCTAATTGGGAATTGCAGAGAATTAACATAAGGAGAGAAGAAGACGAATTAATGAACACAAATTAATCAATGATCAATAGATGATAATTGATATTATTGCAATGGTAATACATCCTTATAAAGGAAAATAGAGTTGTAGGGAGACAACTCATAAAGCTCAAAAAGGATGACTTATCAAAATATAGCAAACCCCCATAGGTGGCTAAAGCACTTACCAAGTCTATCAAGGAACTCACAAATTAGAAAAAGCATGAGTGAGTTGTCAAGGGAGATGGAAAAAAATTCCAATCATGGAAAATGGAGAGAAATTCATGAAGGATTGGTTGGAAACAAAGGAACCCAGTTTCCTAGTTAACTAGATTTACCTTATCCACAAAAAAGCTGGATAAAGAAGAATAAGCAGAATCTGCTGTAAAGTGTTGTTAACTAATTTTGGATGGCCATAAAGTGGTCAAGATCAACCCATAATCAGAAATAAATCATTCCTGGGGTATAGATGGCATGTGTTGACTTTAAGGCACAAGTTGATGCCAACTAATTAAGCTAGTGGGTAGATAATTAATCAAATAATGATTAATTATTTTATCCTAAGTATTGAGTGGGTTTAATATATTCCAACACCCTCCCATTATTAAAATGAATCCTCGACTCAGGAAAAACCATGGGAGTCCCACCCATCATCAAAATGGTCCCTCGACATGCCCAAAACTATGAGGACCCCAAATGGTTCCTCAATATTGTCACAACCATGGGAACCACCAGTTCTTTTTGCAGCAACCCCTAGTTTCCTTTGATCGATGAGTTGAGTCTTCCTACCCCAACATGGTCAGTCTGATCAGTCACTATGCCCTCACTATTGTGGCTGCCATAACACCCTTCATCAACATTTTGTCTCTCTTTGTTATAGTCTGTCCATCCACTTTGAAGTATGTTGTCGTTAGTTACTCCTCAAGTTTACATCAATCAAAGGAATTTATTAGCCTCACGCTTACCAATGATTCTCGTGTCAAGTCAGTTGGTCCCACAATTGGTTACATCATGATATTGGTTCACATGATAAGACCCTTGTCTTGTCACAATTATTCATCTCTCATCGACAAAAAATCCTCATATTTTAAGAGTTGATGCAATTACAATGGTACCTTGGGATTTCTTCCAATAAATACAAGGTAATGCCTCATATTGAGTAAGGAGAGTCATTAGTTCTCCTTAACTTAGTATTATTGCCTATGCTCAACAACAAAACCTCCAATTACATTAGGTGGAGTTATACATTTTGAATGTAGTAATGTTCACCTTTGAAAATCATGGTAGTAACATCTTCAGTACAATGCATTCCTCATTCCACGGCTTCACAATGATACCGGAAACCCATCCCTATGGGATTCTTAATATTATCAACAATTCCCCTTCTCTGACATCGATAACATTCATTCCAAGTTCATGTACTCTCACATGGTTTGAAGTCGCCTTTATCCATGTATAAGGAGTTTGTGAGAGATCTCTCAGTCTCTTGATTTTGTATCCAATCTGTCCATCTTCATAAGCATGGAAATTCCTACCTTGTTTATATAAAAATAACACTTTCATTTATCTCTCCACCAACAAATTTCCTCCTCAACAAAGGTCTATCTGTCAAGCTATGTTTCTAATGCTTTCAATAGAAACAAAGAGAACACACACATACATGATTATGCATTACCAACTCTACAGTACCCTCTGAACCTCATACATCAGGGGTCTTCTGTTATCATGGAAATCTCACAACATGCAACATTTTCACAATTTACATGGTAAAGCGTCATCAACATACAACATGCATCCAACCGAAGACATCTTCACATGACCCAAAGAGAAAAATGAGTCCGAAAATGCCCCAAGATAGTCAAAACAAACAACCACACATGTAATACTTTATTTATGTGCGTGCTAACACATGTATTCAGTGCAACACTCGCGTGATAGTGAATATTTTTATTTGATACCCATGTGATTGACATAAATGGCTGGATCTCACCCACCAATGGTGAATTCAAGGCTCATGAAATTTCCATTACCTCTAAGAATTCAAATTTTGTCTGTTCACACACTTGGTTGTCTTTAATGGTCTCTCTTTTGTACTTTGGAGCCACATCATAGATCATTGGGTTCATATTGGGATCTTGTTATTTCTTGGCCACCTCTTGGCCTATAAAATAAATCCATGGGCATGCTAGTTGCAATAAAATTATTAGAGAAAGGTTATGCTACTGGATTTGTGATATATCTCCCTTAAATCTCACGATTTATCTCTTGTTAATAATTCACTAATCTCTATTGCCTCCTTCCTCAAATGGGTAAGTGTTCTCCTCATCTGTTCTTCAATCTACTTGACATATAGTATGGACTAAATATACCTTCCTTAGGATGATTGTTTTCCTCCATTTGGAGCTCACACCTCCAAGTTATTGTATATTCTTGACCATTTGGAAATATAAGAAGCTGTTTATCATATATCGATTGTTGGAGTTTGCAGATCTTACCCCTTCTTGAAGTTCATTTGATTTTGTTTTATTTCCTTTATTTTTTTTCTATTTTCACTAAAAACCACTTGCTGAATCACTTGGATCACTCACACACCCCATAAGGGGCACATAATACTGAGGCCTTGTTGTAGCCTACAAGGCCTTTCCCCTCACCAAAGTGGGAAGAAAACAATATTGTGCAATATTTTCTACAACAAGAAGAAAATATAAAAATGTTTTTATGCCTAATAAATTTCACAGGTCTAATATTTTCTACAAATGTAGCCACGAAAACAAAGAAAAAAATGCAGTAAAACAGAACAAATTATTCCCAAATCAGGCTTCTTGCAATTATCCATCCAACAACCAACAATACTGATCCAAATGGTAGTGTTGGTTTCCATTCCATAACCAACTTATATAGGCATAAACAAATTCATAAATATTTCTATAGGATGCATTCTACATGTTTCTACATTAAGAAAAAAATATACATGATAACATATTCCAAAATTTTTCTACAAACCAGTCCCGATAGCATCAATATCCTTCAAAATGAAAAAAATTTCAATTCTACAATTCATTATTCATTAGAACACTTCTAAATCTAGCACACATGTAATTTATCATTGAGATAAGTCTATATTTTAAATTTTAAATTTGTTCATCATTATATTCTAAACTACATGCATGTAAATAAGAACATTTATCTTATTTCCTGATGTGGTAATCATGGCCTAATTTGGGAAGAAGAAGTCTATGATTATGAATTCATGAATCATTGACTGAAATGACCCAAAATGCATGAAAATGGGTACTAAGGAGTGAAGAAATGTTTATTTGACAAGAAGTAGTGAAGCATATCATGAAAAGAGATGGAAGGACACGCTAGTGCATAAGGAAAAAAATTTACTTAATCTGAACAATAGGTGAAGGTAAGCAATTTTGGGCTCATTCAAACTTATAAAAAGTAGCAATTTTTATAGTGCTCTCTTGTACAACTGAGTGAGGGACTGAGGAAGAAGATGCCATATGCTCGGTTTAGAGCACAGAGGAAGCATGAAAAATAATGGTCAAAGAATGGTAAAAGAATGCTTAGTTTACACACTCTATTTTTGAAAGGAATTTGATATTTTGTGCTAGTATATTACTATGTTTTTGTGGTTTTGATAGTAAAATTTAGTCCCCTTCATTCAAGAAAAACATAATATAAAACGGTTGAAGGGTTCAATTTGTGCATTATTCTCAGCTTAAAGAAACATAGCAATCATTCCAATACCATCATGGGAGGATTCATTAGACACAAGTTTACAAATTATTCTAATTTGTATAACAATTCCTAGGTGGAAGATGCATTCAAAGAAGTTGAATCGATGGATTATTTCAAGAAGTTAGATGGGCACAATGACAAAGTAACTTAGGAATTTTCACTAAACCCAAGAAAGGTTAGTGAACTGGAATATGTCATGAAGGTAAAAGGGATTGTTGTTACCCTAAATGAAAATTACCTAAGAAAAATAATAGGCCTACCAAAAGGAATGAGATTGGATAAATAATATAGGGAGCTTTCTTAGAAGGAAAAGAAGAACTCTTCTAGGTCATATGAGACCTTTGAAGAAACAAGAATGGAATATGAAGGGGATTAATTTAGGAACCCTGGGATTATATTTCCCTCTCTGTAATAAAATACCTCACATGTATGGGGAAGTTTAGTATGGTACATTCTTACCATTTCAAATTACTACAAATAATGAGGGATCTTCTATGGAAGAAACTTGGAAAATATATCAGTCTTCCTTGGTTCCTACTAAAATCTTTAGAAACAATGAGTATGAAATCGTAATATGGAAAGATCGATTCATTGGAACATCATTTCCTAATTAAGATGATAATGTTTGGATCCTTGCAAACACACTATGCACCACTTCAATGGCACGAGTTCCTTGATCTAATGGAATATGGGATTCATGCATACAAATAGGACTCATAGGTTCCCCTCTCGACCACTCTAGTGGAAAGGAAAAGAAAAATAAATATGGAAGAATCTTTTATCTCCCCTAGGAAGAGAATATGCACATCAAAAAATAAATATGTGTAGGTGAAGGAGACCACAAAGAATGATGCATGTTGGAGGATCCTAATTGACGAGTCAACTAGGTGTTCTCGATCAACCACCTAATGGTAAAACTAGTCTAGTTGATTTGGTTAAAACAAATAACACATCGTTAAAAATTTCCAATGTCTAACTGATTGTACATTCCATATATATAGGTTGTTGAGCCATGATGAAATATAGGTGATTATCTCCACTCTATTGATATAATATAAGACTTGTTGCTAGTGTGACTATTACTTCTTCTTCACTCTCTTTTTGTATATGCTTATAATGAACTACTGGTAACCACATGTAATCCTTTAGATTACAACATTGGTTATGTTTATGGTGGGATAAATCATGAACATTCATACATAAATGGTGGGTGTGGAGGAAATATGTGAGTGGTGGAACATAAAAGTTTCTAATTACATTCAAAACTATGCCAGAAGAAACAAGTTAAACATTGCAAAGGCTAGAGAAAAATTCTTTACATAATCCCATGAACGATTTATAGAGATCATTCCTCATGAAATAAATAAATTTCTTGATAACGTTCATGACCAAATTGTAATGCTAGAATGAAGTATTATTGATGCAAAATCATCGTAATAAAATATGAACAAATATGCATGAGTGGGCCGAGAAAATATATGATGAATTATACAAAGAGAAAGACTAGAAGAAAGAAATTCATTGGATGAAGTCAGAACCATGTTTTATAATGACTTGCATGATAGTTTTTTCTATAGGATTCCTTTTTTTCTTTATAAATTTTTTATTGAAAAGGATTCAGTCACATAGTCAAACCACATCCACCATTGGGCCCTAGTTTCTCAAATTGGGAAAAGAGGTAAAAATACCAGGAGATATTTTTTATCAAAAGGGATTAGTTTCTCAGCAATTGAACATCAATGTTGAATCCAAATTCGTCACCCATTATTATTTCAAGTTGGAATTTGGGGGGTCACCCACCATGCAACATGAATGGATAGACCGATGCTAGTCCACCAATGAAAATAGAATGAATCAAGTAGAATCTCAAGTATGATTTGATGAAATAAAACATCCATTCACAAATATATTATTGATATCCAAATAATTAAAAGAAATAAATAACAAAAAATATGTGAAGGGCTTAAGAGCATCCTAATTTTGTTTTAGAACAACAGAAATATGAAAATACCAATCGAGAAGGTTTTGTAGTGAAAATGACTATTTGAGTCAAGGGACATTTGAGCATAAGAAAGAAAGGATTAAGTGCCGAATCTGATCAAGGAACTACATTTAGTAGAGGAAGGATCGGGAGCCCTACAAATAGTAGTTCTAGAAACTATGAGTTCCATAGATCCATTCCCAATTTTGTGGCCCAATGGATTGAATGTAAGGGAGATCGTCAAGCATGACCTGGGATCTGGACCTGGACAAGGAATCATATGGAATTGAATGGAAAACTAGGGACACATTACATATCAATTGAATCATCAATTGATTATTCATAGACCATTGAATGATAATTGGATCACGTTTACACTTGAGTTCATAAGAAACAATTTTCATCTATTTTATTCAGATAACGTGGAAGCACCCCATTTCCAACAATAGTATCAATGGAATCCCATAGTACATTGAAGGATTGAACTAACAAGGAAATCAGTTAGAAGAGGTTTGAATATAGTGGTATACAAATCGACATAATTATGCAAGTACACCTAAAACTAGTAATCTCCTTCTAGGTAATAACCACATTTTTTCCAATATGGCTTATCATCATTTGGAAGACATCCCAATTTATGAGGGGATATGAGGACCCAAAGATACATTGATTCATTTGTGAGACTATGTGGGAATATAACCTTTCAATGATGAAAATAAAAAAAATGCCACAATTTGTCGGTACCCTCCATAAATGATCACTTACCTGGTACATGAACTTCATTGAAAACCACACTAGAAAAAAAGACGAGATAGAGAAGAACTTTATAGAATTTTTGGACTCAAGAAAACAAACATTTATCTAGTAAAAAGCTAAATCACACAAATGATGAGAGAAATATTTAGAGAGTATGATAACATATATAAATATTTACTAATCCAAATATCGTACTAGGTTGATGAAAATCTATTGATCCAATGGTTCATCATGAGCCTCCTATACAAAAATAGAACACCTTTGAGGCTATATGAATTCACAAAATACAGGGATTATTTAAACAAATTTCAACAAGTTGAGTCTGACGGTGACTTCATAGTCACACATGTTGACAAAATATGGAAATTATGCAAAGATATATTTGAGAGCTTACTATATTAAATAATTACATATGGTGTATAATGTGCTTGATGGAGGAGAATACCAAATATAACCATAAAATACAAGATGAAATAATACCATATAAATATTGAGTTGTCCACAAGAGTTATTATTGTGATATATGAAAGGGATTCAAGCCCCACTCTACAAAAAATTTCCCATACAATGCAAATAATGCTAAACCTAAATGGCGTGGTATCTGATAGGAGAGTTCACATAACACCATATAATGTGCATAAGATATGAAGAATAAAAAAAAGTACCGGACAATCTATCAAGTTCAAACTATCAACCCGAACAACTAGAAAGGTCGACAATTTAGAAACAAAGACCATAGAAACAATGTATACAATAGACGAGGTGGATACAACGATCGAGGAAGATTCAATAACAATCGAGGTGATCAAACTTCTAGTTGAAGGAAGTATAGATGCTTTATTTTCTTAAATGAGATCATTTGAGTCTAGACTGTCTTTGGAAGGATAAGACTGACATCAAATTTTGTACAAAATGTGGGGTGAGTGATCATTCATTAGAATATTTCTCCATAATTCTGAAGAAAATTTTCAATAAGAAGAACATTAATATTTTGTATGGTGTTCCCAAGCATGAAGATCTCAATACTAAAAATATCATATCATGACTAGACAAGGCATAAATATTGGAGATGATAATCCACACATCACACAAATTCAGAGCAAAGAAATTGATTATCCTAATCCTGACAAGAAGAAAGAGATTTTTAATAATGTTGCAAAAATATTTAAAGAATTATCATATAAATAAGATACTCAAGAATTCGAAAACAAAAGAATTAATGAATTATTGCAACTTCTCACAAAAGAGGATGTAGTGGCTTATCTTATTATTTGATATATAATACAATAAGAAACAATCAAGTAGATGATAATATATCTAAAAATATATGTCAATTAAATAAAAAAGATAAAATCAATATCGATCCATTGGTCGACCTTGAAGTCAAAGGATATTGTATGTCGCAAATCATCTGTGACTTTGGGTCTCAATAAAATATAATGATAAGATCTACTTGGGAAAGATTGGGTCAAATGCAACTTTTTGAGTTGGCATTCTACCTTAAGCTCACTGAATAGGGATTGATTGAATAGATAAGAGTTTGAAAACATGTTCATACTACAATAATGGGAATTGCCACTCAATTTGATTTTGAAGTAATTGATCCAAAAGAAGGTTCCAAATCCTTCCTGGCTCTAGTTGTTTGACCACGAGGAAGGAAGATGAAGGATTCTATATTTAGAAAAGCATAGAATAAAGTCAAATGGAGAAGGAAAACATGTCATTGTCTATATCTATTCATCCCAAGGTAAACCTTGGGCTGAAGCAAATGATAGTGATGCAAACAGTAAGGAAATATATCAAGTAATGTAGAATAATGAAGATTCGATCGAACCTAATGAAAATGGGGAGTGCCATATGGGCTCTACCATGTCGATAACACAAAATATAGTCGGATAATTATATGACTAGTAGATCAAAAATTATGAAGATTAAGCATGAGAATGTTGGATGATAGAAGAAATCCTCACACACTCAGTGCAAAAAAAAGTTCTATCTTTGTAATCCCAAGGGTATTCGGAAATAAATCTAGAGAGTACCCAAATTTGGCACCGACTAGAAATGGGCTGACCAATTAATCAACACTTTGGTATAAAGAACATGATTCTTTGACGAAGTTCCCAAAAACGTGGGCTTGTAAGGATGACTAGAAATTTTAGTCAAAATATTCAATGGTCAAGCCACTTGTTGGTGGGACACCCAATAATCTTATATTTAAACTTGGATTACAACATCTACTTAATTTGTCGAGCGGTTTGTGTTATAGCTTATTTTACCACACATGGTTGATCACATATTGATGGCCTTCCCTATCCCTATGCAGACTCTTCAAACCCCATGGACTCATATTATTCTTTGATGTTCCAAGTTCATCCCTTCAAAACCCCTGTTTATTGTTGTACGTGACTTTTAATCCCATAATTGCATGTACATGCGACTTTTGACCTCAAACCCGTGTACATCAGTATGTGTGCATAAGTCCAAATATTTTTGAAGTTTTCCTCATAGGAGTCCGAATAAATTGACTCTTGTCCTTCCAAATTCCTTGATAACGCTCATATTCAACCCTCCATTACCATTTTGGAGTGCTATATAAGTAATCCCTTGGATACATTGAAGAGGAGGAATTGAAGAGAAATGAAACTATAGTCCATTGTTGCCACAACTTGCATATACTTGAGTTTGCATCCCTTTGTCCCTTTGGAGAACTTTGTGTTCTTCCCAAGATTTCCTTTGCTTGTGAGCTTGCTATCGAGAGATGGAGGATTGAAGTGGTGGAGGCCCAGGTGGAGGACTCAATTTCTCTGGTTCGTAGACGTGCCGACAGAGGTTGTCACTATTGTAACCTCTTATTTTATTAATAGAGATATATTTTCCTGTCCAATTATGTGCAATTGAATATGAATATTGAATCCATGGATGTGTTTAATTATTTATGCATTATTGAATATATATGCTAGAGTAGTTCTAGCACACTATATATAGCATGCTTGTGTTGTTTGCTATTATTGAGAGTGAATTGCTAATACAAGCATGAATTGGAAATCTCAACAGGGATCTACTTCAACCGTGTGGAACAAGGTACAATTTGATATCCCTTAGTGTTAGATGTTTGTTGTTGGGCACCCTATATGCAAGTTAATTAAAGCCAACATACAAAGTGTTCAATATAAATTGTCAACCCAGGGAAGTCTCTTATTACAAGGATAATGTGCACTGTATATGCTTTAAACACTAAGTAGCTGATGCTGTAAATGAATGACCCTACTTTCCTGTTCAGTCGAACTCATCCCATAATCTACTTAATATAGATTACCTTCTTAAGAATGCAATCGCAAATACCTTCTTACAATCATTAATCTAGAATTAAAAGATTCAGAAAAAAACATCTAGATTACTTTTGCAGAAAGTTAAATCCTTAATTACCAAACCATCTAAATATCCATCTCAACTATCTTAATTCAACTTATTCTAGAAATTCAAAGTACAGGAATTAAGTTCTACAATTATAAATGTAAAGGAATAAACTGCAAGGATCTAAAGAAAACATCAACTGAAAGAACTAGGGATGAACAAGGCTGTCGCAGTTATCACACAGTTGCATAAGAGAAAGTTAACCTACACAGTCAACTGTCACACTACACCACTGCAGTTTACAGGGGATGCAATTACTGATCATTCAAATGAACACACAACAAATCGATGACTATTGCAGCTTACTATAAATAAAGGAATTTATCACAACATCCAAACCACAGAAAAGAATAAATAAAATACCTAATTAACTCAGCAATCCCTGTGGGAAGGAGGGCCCAACCTTCACACAGAGATGCTGGAAGTAACACATGTTGGAACGCCGAGATTTGAAGAACCAAACTCCTTGTATTAAAATGGTAGATGAGCACACACAACCTCAGCCACAACTGATACAATAAATTTGTTTAATTTTTCAACTCCTGGCTCAGAATAGTTCCCAGTATTTATACAATTACAATCATAACATCTTCTCACTATTATCGGGTAGGCATGAAGATCTCTGATCTTCAGGCTGCCCCAATTACGATAAGTTGTTACAGTCATGGCAAGATGAAAGTAGAAAATATAGGAAGGCTGTTACTTTGAGCCAGAAATGACGATCATGATCAATTGATAAGATAATCTCTGGATTGCATCTATTTTTGAGCAGTAGCGCACTGTTTCCTCTGAATCTATTGCAGCATGTTGCAGCTACCTTTGTACAGCTCGTGTGGAATAGTATCCTTGGACCACATTCTTTGGGCAACGATGGAATGGATGGTGATCATATCAGAAATGAATGTTCATCCCTCTCTTGGCATGTTCATCACGCTACACCCGTATCCTTTACATCTCGAATTATCTTTATAAAACCACCATATGTTAGCATAATTCAAGATGTAAAGCCCTAATTACAACAATCCTAAGCATTAATAAAATAAGACAATGATTAACCATACTTGTATGAATTGAGGAACCAAGTGAAGGAAAAACATCTGTTTAGTGTACATAATAGAGTAGGATGACGAAAAAAGAGGTAGGTAAAGGTGGTAAAAAAGGGGTCATTTCTGGGCCCAACATCTCCCCCCAACTGTCCTGTTGTATGTCCCCATGCAACAACCTCCATTAGTCTGAATATGAATCTGGCATTGTACTTCGTTAATGGAGAGAAGACAAGTTATATGGGAATTTAGGATTTCCCTGTTTTTCCAAGAATTCCTTATGGAAAACCCAATATCTCCAACACCTCTGTTCTTCTGCCTTTGTTAATGAGAAGTCTTCCCGGTATGGTTTTGCTGGCCACCAGATGAGAGGAAATTTGAATTTGAGTCCTAGACAATTAACTCCACATTCCTTCATGCATCCAATATATCCCTCAACCCTAGAAAGTGCATGTTCAAAATTCCTATAATAGTAGGGATCTCTATTTCTGAGGGTTGAAGAGGAAACCTGCCATATGTGCTGGCTACCTTTCAAATCCAATTGTTGATGCTTGGAAATCTGGCTGACACAAGTAGAGCTAACCTTTTCTTGAAGTTCCATTATCTGCTGAGTTTGGATGGGACACGAGAGTACATTCTAATGACGAGCAAGGAGAAGACGAGGGTTCTGAGGTTAGCTTCGAATCCAAAGGTTAGAGTGGGCCTCATTAGGAGAGAAAGTTTGGAAGGATATTTCCCACTGAAAATGATTACTAACAAAGGAGGAAAAATCCTTCAGCTGAACATCACATGAGAAATGGATAGGATTTGAATGGAGGTCCAAGGGACAAGCCAACTCATGCAAATAAAGCTTACACAACAAGTTCTTCTCCTCAAAGTCACTTTCCAAAAATGTTTTCAGGAATTTAGCTGAGGTCACTATTTCATATGGACTCCCTTCTTTTACAACCCTTAGTTTAAACCAAATGAACTAATCAAATAAAAACACAGGGTAAGAGGAGGATGGTACTCTGGTACCCAACAATTCCTGAGAAAGAGTATACAACTGATCTTTTTCCACTTGCATGGATTTGAAATTTTTCAGCTCCTTTAGCTC
This sequence comes from Pseudotsuga menziesii, assembly GCA_001517045.1. Taxonomy (NCBI): domain Eukaryota; kingdom Viridiplantae; phylum Streptophyta; class Pinopsida; order Pinales; family Pinaceae; genus Pseudotsuga; species Pseudotsuga menziesii. The sequence continues at coordinate 361,614 of LPNX010617991.1, read as the reverse complement.
CTTCTGTAACTCTTCCTCATGAAGTTTCTGGGACATGAGTTATTCTACCCACCTTTCCTTCAATTCCCTGATTGTCTTCCTATTTTTAGCAAGGGAAACCATCCCTTCTTGATACCTCTCCACCTGACTCCTCCACTTCCTCACTTATATTCTCAGGATTGATATTTCTTTTGTCAGCTTCAATATTTCTTCATCTTCAGCATGTTCTTCATTATCAGAATCCAAATTGACAAAATTTTGAGGAATTTGAATCCATACCTTATCACTTGATGTTCCAATTTGAACATTCTATACTGCCTACCTGGATACTTCTGAAATCACTTCTGGGGGTGCCGGTTCTTGTGTGACAGCATCCCTTCCTTGAATTTCTCTTGCAACAACTTCAAATTATAGGTTCCTCTGAAACAACTTCTGGGGATGTTGGTTCTTGTGTAACAACATCCTCTCCTTGAAGTTCTCCTATAGCAACCTCAACAGCTAATTATGAAGGGGTTGGTTCTTGTGTGACAACATCTTCCTGAATTTTGATCTCCCCGTCTGCCTAATTGCCAGCTGCAACTTTGACAGGGGGTACAAGGTCGTTGGTTCTTGTGTAACAGAGCCCTGCCCTTCTATTTATTCATGCTGCTGGGGTTGTAGAGTTGCTTCCATGTCTTCTATGATATGGAGTTGTTATTCAAGGATTTTAGTGTCCCCCGAGGATTGTGATTGCATTTGTTCATCCTCTCCTAAATCCAAATCAGGAATTATGTCCATTTCGGGATTGATTTCTTGTTGCCGCCTGAGAATCTCCACAAAAATTTCTAGGGATGTTGGTTCTTATGTGACAACATCCTGGTTAAATTCATCATTTTCCTGCTGTTGGGGTTCCATCTATTAATTATGTTTCCTGAGATGGTTCAGGAGTCACAGCGCAGACTTCTTCATTAAATTCAGGAATATTTTTAATCTTTGGTTCATCTACCCCCATTTAGGTGGAAACTTCAATGAGAATATTCAAGGATGCCGGTTCTTTTGTATCAGCACCCTGTTCAACTTCATCATCATCCTGCTGCTGGGATTCCATCTCTATTAGTTCTATGCCCTGGGACAGTTCAGGAGTCACAACACAGACTTCTTCACTAACATTAGGAATAATTTCAGCCTCTGGTTCATCTGTCCCAATTTGGGTGGCAACTTCAACAGGAATGTTTAGAAATGCTGGTTCTTGTGTATCAGAACCATGTGTATCTACTACTTCCCTTTGCTGGAGTTTCTCTTGGGGATATTCACCATCATTCCAATAAGATTGTACTTCTTCTATTGGCTGTGACTGTAATTGTTCATTTCCCCCCTTTTCTATACCAGGGATCATTTCTGCATCCCCCACTTCTATCTTTGGTGCTTCATGTTCTTGTTCTTCCACAGTTACAGGTATGGGTTGTTGTGTCATGAAGGCATGAAATATGACTCTGTAGCCCGACTAGTTAAATATTTCTCCACACACATGGTAGACCACTCTTTCTTCCTCCTCACCATCCTCGGCAGGAGGTGATCCTTCTAATCGGTCTACATCTTCAACCAGTGTGTGCAGCTTCCTTCTAATTTTCTAGTTCTTTTCGAAGTGATTGTACTTCCTCTTTTAATAGACCATTTTCATACATAAGTCCCTCAATTTTAGGTTCTTCTGCAGCCGGTTCCTGTGGGGCATCATTTGCTTTGGGTCTCAGAATGGGGAATTCAATCTGTGCTTCTAGGGTTTCCCATCTTTCCCGTGCTGCTTCAGCTGCTGTAATTGACCTGGTTCTTTTTCTTCTTATTGGTGGTGATGCCTGTATCTCTTATTTTGATCTCCTTCTTTTCCTTCCTGGCGCAGGACTCTCTAGATGTGTAGCTGATGTGGAAGGGATATCTTCTGTCTCAGCGTTTTCCTATTCTTCTTCAATCAAAGTTCCCTGCCATTCAGGGGAAGATTCAATGGTCAACACCTCTGTGTTTCCTTCTGTTATCATGGATCTAACATCCTCAGCTTTAGCTATCACAGCATCTAATGCTGCTCCAGCTTCAGTCTCTTCTGTCAGAGCTTCCATATTATTTAATCTCTCCACAGGGTTTTCTCACGCATTTTCCTCCAATTCTTCTACTTGGTCATCTGACTGAGCATTCGATCCAGTCTTATCTCCCCCCCCAACTAAATTGGAGGGACTTTGATCCTCTCGTTGTTCCTCATTTTCCCCCAACTATCTATTTGCAGGATCCTATTGGTTTTGAATAGACCCCAAGAGTACAGGTATTTATACTTCTTCTTCTATTGGAACGCCAGGAAAAAGGGCAGGTTCCTGGTTTATCTGAATTTTACCTGTGAATTTCTCCCAGGTTTGGTTCCTCTGAGCTAAGGCCCATAAAGTTATTAATTTCATTAGGCCATGGTGGGTAAGGGAGGAGTTTGGATGCTTGGATATTCTAACAAACCCTGCCATATGGTTTAGGTCATTGAATAGATAAAATGGAATGTTCAGTAAGGCCCTATGGTGGAGATGAGAAAATAGAGGAAGTTCAGAATAATAAACAGTTTGATACCTACCTTCAAAGGTGATATACTTCTTGAGGAAAACTTCTACTTGATCCCATGGCTAAGGTAGTGACTGTAGTGCTATCCCTCTCCTTAACTGACGAATTTTCTCCCCTTCTATCAGAAAATCTTGTACTGCAAAAACATTGGGGGTTCTTCGACCAAGCCAGGCTCTGACCACCTGAGGAAGGGCGGTGACTTAAACCACTATTGATTCAGAGACTTATATACATAAACCCTGAACCTCTGAGTGGGTTTCTGTAATATTTAAGGTAAATTGTAGATCTGTCTCTCGATAAAACCCATTCAGGCATTGGAAGAATTTAGTCTAGCCCGCAACTTAAAAAATAATGAAAATTTAGCATTTCTTCCTAGTTCTCACATATTGGGAGGTTCATGTCGAGCTAGGATACCCATTTTTGTTTGAATTTAGAATTGTTTATCAGTCTGACAGGATTTCTTTAGATCCTTGCAGTTTATTCCTCTACATTTATAATTGTAGAACTTAATTCCTGTACTTTGAATTTCTAGAATAAGTTGAATTAAGATAGTTGAGATGGATCTTTAGATGGTTTGGTAATTAAGAATTTAAATTTCTACAAAATTAATCTAGATGTTTGTTTCCCGAATCTTTTAATTCTAGATTAAGGATTGTAAGAAGGTATTTGTGATTGCTGTAACAAATATTAAGAAAATACTAAGTAAAATTAGGTAACTAGTATCCGAAAGGGTGTGACCTTTCGTTTGTACACACTAAAGCCTATAAAGGAAAATAACAATTGTAATATTCATCATATTCAATATATATCACACATTATTATTTAATTATGGATCTCGTGTCCGGAATTTGATTGCTTCATTTGGTATCAGAGCCAGCGAAAGTCCGCCGCTGTCCATTTCTGCTGCAGTTCATGCCTCCTTCATCACACCTTCACTCTCTTTATTCTTCCACTGCCCAATCCATATTCCTTCCCTTCACCTCCAGTCACACCCCTCCATTTCCTCTCACACTCAATCCCCACTTTGCTCTACGCTTCCACCTTCCCCCACCTCCACCCTCTTGCTCCCACGCGCTCTCTCCTTTCGCGCAAACCACAATTCCTTCCCCTGCTTCCTGCCTACACTCCTAGTCCTTGCACTCAATCATCCCTTTGCACTCAACCCGACTCCAGACCCACGCATTGTGCACCACGCCCAACCCCATCTTGCGCAGACCCCCTCTGTTCTCCACACCAGCGCCCTCATGCAGACTTCCTTTCATTTCCATTCTCCCTTCTCCGCTTGTGTAGACTCTATTTGCTTCCCATTTTCCTGGATCCTCATACTCCCACACTCCATCCACCCTCCTCCACAACTCACTCCATGTCCATCCACCATTCGCTCCATATCCATCCACCATTCGCTCCATGGACTTGAAACAGAGCACAAAAAAAAAACAACAAAAACCAATTTTAAATAATATTATAATAAAATTATTATTTCAATATTTATTTTTATAAACTATATAAAATTAAATATTATATAATAAATTATTACCATATTTATTTAAAAAAAAAACTATATACAAATTATTATATAGTTTATATATATAAAAAAAACATATATTAATAATAATAATTAATTAATTAATTAATTAATTAATATATTATTCAAAAATTCATCCTTCGAAGCCAAAATTGGGTCTAATTATTCACCTCCACACCTCAGAAGCATGATGACAGAGTTAAAAGCCCAAATTGAAAAATTGGAGAAGGATTTCAATGATCGCATTACTAAGACTCAAGAAGATTTAAAGGAAGAAATAAAAGATTGCAATACAAAGATGAAAAATGAAATCAGAGAGAAAGTCATTTCAGTGTTAGATAGAAGGCTAGGAGACAAATTGGACGAGATGAAGGAAAAACAAGACCAACTGAACGACAAGCTAAATACTCTCATGGGGATGAGGGACGAGAAAAAGACAAAAGATCACCACAAACAAAAAGACAATTCAGATATGTTGTGTACTTCAGCCAACAATTTAGGATCACCACCACACAACAAGACAAGAAGGAATCAGCATTATGTAGTGTATCCCCCCAAAGCAAAAATAGAAATGTCAAAGTTTAGTGGAAATGATGAACAATGCGTATCGTGGTTAAATAAAGCAGAAGAATATTTTGATATCTATAACATCACAACAGATATAGAAAAGGTGAAGTATGCATCTATGCATCTTGAAAACCGTGCCTATAACTGGTATATGTGGTGGAAGGGTGACAACTTCACATACACATGGAATTTGTTCAAAAATGATTTCCTCAAAAGGTTTCAAGGAATCAATGAAGATGAATTTTTCTCGAAGCTTACTAGGTTACAGCAAAAAGGAAATGTCAAAGAATTCACACACCAATGGGAATCACTCGCTACCAGAGTATTTCGATTAACAGACAAACAACGACTAGAAAATTACATGGGAGGACTAAAGCCTTACATACAAAAGGAGTTAAAAATGCATGACATAGCAAATGTTGAAGCAGTAAGACGAAAAGAAAAATCAGTGGAGGCTAAGTTTGACAACTTCCAAACATACAAAGGGAATTCATATCCATAGAGAAACATCGAGACAACTCCAGAGGACAATACAAACAAATACATTCCCCCACCTAGAAGGGACGACATGAAGAACCTCGAAAATCAAAGAATGAGGGAAGGAAAATGTCGATGATGTGGAGACAGATGGAATCCTAAACATAGGTCTCACCATGAAGATTGGTCAAATAAATTATATACTTGTGAAGTAGAGGAGAACAGTGAATCGAAAGAAGAAGAAGAAGAAGAAGAAGAAGAAGAAGAAGAAGAAGAAGAAGAAGAAGAAGAGGAGTTAGAAGAGGAAGAGGAAGCGACCACAAATATGGCATCTGGAAGTGATGAGACCCCCAAAATATCCCTCGCAGCCATGACAGGCATTAGTCAACCACATACTCTCAAGTTAAAAGGACATATAAAAAATGAAAATGTTACAGTGCTAGTGGACACCGGAAGCACTCACAAATTTCTTGATATAAGGGTGGACAGAAAACTCAAATTGTTTGTACATCCAGTGCCGGACATGAAAGTGATGGTCCTAGATGGAAAGAAAATCGAAAAAGTCAGAAAATGTCACAAAGTGAAACTCCAAATTTAGGATTTCAACTTGGAATCAGAACTATACACATTACCATTAGGTGGAGTGGCTATTGTTCTAGGAGTCCAATGGTTACAAACATTGGGAACATACTCTGATAATCACCAAAAACACTTTATCAAGTTTAAATGGAAAGGAAAAAATTATAAACTACATGGTTTCCAACCACCAGACACACAAGTAGTTTCATCTCAACAGATGGAGAAGCTCATTCGAAAAGGAGCATCAACATACATGATCCAATGCCATCAAATGGAAGGACAGAAGTACGAACATAACAAGCTCAAAGAAGAAATCCAAAAATTACTCCAGAAATATAAACAAATATTTGAAGACTTACCGATGCAGCTACCACCTGAAAGAAGTATAGAACACATAATCGAGGTTAAATCAAGGGCAAACCCTATCAAGGTTAAACCTTATCGGTATCGCCACCATCACAAAACAGAAATAGAAAGGTTAGTCCAAGACTTATTGAAGTGTGGTGTTATCACCAAGAGTAGAAGCCCATATGCAGCTCCAGTCGTGTTAGTACGAAAGAAGGATGGATCATTCAGGCTATGCATTGATTATCGAGGATTAAACAAAATAACGATTAAAAACAAATTTCCAATTCCCTTCATCGACGATATGCTAAATGAACTTCATGACGCAAAGTATTTTTCAAAACTTGATTTAAGGTCAGGGTACTATCAAATCAGGGTCCGATTAGAAGATATCGCAAAGACTGCTTTCCAAACTCATGAAGGACATTATGAATTCAAAGTAATGCCTTTTGGGTTAACTAATGCCCCTGCCACATTCCAAGCAACTATGAATGAACTATTTCAGCCCTACTTAAGGAAATTTGTGTTAGTATTCTTCGATGACATCCTTATATACAACAAGACGTGGGAATAACATTTGAAACAACTAGAAAAGGTTCTATCTCTTTTGAAGGAAAACCAATTCTATGCAAAAAAATCAAAATGCACGTTTGGGGAGCGAGAAGTAGAGTATCTCAATCATATGATATCACAGGAAGGAGTCAAGGTGGACCCAAGAAAGATCCAATCGATGAAAGAGTGGCCCCAACCCAAGAATGTTTCCAAATTACGAGGAATTTTGGGATTAACAAGTTACTATCGAATATTCATCAAGAACTATGCACATGTCACTGTTCTGCTAACAAATCTCCTTAAAAGGAACTCCTTTATATGGGATGATGAAGCAAGAAAATGCTTTGAAACATTGAAACAAATTATGTCTTCAACCCCATTTTGGCAACACCTGATTTTTCAAAACCATTTGTAATTGAATGTGATGCTTCAGGATTTGGGATAGGAGCCGTGCTAATGCAAGAAGGTCATCCAATCGCTTTCAAAAGTAGGAAATTGAACAAAAGATAATTCCTGCAGTCTGCCTACAATAAGGAAATGCTGTCCATCATGCATGCGTTAACTAAATGGAGACAATATATGTTGGGAAGCAAGTTCCTAATCTGAACAGAGCATAATAGTCTACAACACTTATTACATCAAAAGACGTTAACTACTGAACAACAAAAGTGGATTGAAAAGATCTCTACCTTTGATATGGACATTTTACATAAAAAGGGAAAGACAATATAGTAGCTGAACCCCTATCAAGGAAATATGAAGAGGTACAAGTCTATGCCATATCAATGTTAATCCCAGAATTTTTGGATGAAATCCAAACCGAATATGCTAAGAATACACATGTTTGCTCCATAATTGAAAACATAAATCAATATCCCAAGTTTGAATGGAAGAATGACCTCTTATGGTACAAGGGACGAATATACTTAAGTGCAAACTCTAAGTTTAAAACCAAGGTATGTTAAGAATCACATGACTGCCCCGCCACAGGACATGTAGGATTTTATAAAACCTACTATAATGCAAGACAAACATTTTTCTGGAAGGGTATGAATGCCGACATTCACAAGTATGTTGCAGAGTGTGACACGTGTCAGATAAATACATCAGATAATATCTCAAGCCCCGGGTTACTCCATCCATTGCATATTCCAAACCAGAAGTGGGAGGAAATTTCTATGGATTTCATTGAAGGTCTACCCATATCGGATGGGAAAGATAAAATACTAGTAGTAGTAGACAGGTTAACCAAATATGCACATTTCATAGGAGTAAAGAGAACTGATTTTGCAAAGGAAACTGTAGAAGCCTTCTGTAAAAATATCTACAAGTTACATGGCTTCCCCAAGATTATCGTAAGTGATAGGGATGCCAAATTTAAAGGCAATTTTTGGAGAGAATTCTACAAGCAAATTGGAACGACACTTAACATGAGCTCATCTTATCATCCTTAGATAGATGGCAAGACAGAAGTCGTTAACGAATTCTTAGAGACCTACCTTCGTTGCTTTGTAACTGACAAAAAAAATAAATGGGTTCAATGGTTACATCTTGCAGAATGGTGGTATAATTATACTTATCACACATCAGAAAAATTGACACCTTTTCAAGCCCTATATGGATATGCACCCCCAAAATGGAAGGATATCATTACCAACCAAGAAAGGGTCGCCTCAGTAAAATACCATTTAGAAGAAAATCAAAAGGTTGTACAAATACTTAAAGAGAATCTAAACACTGCAAGGAATAGAACGAAACAGCAAGCAGATCGACATCGTATAGAAAGAGAATTCGAAATTGGAGATTGGGTATTTGTATGATTACAACCCTATAAACAATTGTCACTAAAAAAAACCGGAAAAAAATAAATTAGCTCCACGATTTTATGTCCCATATCAAATCAATAAGAAGATCAGCCACGTGGCATATGCATTGGAACTACCAGAATCAAGTCGTGTCCACAATGTCTTCCATGTTTCATGCTTAAAAAGGATGATAGGTCAACACCAACAGGAACAAACACTACTTCCCATGTTAGATGATGAAGGAAGAATTATTTTTGAACTAGAATATATCATTACTACCAGAGAAAGAAGATTAAGGGAGAGAGTAATTAAAGAGTATCTTATAAAATGGAAAAACCTCCTGGAGGAAGATGCCACGTGGGAATCTGAAAAATTTCGTCAACTACATCTTTCTCTAACACAGCTTTGAGGACAAATCTCCCTTAAAGGGAGTAGAAATGTAACAAATATTAAGAAAATACTAAGTAAAATTAGGTAACTAGTATCCGAAAGGGTGTGACCTTTCGTTTGTACACACTCAAATCCTATAAAGGCAAATACCAATTGTAATATTCATCATCTTCAATATATATCACAAATTTTTATTTAATTATGGATCTCGTGCCCGGAAGCTGATTGCTTCAATTGCATTCTTAAGAAGGTAAGCTAGATTAAGTATATTATGGGATGAGTTCGGATGAACATGAAAGTAGGATCATTCATTTACGGTGTTGCAGCTACAGAAAAATGGAAAAATAGGAAAAGTATTACGGTGTTGCAGTTGCAATGAACTTGTTCAAGGAGTTTTCTTCTGATGCAAGAAGTTACAAAATGATGACCCTGGTTGATAGGCCCAATCATGACCATTTCAGATCAGCTACAATCTAACTGGTATTCCAGATCAGCTGCAATCTATGAAGTGAATGAGTCTATTGAAATGGGCTTATGGTACAGTCACATCCTGTGACCATTAGCAAATAATGATGCACGATTCTCATCAATGGTTACCAGGCGGACTGTACCATTATTAAATACTCTGTCTAACAGGTATGGGCCCAACCATCTTGTGCGTAACTTACCCTTGAAGTCCCTTTTGAATATTGAATCGTATAATAATTCCCAGTCTCCTTTGTAGAAGACTTTATTTTTGATGAATCGGTCATGCCAATTGGATCTCTGTTGCTGGATTAATACTGTCTGATCCACAGCATCTAAACGGTTCTCATCAAGATCATTCAATTGATTCAATCTTCTCTTTTGGGCTTCAGTGACATCTAAGTTTACCTCTGTAGCTGTCTTCAAAGTCTTGATTTCAAATTCAATGGGGAAGACAAAATTTATCCCATACACCAAGTCATAAGGAGAGAAACCTATAGTATTGCGCCAAGTAGTACGATATGCCCACAATGCTTCCGGAAGTCAATCAGCCCAGTCTCTATGATGACTCCTGACCATTTTGGTAAGGATGGCTTCAATAATATTGTTAGTGCTTTCCACTTGGCCATTGGCCTAGGGATGGTATGGTTAAGCTATTCAGTGATGAATATGGTACTTCCATAGCAGACTGTCAAATTGATGTGACACAAACTGAGGTCCTCCATTTGTAACCACTTCCTTGGGTACTCCAAAATGGGTAAATATTTAACCATACAGGAAATCGATCACATCCTGGTCATTAGCTTTCAAGAAGTCCACAGCTTCTACCCATTTCATCATGTAGTCGGTACAAAGAAAGATGTAGGCATTCTTCCTGGAATGAGGGATGATAGGACCAACAAAATCTAAGGCCCTTCTGTCAAAAGGTTCAACCACTAGTGGTGGTTGAAGAGGCATTTGATCCAATCTGTTAGGTTGGCCCATCCTTTGGTAGCTGTCACAAGACTGGACATATCCTTTTGCATCCCTGAAAAGGGTCAGCCAATAGTAGCCCATTCCCAGAGCTTTGTGTCCTGTCCTCCTGTCTGCAAAATGTCCCCCACAAGGCTCATCATGGTAGGCCTTCAAAATATGGAATATTTCATCTTCTCTTACATATATTTTGATCTCAAGATCAGGCCTGTGTAGAAGAGATGAAAATCTATCCAACAATACCTGACACTTTGTTGAATAATTTTCCTCTTTTCTCTTTTAAAAAATGTGCCAGAAGCTTCCCTGCAGCCAAGTAGTTAGCGACATCTGCATACCAAGGGGAGTGAGATGAAACTGCAAATAAGTGTTCATCTGGAAAAGAGTCTTGAAGAGGTAGATTATCATCACTGTTAGTAAAATGAGATAAGAAATCAGTGACAACATTTTCTTTTCCAAGTATGTCTATAATGGTGATATCAAATTCCTGTAATAATAACAACCATCTAGTTATCCGAGCATTTGTAACAGGTTTATGCATTAGATATTTGATGGACAAGTGGTCAGTGTGCACAAAGGTAGGATATCTAGTGATATAATGTTGGAATTTGTTAATGGAGTAAGCAATGGATAAAAAATCCTTCTCGGTAACAATATAATTAAGCTCAGCAGGGGCTAAGTTTTTGCTAATATAATAAACTGCATAAGGTGCTTGACTATCCTCCTGTCCTAAAACTGCTACAATGGCGGTATCAGAGGCATCTGAATAAATGTGAAAAGGAAGCGCCCAATTGGGCCCTCTTAGGATGGGGGTTGTGGATAGCTTCTCGTTAAGTTTAACAAATGCTGTCTGGCATGCCTCATTCCAAGTAAATTGCACATCCTTCATTAACAATGAAAACAAAGGAGAGGCAAGTTTGGAAAAGTTTTCTATAAATATTCTGTAATATCTAGCATGCCCTAAGAAACTTTGCACTTCTTTTTGAGTTCCAGGAGTAGGTATATTTTTTATTACCTTTATTTTAAAGGGGTCTACCTGGATGCCATCAGTAGAGATAAAATGCCCCAAAACTACCCCTTCACTCATCATCATATGGCACTTTTCAGTGCTCAAAGATAGTTGGGTTTGTTCGTAGTGAGTTAAGACCTTTTCCAAGTTTTTCAATGCTTCTTCAAAGTCTTTGCCATAAGGAGTAAAATCATCCATGAAAATTTCCATACTATCATTAAATAATTCTGAAAAGATTCCAATCACAGCTCTTTGAAATGTGGCTGGTGCATTGTATAAGCCAAAGGGAACCACTCTGTATGAAAAAGTTCCCCAGGGATAGGTGAAGGTAGTTTTATCTTGGTCTTCAGGAGCAATATGGGTTTGATTGTACCTGCTAAACCCATCCAAGAAGGAGAAAAACTTCTTCCCAGATAAGGTGTCAAGTACTTGATCGATGAAAGGTAGGGGAAAGTGATCTTTATGTGTTGCCTTGTTCAACTCTCTATATTCCACACAGACTCTCCATTTACCATTCTTCTTGGGTACTATCACGAGTGGAGACACCCACTCACTGTATGAAATGGGATATATAAATACCACTTCCAATATTTTCTGAATTTATTCGTTCACTATGTCCCTAAGATTGGGATTCATTCTTCATTGAGGGTGGCACACAGGCCGAGAGTCACTTTTGATATAAATGTGATGGGTGCATAGATTAGAAGGGATTCCCCTCATGTATGTGTACTCCTAGGAAAATTCCCCCTTGTGTTTTTTTAAGAGAGTGATTAGGTGTTCCTCTTCATCTAGGGTAAGACTGGGATTCATATTCAAGGTTTTTCCAGACTCTACCTCGACAGGAACACTTTTCAAATTTTTCAACACTGGAACTATGTGAGTATCACTGACTAATGTCTCCTTTGTGAGATTTTCTTATTCCTCTTCACCTAGAGTAGCATTCAAGATCTAATAAATTTTCTTATTGACAGAAGTGGGTTCATTGATGAAATTATTAATGGAATCGTCTTTCGTTTCATCTTTAAAAGTCAAGGCCTTCCCTATTGTTAATAATGGCTGAACGCCCTCTTCTTCCTTTGGATCCATCCATAATGGAGTTTCAGATTCTAATCTTGGCTAAGCTGGAGGATAGAGAGTGAGGTTCTTTATCTCGGTTCCATATGATATGGTCATATACCCAGACCGACTGATGATACAAGCATCAACTGTAGCTAACCAGGGCCTTCCCAAGATTAATGGGTGTCCTCCTAGCTGTGACTTAGGTTGTAAAACCAAGAAGTCAACAAGATATTCCCAAGAATCAACTGAGATAACGAGATCATCCAAGATTCCTTCAGGTTTAATAGTGGATCTATCTGCCAGTTCTAAAATGGTAGGAGTTGGCCCGAGATTAGTGAGCCCAAGTTTCCTTACAATTTTAATGGTCATGATGTTAATTGACGCACCTAAGTCTACTAGTACGTTGAGTATTTGTGTGCTCCCAATATGCACAGTGACAGTGGGATTCCTAGGATCATTGTATTTAGCTAAGAGGGTTTTTCCCATTATTAATTTAGATAATTTCCCTATGACATGACAGTGGGAGGATCCCTGGGTTTTCTTCCTGGTTTCCTTGTACACAGATCTTGAACGGTTCTGGCATAGATAGGTATGTCTTGAAGGTCCTAAAGGAGTGGAATCTTAACATAAATAATTTTTAACTCTCCTAAGAGGTTAAATTGAGGTTGTCCCACTACCATTGGTAATATTAATATTTCAGGGTATGGTGGTTCCCTAATCAATTGAGTAGGTTGTGTGTCGATGAATGTGTCTTTTTGTGTTTCAACCGGAATATTGGTAGGATGTTCAATGTATTCAATAATGGGGGTCACTGTATTGGATAAATACTATTGGTTCATCCTTTCTTCGCGCATAGAGGATGGAACATCCTTAATGATCAAAGGCTCCACTACCCTTCCTGAACGTAAGCATATGTCATTTCAGGGTACTAGAGTAAGGGAGTAGGCGAGCATGTTGGCAGTCTCAAACTCATGGATTGCTTTATTATTAGGGTTGGGGTTAGGTTGAGCATGCAGTTGTGGTCATATCAACATATTGGGGACATCATTATTCTGGAGTTGCAGCTGCGACTGCTAATAAGGCTGAGGATATTGTTGAGGAGGGTACAATTGATGAGGAAAAATTTGATGTGGAAGTTGTTGAGGAGGTTTGTTATGGGGGAACTGGTTCCCTGAATGGAAGTTCCTCCATCTAGGAGACCAAGAATTTTGTTGGTTTGGTGGCTGTGTCCAAGGGTTCGAGGAGTTAAAAAATTTCATCGGAGGTTGAGAGGGATACCATTGAGGATTATAATAAGATGAAGGGAATTGTGTATTCATGTGCTGCATATTATTCCAATTATTCATGTTATTAAAAAATGGAAACAAGTATGGATCCATACCTTGATTTCGAGGCTTCCAGGGATTTTTTTGTGCAATAAAGTAGGCAGGTTCCACATCTGGAGTTAATGCCTGCAGAACTGCCTTCACTTGAGGTAGTGAAGGGAATTATTTTGTGTCATGGTTCAGCTCGCACAGCTGACACACTTCTACCTTGTCGAGCAGGAACTCCTTTAGAGGGTGGTTCTTCCTACATTTAGGGCAGAATATACCAAGTGTGAGACCCTCTACTGCTTGTTTCTGCTTTTCCCTTGGGACATCTATTTTCGAGGAGATGGAGCTCATCATTTATGTCTTGAAATTTTCAAGGAGATTACCTATTTCTACCCAGGTGGCTCCTCCATTAGATGAATTTTGTGTTCTGTCGAAGACATCATCTTTTAATTTGTCCTATTTTTCCCATTTGTTGTCCCTGGAAGATCCCCTGGAATACCTTTTGCATAGTTCAATGATATTTTCAAAGGACTCCATTGAGATATCCCCCTTTCCTAATAGGTTCAACATGTCTAGGAAATCTTCCCTAATCCCATGAAGTAGGATTATTTTGAGCACATCTAACCCCATACTATTCTATCCATCTCTCTACACATTATATAAAATCCTTTCAACAAAATATTCCATACTTTCATCGTCCCTTTGTACCATTTTAAATAGTTCTTCTCTCTTGTCCTTGGTATTGCAATACTCTTGATATTTCTTTAGGAACACCTGTTTCATCTGATCCCAGGTAGTGACGGTTCCTCCTCCCAGGCTCATGAACCAATGTAATGCATTGTCCTTCAGAGTGGTAGGAAAAAGTTTCAGCTTCTGTGCATTGGTGGTGTAGTCGTAGCTGTGACAGAGGATGTCAATTCAAAAATAAATTCATCCAGATCCTCTACCACTTTTCCATAAAAGAAAGGCATCACCGATGGCGATATATTTTTCATGGGGGCTATCCCCTCTAGTTGTTGAATTGGTAACTGAAGTGTAGCAACCGTCCCTTTAGGAGGGGGGTTACCCTCATGATGATGATTTTCTCCCATTGCTTCTTCGTGATCTTCAAGATCGCATTTGTTGCTCATATATTCTTCTGATTTATCCTCTTCGTCCTTCCACTGATCGTTAAATTTTTGATGGAATTGTGTCCACTCCTCTTCAGTCACAACCTTCCTGTTAATGTGATAAATCAAATCTCGGTCAGCTGATCCCGCGGTACTAACTCTATCTTCCTTCGCAGGGATATCTGAGGGTGTTGCAGCTCCTCATGTGTTCTCCACTGTGGAAATTGACGTTGCCACTCTAGGGGTAACTGGGCTTCTTCTAATAGGTGTTTCCTAAAGGTGAGCCCCAGTAGAAGAATTGGTCCTATCAACGAGGTCGTCAATGAATGTTCTTTTCCCCAATGCTGGATTTCTCCCATGGCCTCGACCACCTATGATGTTAGTGTTCTGTGGGGTTCTGGGATTTATAATATTGTCACGCTGTACCCTTCTTGTATTCATGCAACCAAAAATATGTAAACTTAAAAACTGAAGAAGAATGAATAAATACAATTACTGGATGCAACTAATACGGTGTCTAATAATAATCCTCCCCGAAAATGGCGACAATATGTTGGGCATCCCATATGCAAGTTAATTAAAGCCAACATTCAGAGTGTTCAATATAAATTTTCAACCCAAGGAAGTCTCTTATTACAAGGATAATGTGCACTGTATATGCTTTAAACACTAAGTAGTTGATTCTATAAATGAATGACTCTACTTTCCTGTTCAGCCGAACTCATCCCATAATATACTTAATCTAGCTTACCTTCTTAAGAATGCAATCACAAATACCTTCTTATAATCCTTAATCTAGAATTAAAAGATTCAGGAAACAAACATCTAGATTAATTTTGTAGAAAGTTAAATCCTCAATTACCAAACCATCTAAAGA
The DNA here is from genome assembly GCA_001517045.1 of Pseudotsuga menziesii. Taxonomy (NCBI): domain Eukaryota; kingdom Viridiplantae; phylum Streptophyta; class Pinopsida; order Pinales; family Pinaceae; genus Pseudotsuga; species Pseudotsuga menziesii. The sequence continues at coordinate 346,023 of LPNX010617991.1, read as the reverse complement.
TCCATCTCAACTATCTTAATTCAACTTATTCTAGAAATTCAAAGTACCGGAATTAAGTTCTACAATTATAAATGTAAAGGAATAAACTGCAAGGATCTAAAGAAAATAGTAATTGAAAGAACTAGGGATGAACAAGGTTGTCACAATTATCACACAGTTGCATAAGACAAAGTTAACCTACACAGTCGATTGTCACACCACACCACTGCAGTTTACAAGGGATGCAATTACTAATCATTCAAATGAACACAAAACAAATCAATGACTGTTGAAACTTACTGTAAATAAAGGAATTTATCACAAAATACAAACCACACAAAACAATAAATAAAATACCTAATTAACTCAGCAATCCCTATGGGAAGGCAGGCCCAGCCTTCACACAGAGAATCGAGATGCTGGAAGTAACACACGTTAGAACACCGAGATCTGAAAAATCAAACTCCTTGTATTAAAATGGAAGATGAGCGCACGCAACCTCAGTCATAGCTGATACAATAAATTTGATTAATTTTTCAACCCCTGGCTCAAAATAGTTCCCACTATTTATACAATTACAATCATATTATCTTCTCACTATTATCGGGCAGCCATGAAGACCTCTGATCTTCAGGCTGGCCCAATTACGATAATATGTTACAGTCGTGGCAAGATGAAAGAAAAAAATATAGGAAGGCTATTACTCAAGCCAGAAATGACGATCATGATCAATTGAGAAGATACTCCATGGATTGCAACTATTTTTGAGCAGCGGTGTACTGTTGCCTTCGAATCTGTTGCAGCCTGTTGTGGCTACCTTTGTATAGCTCACGTGGAATAGTATCCTTGGATGATGTTCTTTGGGAAACAATGGAATGGATGTCGATCATATCAGAAATGAATGTTCTTCCCTCTCTTGGTATGTTCATCCCGCTACGCATGTATCCCTTACATCTCGAATCATCTTTATAAAACCACCATATGTTAGCATAATTCAAGATGTAAATCCTTGATTACAACGATCCTAACCATTAATAAAATAAGACAATGATTAACCATACCTGTATGAATTGAGGAACCAAGTGAAGGAAAAACATATGTTTAGTGTACATAATAGAGTAGGATGAGGAAAAAAGAGGTAGGTAAAGGTGGTCAAAAAGGGGTCATTTCTGGGCCCAACATTTGGTTTCTCTTGCATATTTGGAAAGATTGTTTTCTAGTGTCAAAGTTGTCTATTGTGGTACACTCCAAGACATAGGAAGTTTCGATCCATAACAGAATTGGCGACCATATTGGGGAGGTTCCTAGTTGTTTCTCTTTGGGGTTTTTTGGCATTCAATGTACTTGAATTGCTCTTGATTTCCTTGTTTCTGTGTCGGTTCTAGGGGCATGTTTTCCTAGTAGGGTCTTGAAGAAGTAAATTTTGTATTAGCTTGTCTGTTTGCCCTATTTTTATTCCTTCTTCTTCCTATACCCAGGTTTTTCTTTTACAATCACATATACATGTGGGTTTTCCTTGAACAGTGGCATATGCCTTGATTTTGAGCCTTAGTGGGAGGATTAAGTGTTTCTGGGTGATTTTTGATGATTGCTAAGTCTTGTTGGATGCTTCTAGAGTCTATATACACCCTCTGTTTCTGACCAGAGACTGATTTTAGTTTATTTTTTAAGTTTTGTTCTTGTCATCCATTTATCCTTTTTTTTGAGATTAGTGAATTAGGCCTCTTTTAACTTAGTTCCTTGCTTGGCTATTGTTTGTGAGTGGTTGTAGGGTCTGGGGGGTTGTAGAGTCATTTATTTGTTTACATATATCATTTATTACAAATAATACAATTTTTTTTTCTTTTTGCATAGTTATGCATCTCTTGCATTTTGCATTGGCATGGTACTTGCATTAGGTTTTCTTGTTATTATTAGAGTTAGATTTTCATATAGGAATGAGTGCACTTATATTTGAAGGAAAAATCTTGCACCTCATGTAGTGGCATACCTTGTTCTTCATTCTACACATTGCACTTGGCATTGCTTGTTAGGTGTGCATATTTACTTCACTGCTGAGTCATGACTTCATTGGTTGCACGACCATTTACCCTTTGAGAAATCACAACCAACTAAAAGCAACACTTAATAAAATGAATTACACTCTTTTCTTTTTTGGGGTGCATCAACAAGAATACGTTTTAGGGTATTGGAATAGTTCATTGTGAGTCAAGTATCCAAGACCATTAAACAAAAAAAGTAGGTTTCTATCCAGGTGAGAGTGTGGAACCCTTGATATAATTAGTGTTTCTCAGGATGGTCCTCTTACATGGGAGTTAAGCACAAGGAAGTGCATGTGATTATGATTGGGATGAACCTTGGTCATTTTCTGTGAGCACTGAAGTTATTTCCAGGATTGTATTCATATCTGGGGGCCTTTGAGGTATTGATTGGTGCACCCTTGGGGTACCAGTTGTGCTTTTAGGCTTCAGTCTTGGCTACCCTGCCCATACATTCAATCCCGCTTGCGACTATCCTCCTGAGCATTGGTTATATTGAGTTGAAATTAGTTTCCTTATTTAGGTTATTGAGGGGATATTTGCAGACATTATTCTGTAGGTGTCCTAGCCAGGTAGGGGTTGGACAACACAGTCTCTATATACGTTGAAGTTGAGGGCCACTATAATTGGTTATGAACCTCCGCTTGTTGTGTATGGGAGTTTCAAGCCTCTCCTAGGATAGACATACCTTCTTCATTCGAGATATCACTTATCCTACCCTTGGTTTTCTTGTGATTTGGATTTAGATTTTCTTAGGTGTATGCTCTGTGAACACTAGTTTGCTTAGGGATACGTAGCTAGATCGATTCTTTTCTTTTTATTGAGTCATTATGGATTCGGAAGCGACACATTTCCATTCTTGTCATTTAGCAGGGATTCCTCCTTGCACGTCTCCTCCTCATTTGGGAGAGAGAACCAGACAGTCCAAGTGGAATCATTCTCACTTTGATTCACACACTATGGGTGATCACGAGCACAAGATTATAGAGATCCTTGATCTTCCTCGTCATGTATGGGAAGATGAAACTCCTAACACATACGAGACTCTGGTAGGGTTTGGTCATCCTTCGACTGGTTCGTCACATGAATATTTTTCACGATTCACAGATTGGGCACACCTTAATCACCAGTATTGGCTTCCAGGTGATGAGACTCACCACGCATCCACTAACACTAAAACTATTAGGTATGGCATGCCTAATATTTGTGAGACCAGTACGGCAACTCATGATGGATCGGGTGCTGACCTTAGTATTGCGCCAGGGGGCACATCCATTCCTTTCCATGCGGAGAGGTTTGGTAGCTCTAATCACATTATGCCTTCCATCCCCGCGGTGGAGGTTCCTTCACACACACAACATAGGCCTAGCACTAGTGTTCCTATTCGGGGACCAGAACCTAGACATGTGAATATTGGGGGCACAAGTTACATTCCTTCACATATTCCATCATCTTCTGCACCAATCCCTTCAAATCATTTTTTTACCACGCATCCTCCCCCTAACTCTAATGGGCCTTCTGGCTGGAGTTCTACTACTAACCTTGTCCATCCTACTTCTACTAGCATCGTTGTGTCATAGGGACATGTGCCTCCTCACGTGTCAGCAAGACATGTATCTTCCCATGGACCATATCATGGACCATATTGGGGACCATCTCATGGTCCAACTTATGGAACTTCTTATGAACCTTCTAACGGACCATCTTGCGGACAAACCTACACACCTTATGGGTCTGGGTGTCAACCCGTGTATCGGTCACCTAATTATGGATTTGTAGCACCCCGGCCTCAAGGTACCCCAAATCACAATCCTTACATGCAAACCTATATGGGCCAAATGGGAGAAGGTTATTATCCCATTGGACAAGGCCATGGTGTATATAGTAGCCAGCGTTATGCAAACCAGTCCTATCAGGGAGTGTGGAACCAACTGGCTCAACCTAGGCTCCCTTTCCTTGCAACTTTCAATCTACTCGATCTGTTGAGATTCACAAATGATCCTGTATCTCATGAATCGTCATGCCTAGTAGTTCCTACCAAAATTCCTTCGGAAATTCCAAAGTTCAAAGGTAAGGCTGGTGAAGATCCTGGTGAGCACATTACGACCTTCCATCTTTGGTGCTCTTCGAATTCCTTGAACAATGATTCTGTCCATTTGAGACTATTTCAATGCAACGTCACGGGTCCTGCCATGAAATGGTATATATATTTATTTGGGGGTACATATTATTCATTTCATGACCTTTCTTTACCACTTCCAGCTATCTGTGCGTTATGACGCCGGTACCAAACTCTTGTCGACATTTCTGCAAGACAAAGCCACCCATATTTTAGATCATATTCCAGAGTGGTGTAGACAGAAGAGGATGATTAAATCCTTTATAGTGACTATATTTTCTTCTAGAGTGGTTCCTCATGTCATTGCCACCCTATATAGTGAAGGATGTTTCCACATCCCGAGTACAAAATGAGGACCAAGCTATTTTTAGGGCCCAACAGTTGGACTTGATTTATGCTCAGTTTGGGCTCCTTTATGAGATCTAACCTAATGCTCCATGTTCCAATTTTGACCCCAAATTCAAACCTAGGCCACATGTCAATGGTATTGTTGGCTCTATAAGTACCAAACCTGTGGATTCGGTTATGAAACAAGTCAGCTAGTTATTGCTTAACCAATCTACACCGGGACAAGCTATGACTTCGTCCCTTCCTACCCAGTCCGTGGATGTACTTTCCATCCAGTCGTAGAATCCAAAAGGTAACCAGTAACCTGGAAGGAATAAAAGGAAAGGAAAAAATAATAAGAAGGGTGGGAATAATAATGATAATGCGACTAATGAAGAGAACAATAACAATAATAATAATGCTGGGGGGGACAAGAAGTCTAAGCGGAATCTAAAGTTTCCTTGCAAGTTGTGTGGGGATGACTAACTCACTCACTTGTTCCCTCGTATGAAAGATGCTTTGAATTTCATAGCACAGGGCCCAGCTATGTTTACAAATCCTTTACCAAATAATCCAAATATGAACTCGAGGACTGTGGATCCTGGCTGTGCGTCTAGTGGAACTCCAAATACGTCGGATGCCACTGGTGGCCATGGGTGCATCAACATGGTGAAAGATAATAGCGTTGTGATGCATGTGAAAGACTATGGTTCATCACAACTAGACCTTGGGAAAGAACTTGCTCCACCTGAGAGCTCTGTGCGAATTGAAAAGCCTACGGATAAGCCTAAAGTTTTACCTCACATTCCTAAGGGAGTATTGAAGTGCTCAGGGTACAATCCTAATGAAAGAGCTGCCCATAACTATTCAATTGTCGAGGATTTAGGACAGAATCCTTGTGTGATGTCTACATTAGAAGTACTTCAAGATTTTCCTTCGCAAAGAAAGTCCTTGTTGTCTACTCTTGGGGCTGGTGATGATAGCTATCCTTCCGTGATCAAATTTGAAATTCATGGAATCCAGCCTCACTTGCCTTACTATGTGTCTCTTCTAATTCACATAGAGTGTTTGAATAACACCATCATGTGCACTGTGATTGATGAAGGCATTTCCACTTCCGTGATGTCTTTGGCTTATTGGAAGCGCTTAGGTTCTCCCACGTTGTCTAAATCTACAAACATGTTGACTGCTTTTAATGGAAGATTGTTTTCAAAACATGGTATACTTCTTTCCCTAGAGGTCCAATTGGGGGGGAATATTTTTGGGATCGTGGTTGAGTTGGTTGATGTGCCCCTTGACTACAATCTTTTGTTGGGTAGGAATTGGATGTAAAATATACAAGATGTATCCTCTTGCCTTTTCCGAGTGTTTTTTTTTCCCGTTGGATGGGAAGATCGTTACTATTGATAATAAATATTTTAATAATATGACTGTAAAAGCATCATCGAGAGATTCTTTCTTGATTATTGATCATTCTTAGTCGGAAACTAAGAATGTGGGTGTGGGTATGTATCCTTCTCTCATGGTAACCTTTAGTTTTCCTGCGTCCGTGCTCATGATTGGGTCTAGTCTTGGTAGGGATTCGACCTCGTTGAATTCGGTATCCTTTCACACTTCTCATATAAAGGATCCTTGTATTCTTCCTTCACTGAGTACTTCGAGTAATAATTCTATACTTGCTGAGATAGACGTGTCGTTTCCTGCAACATTGGTGGCATATAAGGCTAATCTTGATCATGTTGTAGAGCCTAGTCCTTCCTCTTCATGGATGGAGGAAGAAGACCCTTATGTGCTGCCTACGTGGGAAGTAGAGTCATCTCACTCTCAATATTGCCTTGATGATGTTTTTTCCATATGATGAAGCTATTCTTGAGGCTATGTCTGGGAAAGAACAACCTTGGGGAGAGCTGCACCATAGATCGTATTTCCTCCCTAAGCTTGATCGTTTCGAGTGTTATGAATTTAGGATGATTCTAAGCGAGAAAGTTGGTAGGCCCTTGGTTGCATTAATCTCTCCTATTCAGATTACTGAAGGGAACATGGCTAACCTGTCACCAACGAGACCTACCAACATTTCTTGTGATCCTGGTAAGATTAAGAACATTTACATTGGGGTGGATTGTTCCCCCGATGAGATTAAAGAGTATACCGATATTTTCAAGGAATTTCATGATGTTTTTTCTTGGTCATATGAGGAGATTCCAGGAATAGATCCTCGCATTGTTGAACATGAAATAAAAACCTATCCAGATGCAAAACCGGTTCGACAACGTTTACGTGCTGTGAATCCTAGGAAAGTGCCCACTATTAAAGCAGAGATAGAGAAACTGCTCAAAACTGGTCTTATCTATCTTGTTCCCTTGAAGGAGTGGGTTTCAAATATCATTCTAGTGGATAAGAAGTAGGGAGAGATCCAAATATGCACTGACTTCTGTGATTTAAATCGAGCCTGTCCTAAAGATAATTTCCCTACACCATTTATTGATCAAATTTTGGATGAGTGTTGCGGGAAGTGAGGTTTTTTCTTTTATGGATGGATTTTTCGGATATAATTAGATACTATTAAACCTAAGGAACAATATAAGACTGCATTTATTTGTCCTTGGGGAACTTTTTCATATCGGAATATGCTCTTTGGCCTTAAAAACACTGGAGCTACGTTTAACCGGGCCATGACCTTTTCCTTTCATGATATCAAAAAGATTATTGAAGTGTATTTGGATGATCTAATTGCTCACTCTCATTTGAGAGTGAATAATCCTTATCATTTGCGATTAGTTTTTGAAATATGCTGTCATTATCAAATTCGATTAAATCCTCACAAGTGCATCTTTTGTGTGAAGGTTGGTCGTTTACTAGGATTCATTGTGTCTAAGGAGGGTATTAGAGTCGATCCCTTGAAGGTTGAGGCAATAATTCAATTGTATATCCCACATAACATTCGACATCTTCAATGTTTACAAGATATCACAAACTTCTTGCGAAGCTTTGCAGTCAATTTTTCCAATTTGACTAAAGGATTCATGCATTTGTTGAAGAAAGACACCCTTTTTACTGGAATGAGCGAGCTCAGGAATATTTTGATGCTCTTAAGAATGCCTTGGAATCGGCTCCCGTGCTTAGTCCACCAGACTATAGCCATGAATTTTTTATTTATGTGGCCACATATCAGGAGACGGTTTGTATGGTATTGGTTCAAGAGGATGAGGAGCTCCATGATCATGTCATATATTATCTGAGCCGAAACCATATTGATGCCGAACTTTGTTATACCCATATTGAGAAGATAGCCTTAGCCACTGTCCATGTTGTTCAGCATTTGAGGCATTACATCCTCCTTTGACAAACTTTGGTCGTAGCTCACATCAATCCATTTCAATTCATCCTCAACAGAAGGATGATTGGGGGCAAGTATAATAAATGGATTGTGATATTGCAAGAGTTTTATATCGAGTTTATTTTGGAAAATTCGAAGAAATCATTAATCTTTGCTGAGCTCATATTAGATTTTCCAAATTTGGATGAAGAATAGGTTCATGAGGATTCTCTTATTGATGAGCATATCTTTCTCATCTCAACCGTGAACCCTTGGTATGGAGATATTATTGTTTATTTGCAAACATTGAAGGTTCCTACTCACCTCTCATGAGATGAGCGATGACGACTACGTCACGTAGTGAAGAACTACCTCATAGTGGATGATACTTTGTACCTTCGTGGGGTTGATTCCATTTTATGTTGTTGACTAAATCATGAAGAGGCTAAGGTCATCCTTAATGATTTCCACGGAGAGGCGTGTGGTGGTAATATATTCGGGCTTTCTACAACAAATTTTTTTTTGCGAGCAAGTTATTTTTGGTCGTCTATATTTAAAGATTGAGTTAATGCGGTCAAGTGGTGCCACCCTTTCTAGGTGTTGCACATAATATGCATTTGTGTCCGGCCCTTTGCATCCTATTATTATCGTCGATCCCTTCACAAGGTGTGGGGTTGAATTTATGGATTGTAACCCAGCTTCGGCTAGGGGGCACCATCATATTGTTGTGGCTGTGGATTATTTCATGAAATGGGCAGAGGCTATGCCCACTATCAAATCCGACGGTGAAACAACCACACATTTCGTATTTAACCAGATTATCACCCGATTTGGCATTCTGAGGGAGCTTGTCACTGACCATGCCAGGAACTTTCAGAACAAAATGATATAAGAATTGTCTTCGAATTTAGGATATAAGCAAGAGAAATCCTCTTCTTATTACCCTCAAGCGAAGGGACGGGTTGAAACAGTGAACAAGTCACTTAAGTCCATTCTCCAATGAACCATTGCACAGAGCAAGAATAATTGGCATATCATCTTGTATCCGGATTTGTGGGCCTATAGAACCGCGGTGAAGAATGCCATAGGTTTGTCTCCCTATCAGCTTATGCATGGGGTGGAGTTAGTATTACTGGTTGAATGAGAAATCCCTTCTTTGAATCTAGGTGTGGATATTTTACTAGAGACTTCAGCATTGGAAGAATGTCTGGTCCACTTGGAGCAGCTTGATGAGCAGCATCGAGATGCTTTAGTGGCTCTTGAGGTTAACAAGTATCATGTTAAGGTCCACTATGATAAGTCTGTCCATCCTAGTAGTTTTAGTGAAGGTGACTTGGTCCTTTTGTGGGATCAGGATAAGGAACCCTTAGGGGCAGGAAAGTTCAACCCGATGTGGCATGGTCTGTTAGTTTTTCATCACATTAAGCTAGCATTATGAACTTAGGATCTTTTCACTGAGAGAATAACAAGCACAACAATAAAACATAAGCACATCATAAGAGACAAGAGACACAAAGAGATTTTCCTTGGGGAAACCATAAAGGAGAAAACCCCGTAACTTCCTCTAAGATAAAATC